>RDRW01000312.1:0-303919 GCA_007896445.1 Puccinia hordei | reverse complement strand
CTTGACAGTGCACGGTGGATGTTGTCAGGGACATTGATATCCAAAGGTGTGTGCAAGGTGTTGATAGCCTCTTGTTGGATTAAAGCTACCCGTCGTCTGTGGGCTCCTCCCCAAGTCGTAGATTGTGTGAGCAAGAACGAGATATTGTTTTTGCTTGTGGAAATAGCCAACACCCGGTAGCTTCTGGAAATCCGGAAACACGTGTTAGCAGATTGTATGACGTCTTGAGATGTTTCATGTAGAACACCCAACCTTTCCTCCGAGGCTGGCAATCCAACGAGAAAAACATTCATCAGCTCGGTTGTCAAACTTCCCCGCTCTCTTGTCCGTCGGCTTGAAAACCAAGGCCCTGGCCCCAAATGGGTAGATATAATCTATAATCTGCGTCGTTCTTTATTGTAGAGGACTTCCAGTGGAGTTTTAGGGAAGATCCGCACGTGCGGAAGACGGTTGTGTATGTAAACGCAGACTTGCTGAGCGTAGCTCCAAAAACTTCTGCTGGTAGTTTTGCTGTTTGACATCATGACGCGGCTCATGTCATTGATCGTCCGGTTCACCCTCTCTGCTTCGCCGTTCTCTTCTGGGTGGTAAGGGGAAGAGTGAGCCAAGGTAATTCCTTGCGCTTCAAGGATTGTCTTCAGTTTCTTAGAAATGAATTCTCCCCCGTTGTTGCAACGCAAAAAACAGGGGAATCGTCTGATTCTCGTCTTCATCATGTCAAACCATACCTTCAGACAATCTGCGACGTCAGATTTGTTCTTCATTGGCGTGATCAAGGTGTACATGGACGCATGGTCCCGTAAAGTCAGCGAGAATTGGTTCCCGTGGATGTCCTCCTTGAATGGGCCCATGACGTCTGACACGACCATGTCGAGGATTTCGTTCTTTGGAACTGAAGATTGTGGCAAGAACCTTTTACCAGTGGACTTCGAGAATCCACATTGCTTGCAAAAGAAGGGCTTCCAACCCTTGGCCGCCACTTCTGACACAAACCGCTCAACGAATTTTGTCACCATCCGGTCATTTGCATGTCCAAGGCGTTCATGCCATTTGGCAGGGTCCATGGAGGGTTGACTCGTCATAGACGCAATAACTATTCATTTCAATGGGGAGGGGGGGAAGGTTACAAGATTCCAGCAGTAGTTACGAAATGTGGTTTGCTGAATACCCAATGTTGATGGACCAAAGACATGGTGCAATCTTTGTCGAACACACGGGTTGTAATCCAGTGTTTGTCAGCATTCCTAGGGACAGAATCACGTGCGGGATCAAAGGATGATGATAGACATTCTTGATTCAAATCGTGCCACTAGGTGTCTTGATCTTCAGACTGCCAACGCCGTGAGAGAGGTGGCCGATTTCTGAGAAGCCAACATGACAGGTATTGGGTTAGCCAGCCTGCGTTCAAAGGTGAAGAATGGTGAGTTCCCACTTACGCAGGCTGATGCTCCTGAGTCTATCAAGACCGTTTCGTCGTGCGGCGCGTTGGTGTCAATAGCTCAAACGCGGACCGGTAGTGGCTTTGACCCCGAAGCCGTCGGTTTGATTGGGTGGTGTCGCAAGTTGACTGACATTCAATTTTCCGTCATGCAGGTCCCTCGCCAGACGTCTACAGCTGGACAACCAGTGTCCCTTGTAGTTGCAGTAATTGCACTTGGCGCCGTTTTCGGCCATCTGGGCGCTGGTGGGTTGAACCCCTTTGAAAGCCAGCTCGTTTGACAGCGCTTTACTACCAAACGTTGGTGGGCGTGGCACCACTTCGCTGCGCTTATGTCTAGGAATGGGTTGTCCAGAAGTCACAACTTGACTGATGAGGATGGGGTTATCCGAGGTACCGGTATTCAACTCGCCCTCCACCTGTGTTATCTCTTGGCACACCCGGTCTAACGTGGGTGTCGTCAAAGAGGTGTTGAGTTGGTGGTTGAGGTTGTTGCGGAAAGCGTTCTCATCAGCCAATATTGGTGGTCGTACAACTGACTGTAGCATGAGGCCAAACAGCTCATCGAGGCCAATCTTCCGCTGTTGTACCTTGTAGTACATTTCTTGGAACTGGGAGAGGAACTTGTTGTTCGAAAGTTGGCGTTCAGACCTGTAAAAATCGGCGACCTTATTGACAAGGGCTAGTTTGATTTGGCGGTTGTTGCGCTTGCAGCGTGCCTCCAATTTGTCAAAAATAGCCTGTGGCTTTCTCACGGACGTGACAAGGACATGTAATTTTTGGTCAACCGTTCCTTGTAGGAGTATTACGACCGCTGGCTCTTGCTCATTGTCAATCAGTAGCCAGTTGGCCGTCTTGGATAAAAAATTGTCTCGTTTGAATACAAAGTCAAGGTTTGTGTTGAGTTGTCTTTCCCAAGCAGTATAGTCATCGCCGCTGAATTTGAGGAATTTGATGTTAGAATTAATCGATTGATGTAGGGCCATCGGGTCCTTCATAAAATGCTTCTGATTGAATGTATATTTGTTCGATCGCTCCTGCGATACCACATCTTCCTGTTTGACAAGATGTGGTGGTTTGTCGCGTTCGGATTCGATGAAGGTTGTTAGTTTGTTAACAGCATTCACAACGCTGTCCATTTTGTGGTCCAGCTGAATTTTGTTGTTGTCAATACGGCCAAGTTGGTTCCGTACGTCACAATGGCCAACTTGAAGATGCTTGAGTAGCTTGTCGGTCTCGTGGAAGCAACAAAGGATGTTTTCGTCGGTCAATTCCCCCATTTCGATATGGCTGACAGATGGTAATGGCGTCAGTGGGGAATTGGATCTCTCTGTTGGTGTGAAAGTCTCTTTTCCTTTGCAGGTGGAGCTTTTTCTGGACATTGTATCTGTTTGGTAGGCCGGCTTTTAACCTATAAAGATAAATAAAAAAGAGAGACTCCGCGACTATTCAGTTTGAGTATAATTGCATAATGATAAGAAATAAAAGGATAAAAGAGACAAACCTATAAAGATAAATAAAAAAGAGAGACTCTGCGACTATTCAGTCCGAGTGCCAAATGAGATGAGGAAACTCTAATGGATAGTTGCGGTACAAATTATATATTCTATGATCTGTTACATGTTTGTGATATGTGTAATGATTTGGAAAGTATGATTTGAAATATGGTTTTACGAAAGTTATGTAATGTTGTATAATCCCATAACTCTACAAAAAGAACGTGGGATAAAAGAGTCTGGGTGGATGAGCTGGCTACATGTAAACTAACCTGGGTTACAACATGCATTTGAATCGGGATGGCTGCACTGAGCTTTGGGCTTCAGATGCTATAGACAAGGCCGGAGGCAAATCTGGGCCACATTTCTAACCCCTGGTCTCTAGGGATTGTGAAAGTTAATTTGCCGCTGAGTTAAGGAAAACTTATTGAGAAAAAAAAGAGTCTTGGTGACGCAAACCACTTGCTCTAGACTGTAAGCTCTAGGGCTAAACCTTGCTTCCGGGTGAACATTGATTGAGATTGAAGGACTTTCCGTTGGCGAAATTGTCTGATTTAGGAGGTGGTTCTACGCAACTTGGCTTTGGTCCGATGAATGGGCCATGGACAAAAAAGCTGATTCCGGAAATTTCCTCCCAGTAACATCCCGGATTGAAAGTTTCTCCAGCTGTGTAATCAACAAAGTGGCCTTCTCCACCTATAAAAATAATCCAAGCAATAGTGTGATTGTCTTACAAGCTGGTTGTGCACCCCAATATGGCATTATTGAACAGATGTCAGCCTTAGAGTCATCACAGCTGACCTAAAGCTTGCCTTATTGCCTTATTCCCTTTTCTCCCAATAAATAATGAACAACAGCCTCATATCTTTTTATCCTCAATCTTAATCATCATTTTGACTTTGAATTCTGTTTCCTCATTACATTTTGACCATAGTGTTCACTAACACTCAACTCCTTCATGGAGTAATTAAATAAACATTTCTATGCTACAGCTGGCTGGGCAAGTGAAACAAGGCCAGCCAACCACATCTACATGTAAGATTACATAAGCAAACCTTCAAATTTTTGAAGTTGATGTATCCTCCATTGCAGGGAGGATACACAACCTCCAGATACCCAGAACCACCAACTCAGATCACCAAGGATTCACCAAGTTACAGCTCACCACTCTAACCAACCAAAGGCCTCTTTCACCCAGTACTTCACCTGTATTGTCAGTCAGTCCCCTTGTTGAACCTTGCTCTTCTGACAGAAGTCCTTCTCTGTCTCCCCTTCTTTCTTTCCCCTTTCCTGTCCTCATCCCTCATCAAATCAGATCAATCCAAGCCCCAATCATCAGATCAGATCAGCTTCAATCATCCTCAGAGATCAATCAGCTTTGCTTCAATCTTTTTCTGTGTTTTTTCCTTGAAACAAACCACATAGGTTTCCCTCTAAAGAACCTTGACTATCCAGCTTGACATAGTCTAAAAAACTGGGCTGATTAGACTTGTCTTCTCAGATACCTTCCACGTTTCCATTGTGTGAAGAGACTGTTGCTTCTCAAAGACTCTGGCACAGTTCATCCAACTTTTCAAGTTGTTGATTATCATCATTAAAGAGCACTCAGATTATTAGAAACACAGATCAATCAATAATCTTATCCCTTTTCCCCTCTTCTTCTCTAACAGTTGTATTCTTTATCCCTTGAAATACAACTGTTGCCCCCCATTCCTTGTGTCCTGTTGTCACTTTAGAGACCCAGGCTCACAGGTGCAGGTGATGAGGGATTGTAGAGTTATGTTGTGTAAGGTTACATGTGGCCGGTTGTGATGTTTTGAAATACAGAGTGGGATTGTATTTGGATTGATTGAGACCCAGGGATACAAGAGAAGCATGAAGTGTTTGATTCCACTGCCGAGGGGCTTGCTTGAGACCATACAGGGATTGCTTAAATTCACATACATAGTCCGGATGCCGAGGATCTTCAAAACCAGGAGCTTGCTCCATGTATATAGTTTTGTCTAGATGCCCATTGAGGAAGGCAGTCTTGAAATCAACCTGACGACCAGTCCAGCGTTTGGATGCTAGAAGGCTGAGAATCAAGTGGAGGGTTTCAAGACAAAGAGTTGGAGAGAATACTTCCTTGTAATCAACACCATGTACTTGTGAGTAACCCATAGCGACAAGGCGCGCTTGTAGCTTGAGAATAGATTTATCTGGTTGACGCTGTGGTAGACATTTCTGTTCTGGAGGAAAAAATTTAAAGTTTTTTTGTTTACATATATATTTTACAACACCCCACTATCTTTTTCACCCCAGTCATTTTAGTTTACATACACAGTTACACTATGTGTACTGTATAAAGGGTATATATCTAAATTACATCTGTATTTCTGTATAAATGAGGCTGTGTAGCAACCACAAGCCACATACAGCCTGCTGCATAGTAACCATTGGGGCAGTGCAAGCCACTCAAGCAGACTACACAGCAATACAGAAAGCTGTGCAGGTCACTTGATATAAATACATAGCAACCAGAAGGCTGTGCAAGCCACACTTGTAACTAGATCACTAGCTAAATTTGCTCATTACTACACTGCCACCCTGTATGCAGCTGTATTCTGCACAGCATTCCAGCCAAAAAGCCTCATTTGTAAAAGCACACCAGCTAAAACCCCTCATGTAACTAGAACACCAGCATAAATGCCTCACATTTTACTATATAAGGAGGGGCTCTCCCTTCCTCTTTCCCCATCTGATCCCATCTCAGCACACCAGATCATCAGACCAGTTCCCCCCCATCTGATTAAAATTAATTACTACAATTTAAACTCTCCGCCACTTAACAAATACTGAAACTTTGCAATATACATATCACATTCACAACCAATCCAATCTAGGAACTTGTGCTATAATTATTCAACTACACTAGACCACTGTCTTCTTCTTCCAGCCTAGCTGGGGGTGTTGTTAGTCTTTTGCTTTCAGAGAGGCAGGGTTTTTCACCCCTCATAACTTCTCTACATTCAGCCAAAAGAGGTGAAAACCACTTTTGGAGTCTCACAACGCTTGATTTTGAAAACCCATTTCGATTTGATAATGCGGCGGCGTTGCAGTCGAGGGACTAACTTCCAAGTATCCATGCCAATGAGTGATGAGAATTCTTCTTCCGCGGCTTTGATCCACTTGGCTTTGTGCGGAGAACGTTGAAGATGTCGCCAAGTTTTAGGCATGTCTACATCGGAATCGGGAATAGCAGATTTAGCCCAGGTTCCAAAGCGATCAGGGGCTTTGCCGATTCTAATGGATTGTCTGGCGGGTGCAGGAAGGGAGGGATTTATAGGAAGAAGTTTGGGGGAAGGGGGAGGGAGAGCGGAAGGGGGAACCAGATGATTGACAGCAGATTCTGACTCAACGTTTGGGGGAAGAAAGGAGGGGACCAGAGGGGATCCAAGATTAGATGACTTGCAATCGGATTCTTCATTGCTTGCAGAGGGAGAATCGGGGATAGCTGGCACAGGAGTTCTTGCTTGAAGAAGCAAAACAGGGAGCACGGGAGTCGGTTTCTGTGGAGGATCTGGCTTTGACTTGGATTTTCTGGTATTTGGCTGCACAACGGGAGGAACAGGAATTACGGTGAGAAAGGGAGAAGGGGGACGGGACAAGGGAACAGGGGTAGGGGACAAGTCAGACAGAGCAGGGGGATTAGAATGGAATGAAGGGGATGGCCAGGGAATTTTGACGTGGATAGATGGCGAGGGACCAATCAGCTTGAGGCAGTATGGGAAAACGTTTTTGTGGAAGATAACATCCCTAGATTTGACAGTTGATTTGGTTTGAAGATCCCATACACGGTATCCATTGCTGTCTTGCAGATACAAGAGAAATATGGATGAGCGTGCTGTGGGGTCAAGCTTTCTTCTGTTGGCTTCTGGGGTTTTATAGTATGCCAGACATCCAAAAGGATGGAGGGAATCAAGGGCGACGAGAGGGATGTTCAATGCGTCGTTGGGGCTGCAAAATCCTCCTGGAGTAGAGCATGGAATGGAATTGTATGAGTGAAAAGCATGGCGTAATGCATCAGTCCAGAACAATTTTGGTAGTTTAGCAGTTAGGAGGGAACAGCAAATAAGATTGCCAATTGTTCTGTTCGTCCTTTCGGCAACACCATTCAATTCTGGGGAATGTGGTGGCCAGGTTCATGGCAGATGCCAGATGAGAGGAGAAACAACTCAAACGCTTTGGAAAGATATTCGCCACCGTTGTCAGATTGGAGCAAAAGAAGTTTGGATTGCATCTGGGTTTTGAAAAATGATTTGAATATTTTAAAACATGAGAAAACATTGGATTTGTGTTTGATAGGATAGACAGCAACATATTTCGAGTAGTCATCAATGAAGGTTACAAAGTATTGATACCCTTCACAAGATGAGACCTCAAAGGATGCAACATCAGAATGTATCAGCTGGCCGGGGAAAGTGGAACAATAAAGAGAACGAGTGGTGAAGGAGACCCGATGCATCTTTGACTGGATACAGATTTTGCATTGTTTGACGTTGTTGTCGTTCAAATGTGAAACCTGGATTCCTGAGAGAGTGAGAAGCCTCTTCAGAGGTTTGAGACCTATGTGAGAAAGGCAAATATGATAGTCCAATAGTGAGCATCCATTGCAGGGAACACAGGCGGAGGAAACAGATGGTAAATTTACATCACCGGAGGGTAGATAGTAAAGATTTCCTTTACGATATCCGCGTCCAATGATGGTTCCGGTGGGGAGGAAAGAAGATGTATCGTAGATGTTGCAAGAATTGGAATTGAACACTACAACCATAGACCGGTCACACATGCCTGCAACGGACAGGAGTGGTTCATGGAGATGGGGGACTACCAAGACTGGAACCTCTTTGTCAAAGTCAAGCGGGAGAGATAGGGTTCCACAATGGGTGCTGGACACCATTAAGCAATCCACAAGCCTGACCGGCGTGTTGTCTGGCTTGGGGCAGGACAGTGTTGAAAGATTTGGAGTCATTGAGACCGAGCAGCCCAAATCAATGTTTGCGTCTAGCGAGCGACTTGCATCTTCAGCGTGGGGGAGACTGACGGCGTTGCCAGCACGTTCAGGTACTGAGAAGTCGGACTCATTGTCATAGGAGTCGTAGCCTAGTTCTACTACTGACGTGTGTCCAGCTGCAGCCGGTGAGTAGTGGCGACGAGGTGCTGGCTTGCGGTCCGTGTTGGTTTGAGGGAGGGGTTGTTGAGAGGGAGGAAGCTCTGCTGATTGAGGCCGAGAGGAGGAGTGCTTGCTCAGTATCTTCGCGGCCCGTTCACACACTGGTAGTCCGTGGCCCTTGAGCTTGCAGAAGGAGCAGTACAGACTGTCATCAAAGCGAGGACAATATCGTCCCGATGTTTGGGTAACCTTTGCCTTGGAGAACGAGGCAGTGACTTGATCCTCTTTGGTTCTTGCCTTGCAACAAAGTGATTCTGCCTTGAGTGCAGAGACAATTCTGGATGACAAGACGGTGTCGTCGTTCATCAGCGACAATACACAGCTGAGCCAGTCCGGTGAGAGGGATCCAAGAAGAGCCGCCAAGTGGATGTGGTCGGTGGTAAGGGATTTCTTGGGAGTGATGAGCAAAGTAAGCTTCTCAGCGCACGTTGCCATTTCTGACAGATGAGAATCAATGTTGTCTCCGTTCATCCGGAGTAGTACAAGCTTTTGGAGCCAATAGATGCGGCCTCTGGCTGATGAATCTTGATGTGCCAATCGGAGAGACGACCACATTCCCGCTGCATCACATCTAAACGCATGAATGAGTCGGAGATTACTGTAGTGAACCGTCCGAGCAATAAGTGAACACATGTTGTTGTTGTGTTCTGACCATTTGGCCGGGCGATCTTTATGTTTGGTCTGTTGTAGAACATGGTCCAAGTCAAGAGAACGGAGATGAAGCAGGAGGACAAAGATCCAATCTAGGTAATTGGAGTCCGGATTGGGTGCTTTGAGTTGTGGGATGCCGGCGACCTTAAGCAATGAGTGCTCAGAGGAGTCGTCCGGTTTAAAGTCGGCCATTAGTGCAGCAATGCCCTAGCTGATGTTGATGATGAAGTTTGGTTCCCAAGATGAGGGGAACAAGCAGTGATCCTTTGAGAGTAGAGTGCAATAGATGAGAAACGACATTTGTTTCAAGCGCAACTGGGACTCATAACCTGTTGATGTAAACAACCAAAACTGAGAATATAGTATATTGTGAGTTGATGGTTGTTGGAAGGATAAAGAGAAAAGACCTTCCGTACTGTAGACTCAGACTATAGAGGAAGACATGTAGAGATGTCACAGCTAGTTACATGTACATGAAGGATGGAAAGCACACTTAAAGATAGAATAGAGAAAAAGAGAATACATGGCATTTGTCTGGATACCTCAACAGAGTGTGTGGAAGGATTATATCATTGCATCAGTAATGAGGAGAGACTGAGATACAAAAGAAGAGAAACAAAGAAAGAGAGAAGAAACTGAGAACAGGAGATAGAGAAAGACATACCTGGAACAGCAGCCAGTAGGGATGATGAGTGTGTGGAAGGATGAGGAGAAAGTCCTTCCACACACTGACTGCTGTCCCGGGTATACTAGAAAACTAGTGACATGTAGGTGAAATGAGGAGTGAAACCATAACTGAAGGGAATGTAGCACACCACAGATGAAACAAAGTGAATAAACACAACACCCCCCCTTGCTGCAGACCTGAAGAAAACAGAGAAAGGAAAGAAGAGAGAGAAAGAGAAGGAAAAGAAAGAGAGAAAAAGAATAGGAGAAGAAGAGGAAGGAAGAGAAGGGAAGGTAAAGAGAAAGAGAGAAAGAAAAAGGGGATGCCTATGGGACAAGACCAAACATGAGCCTGTGTTTTTCTAGGGCAACTCATGGCAAAGGTTTTGTGAGCATATCGGCCAACATGTCTTTGGTGGACACGTGAAGAAGCTTGATGTTGCCGTCTTGAACACAATCTCTAATGAAGTGATAGCGAGCGTGTATGTGTTTGGTACAACTGTGGTGTTCCGGGTTTTTTGCAAGTGCTTCGGCTCCTTCATTGTCAACGTGTAGTGGGATAGCTGTGTCGGGGCGGAGTTGTAGCTCGGTGAGAAGATGTTGTAGCCACAAGCCTTCTTTGCATGAATTGGAAAGGGCTTTGTACTCGGCCTCCGTGCTGGATAGAGAGACCGTGGCTTGTTTACAAGATTTCCAGGATATGGCCCCGTTGCCCACACAATAGGTGTATGTGGACGTGGAGCGCCTGTCATCCCGATCCTCCGCCCAGTCCAAATTGGAGTAGCCAGATAATGTTAGAGATCCACCTAGTTGAAGTTTGAGATCCTTCATTGAGACAAGATAGTTGAGAATTCGAAGACCGGCGTGCCAGTGAGCTGCTGAGGGGTCCCGCAGATGTTGCAACAGTCTGTTTACTGCAAACAAGATGTCCGGACGGGTGCATTGAGACACCCACAGAAGGGACCCAATGAGTTGGGGGTAGGGGCCAGGCGACGGGGCATCCGCCGGAGTCCGATGTCAAAGATTCTTGAAGTTGGAGTCTGTAGGAGTGGCTAAAATCGTGTGTTGATTGTTGAGGAACCGTGTGCAGATTTCAGAGATGTAGTGGGCCTGATTGATGAAGACCGCTCTGTTTGAGATATTGCAGCTGATTTTCAAAGAGAGAAAGTGATTTAACTCCTTGTCTGCCCCAATTTTGAAATGCTTTCCTATATTCAGTATGATAGAATCAACAAACTCCGGCTTGCCTACAATTGCCAGGTTGTCGACATGCGTTGTTAGTGCGCCGACAAGCTGGCCCAAATGGATTTTGAAGTAAAGTGTTGGGTCATACTTCGAGTTTTTGAGACCCAATTTTAGGGGAGCCTTGTGGAGTTTGATGTTCCACTGATGAGGGGATTGTTTCAGCCCATAGAGAGATTGGCTAACTTCACAGACCCAGTCGGGATGTTGAGAATCTTTGAACCCCGGAGGCTGCTCCATAAAGACTGGTTGATTGAGGTGACCATTCAGGAACGCGGTCTTGAAATCCACCTGGCAACCCTTCCAATTGTTGTTGGCAAGAAGAGAAAAGATGAGTCTGAGGGTTTCCAAGCGCAGAGTTGGCGAGAAGACTTGATCATAGTTGAGGCCCTGAACCTGGGTGTATCCCATAGCAACAAGAAAAGCTTTTAGCTTTTGGATTGAGTGGTCAGGGCGGCGCTTTACCTTGAAGACCCACTTTGATTTGATTACTTTTCTTTTGTTGGGTCTCGGGACCAGACACCAGGTTTGCATTCCCAGGAGGGAGGCAAATTCCTCGTCAGCCGCCTTGAGCCACCAATGTTTTTTGGGAGACTTGAGAAGTTGTTGCCACGTTTTCGGAGTGTCAACTTCTGAATCTGCAGTGACATTTTTGGACCATTGACCGTAACGTTCAGGGGCCTGTCTTTCCCGGCCGCTGTGGCGGGGAGAAGGGGATGAAACTGGCTTTGGAGGTAACCGAGAGGCTGGAATCAGCGCTTGTGGGCTAGGCGGACGTGAGGAAAAAGGGGAGGGAGGGGCAGATGGAAGAGCAGAAGCAGAAGGGGGAGAACAAGGAGGGAGAGGAGGGAGAACGATAATCAAAAGATCAGGGGATTGCCGGCCAACGGGTGAGGAGGATTGGGGATTCCAAGAGTGATCAGAGTTGGACAGATTGGACTCTGAGGAGATTTCTTGTGGCTAGCAAGGTGCATTCCCGGGTGCATGGATTGAAGCCATCAAGCGGCGATCAAAGTGCGGTTGGGGAGGGATTTTCAGGGGAGGAAGAGAAGTCAGCGTGCGGGGAAGGGGAAGTGGGTTAGGAGTTGAGGGTGAGTTTTGACTTGTCATTGAGGGAGGTGGGAGAGGAGTGATTTCTTGAGAAACGTCATCCAGAGTCTTATTTGGTTGCAGTTGAGACCAGTCGATTTCCGCTGCAATGGGGAAAGGAGGCGGGTCGAGCTTGGATCCGTAAGGGAAAGTGAGATTGTCAAATATAACGTCCCTGGACTTCAATACTGATTGGCACTCCAAATCCCACAGTTGATATCCATTTCCATCTGAGAGGTAGGAGAGTAAGATGGAGGGACGTGCGTTCTTGTCCAACTTCTTGCGATCCGCTTCAGGAACCTTATACCAGGTTAGACACCCAAACGGATGGACGCAGTTGATGTCAACTGTTTACTTTCCAAGGATAGACACAGGGGTTTTGAAGCCCAGGGGATTATGGGATGGGAGGGAGCTGTAGACAAATAGGAAATGCCTGATTGCGTCCGCCCAGAAGGATTTGGGGAGATTGGCTGTTAGCGGAGAAGACCTGACAAAATTACTTATGGTCCTGTTTGTCCGCTCGGCTACTCCATTCAGCTCAGGGGAGTGGGGAGGGCCCGGCTTGTGTTTGATACCGGCCGTAGACAGATAGATGTTGAACTCATTTGAAAGGTACTTGCCGCTGTTATCTGTTCTTAGGGAGAGAATTTTGTGGGAGCCGTTTTTCTCAAAGAGAGTGCGGAAAAGTTTAAAGCATGTGAATGAATCGGCTTTTGATTTCATGGGGTAGATGGATAGGAATTTGGAACAGTCGTCGACAAATGTAATGTAGTATTTATAGCCCTCCCTCAAAATTACCTTGTAGGAACCAACGTCTGAGTGGATAATCTGACCAGGAATTGAGGATCGGTAGGAGGAACGGGACTTGAATGCTTTCCGAGGCATTTTGGCTTGAACACAGATCGAGCATTGTTGAACATCAATTTCATTCATTACTTTCGGGGTAATTCCATGGATTTTCAGCAAAGATTTGAGCGGTTTTAAACCAATATGGGAGAATCACAGGTGGTATGCCATCAACGAGTTATCTATGGGTTTCTGCGAGAGGGTTAGGGAAGAATTCGAGCTTACAGGCTCGTTCGGCAGGTAGTAGAGATTGCCTTGCCTGTAGCCTCTCCCTGCAAGTTGTCCAGTGATTTGACCTGATGAGGAGTTGAAGAAGTCGCATGAGGTCTTTGTGAACACAATTGTCAGGCCTTTGTTTCACATTGCTGCCACCGAGAGGAGAGGTTCATTGAGAGCTGGAAATACAAGGGACTTAACTGTCATGTCACCTGCAAGAGGAAGTCAAAGAATGCCTTTGTGAGAGGCCTCAACCATGGAGTGGTTGGCCAGTCTGACTGGAGTCCTGTCAGGCTTAGCAAGGTTGATTTCAGAGATATCCGACTTCATCAACATTGAGCATCCGGAATTGATGTTGATGTCCCCCCCTCGCGGGGGATCAGAGGGGATGGAGAGGGAAACCACGGCGTTGCCGGCCGTTACCTCTACTTCGGAGCCAGAGTATTCCGAGTCGTTTTCGTCGTTGTGTTTGTTGGAGGATTGACCTAAGGTCACAGCGGATGTCCTTCCCGCCCTAGCGGCGGGCTTGGTGAATGGACAGGGCTTTTCTTGTTGATTTGCTTCCCAGCGGGCCTTTTGAGCGGCTTTATGGTCCGCAATGAGCTTTCTGGTGTTTTTGCAGGAATTTAGATTGTGTGAGTTGCTGTTGCATAGCGGGCATTGGCGGGGTTTTTTCGTAGAGTTGCCCTTAGGTGCTTTGGATGTGTTGGCCGAGGGGGGTGGCTTAGAGGAGTTTGCCTTGGTGGATGAGACTGAGATTATATCCCCTTGAGACTCGTGATGCACAGCTTTGTTCCTGAGGGCCAACACTATTTGTTCCGTCTTGACACCTTCTTGGTTCATGAGAGCGGAAACACAGTGGAGCCAATCAGGGGGAATCAAGCTCAGCAGCGCAGCGTTGTGGACGTCGTCCGGAGTAAGTGGTTTTTCAGGGGTGACGAGTGAGTTTATGTAAGATGTCGCTTTCGACTCCTCACTAATAGATGATTCGTGGCGCTAGAAACAAGACCGTGTGTCTTGGGAGACCAGTTTTCTAGAACCTGAGGTAATATTGCCAGCTAGCTCAGTAGGAATAAAGGTTAGAGGTCTCTCAAATATACAATAGAATAATAATAAGAAAGGAGAAGATTGAAAAGAGAAGAGTAAGAGAAATGATGTTACTCACCTAGCTCAGTAGGAATAAAGGTTAGAGGTCTCTACTGAGCTAGGAGGGTGCGGGGAGGATGAGTTTAAGTAGTCTTGATGTGATTATGTAATCTAATGTTCCTTTTGGTGAAGCCCGCGCGAGGGGGGTTTACAGTTTAAGTGTTCGTGATAGTTGGCTAGCAGTTAATATTGCTGTCTTCCATGCGAGCGTTCACAAGTTTTCTGATCCAGTAAACACGACCTCCGGTTGAGGAGTCCTGATGTGCGCAAGAGAGATTGTCCCATATTTTTGATGCGTCATCTTTGTCGACGAGGTGACGGAGATTTGCTTCATCAACAATCTGAACTAAGACCGCACAGACAAGATCATTGTCTTCCTCCCAGGTGTGAGGTTGGAGACTGGCGGCGACAGGAGTGAGGACATGATGTACTTTGGCTGATTTAAACACTTGGAGGAAAACCTTCTTCCAATTGAGGAAGTTGGAGTCGGCACCCGGTGCTTTGAGAATTGGTAGTCTGGCCGTGGAGATCTTTGCGGTAGAGGCAGACGTTGAGGGCTGGAGAGCGACACTGGTATGAGTGAGTGGGTTGTCTTTGGTGTCGCTTGACATTGTTTTGGGTGAGAACAATAAAGTTGATCCTATTTTGGGGTCCACACGTGTAAGTGCTCAAAGAAAAGCTGATATTCTATGTGCTTGACAAGTGCGTTTGTAGCTGGAGGCTAGATGGTGCTCATAACCTGATAAGCTGGACAAGTGCTGGAGCAGCAGACTGGAAGAGCAGCCAGTAGGGATGATGAGTGTGTGGAAGGATTATATCATTGCATCAGTCATGAGGAGAGACTGAGATACAAAAGAAGAGAAAAAAAGAAAGAGAGAAGAAACTGGGAACAGGAGATAGAGAAAAACATACCTGGAACAGCAGCCAGTAGGGATGATGAGTGTGTGGAAGGATGAGGAAAAATTCCTTCCACACACTGACTGCTGTCCCGGGTATACTAGACAACTAGTGACATGTAGGTGAAATGAGGAGTGAAACCATAACTGAAGGGAATGTAGCACACCACAGATGAAACAAAGTGAATAAACACAACAGCAGTCTCAAAGACTCTGGCACACCTTTCCAACTTTTGAAGTTGTTGATTATCATTATTAAAGAGCACTCAGATTATTCAAATCACAGATCAATCAATAATCTTCCCTTCTTTCCTCCTTTTTCCCCTTTTCCTCCTTAACAGTTGTTTTCCTTATATCCTTGAAATACAACTGTTGCCCCCATTCCTTGTGTCCTCTTGTCACTTTAGAGACCCAGGCTCACACTGTGTGTATAGTCCTCAAGATGACGGCCACAATTGCCAGATTGTCTTGTTGCCAGTTTGGTTTGGTGGATGCAACGGTTTTTGCCTTGTCCTCATTGGGTTTGAGGATGTACGCTACGCCCATGGCTCAGAAGTGAACTTTCACTATCCAGCTCCAATTGAGATAATTGGAGCCTACGCCTGGTGGTGTTAGTTGCTCGATCCCGGAGAATTTGAGAGCAGGATGATTGGTAAGGTCAGTAGATAGATCAGAAGGTTTCTGGGAGGATGATTGCAAAGACATGACAAGTATGTATAGCGATTAACGGCTTTTTCAAAAGCTTACAGATCCTTTTCTTTGTTGTTGCGCTAGAGCCTACTGGTGCTCATAACCTGTTGCAATGAACTAGGCCAGAAGGGAAAGTACGGGGAAAGGATAAGTTCATTGCATAACATGAGAAGAAATAAGAAACAAATGAAAAGAAAGATGAAGAGACTAACCTAGGCCAGAAGGGACAGTACGCGGAAAGGATGAAGAAGAGAGTTTCCGCGCCTGGCCTGCTGACCTAGTCTACACACATGATAGAGTTTCACAGACTGTGACATCAGAAATAAAAGATGAAAGGTTGGAAAGCATACTGAGAATAAAAGAAATAGATGAAACAAATGTGACACCTCAACATATTCCACTAGCAAGTCTATAGTTATCTGTATTCCTAAATAGGTAGCCCTCACACTAATGTAATCTATTTGATACACTCATGTGTGTTCTGGCATGTTTTGGTGAATTCCTCATTTTGTTTCACAATTAATCACCACTACATTCAACTTACCTTTGACTCTCATCTGTCATTCTCAGGTGTGCATTACTTGTCTTATAAAGACTTGAGTGTCACTAGACTCTAAGTCTGTGAACTTCAGTATTCATCCCCTTGTCCCTTCAACACTTCAAGAAAATGTTGAGGCATACTGCAGATTTACTGGTTCAATGGCTGTTAACCGGGGTTTTATGAACAGTGGTTTTTAGGTTCAAAGGGTGTATGTCGGGCAGAAGCAAGGGACACCTGATTTGACAGTGACCGAGAAGATGAGAGGTCGTTTCAGCGAGTGATTCAAGTGCTCACACCCACTTCCTGTCCAGGGATTTAGGGGTTACACTGCGAAGGTTGTATCGCTTACAACCCGCGGCAATGTCGGCCGGAGCCGACTGAAATAAGCCCAGACCGATCATATATCGACTGGGCCCACCGATACATTAAACGGCCCTTTAAATGTGTCGGGAGGCTCAGACGATACAAGATCGGTCTCGCAGACCGATCTTATATCGGTCGGCCGTTATCGGGGGGGGGGGTTGTAAGCGATACAACCCCTTTCGCAGTGACACGCTGCCCCTATTTTGGGGGTATATATGTTCGTTAATGGCTCTTAAGTTTCTTGTACTACGCCGCGAATTCCTTAAAGATTTTTCATTGCCTCGACGCTTAACCAAAATTTGTCCCGAGTTCGCAATGGTTAGAAACTTCAGAGATTTTAAGATGATTACTATTCATCTTCCCCTCCTTCTTTTCTTAATCAAGGCAGCATCAAGCATTTCCGTGATCTCAACTGCGCACGTGACTGATAAAACCAAAGGTTCTCCATTCATTGTTGAATCTCCTCATGCTCTCACAAAGAGAGCTTATCCCAGGCCTCGATTGGCAGTTGAATCAGGCATGAAGCGGGAGGTTTCAAGCGTAAATTTGAATGCTGATTCATCTCGTGAAGGTAGCATTCATCATTTTCGTGATAGAAAACCATCAAATAAAAACATCTCAGCATACAGGTTGCGCAAGCCAAGCCAAACTAGTAGAAGTGGAATGAATGTTGAACAACCTCAAAATTTTCAGCTAATTTCTGATACCTTTGCTATACTAGAGACGAAAGAGCGCTTAACACCGCCAAACATTAAAATTCTAAATCAAAATCTCAAGGAATTACGCAATGGTTCAAAGATTTTGGACCTTGTTGGAGGCGGTACTTCGAGGCTTGAAATAGGGTTATTTGATTTTCTTATGAAATGCTTTGAAGAGGAGAAATCAGAGTGGTGGTGCCAGCTATATGATTCGTGGCACTCACTGAATTCGAGCTTTTTGAGCGAGGTCAGCAAAATCCTACCCTATGTGAAACATACCAAAAATGCTGTCCCGTCGTCGCAGGCGGACAAATCATTGGCGCAGACGAAAGCTGAGATTGCAAACTCAATTTCAAATTGTGATCCGAATTCAAGGTTATCGCACGGTAATTCCCAGACCGGACCGATAGATCGTTATTCACCATCTCTGTACATAAAAATTGATTCCATCTCACCCGGAATCTGGAAATTTTGTTTACCAATGGAAAATGACAAGTTTGATGTAAAGTTTTTGACAAGCAATCCGATCGCTCGCTTGAGTTGGTTCTTGGATGATCTGAACCCGGATGTAATGATTGAATACGCCGAAGCCCTTGATCAAAACCCTCGGTCACTTTCTGTTCAACAACGGCTGAATCGACAGGGTATACTCGAAAATTATGGTCATACCGAACGTAAAATAAAATTCGCGCAAGCCACTTGGTTTGCACCACGGTTGGGTTGGGATCGTTTTCAAAGAATCATGTTGGACTTTGAGAAATCTCCAGGCAAAATTCAGACTCACAAGATGAAGTTAAAAGGCATTTCTCAAGGTGGATCCAGAAAATTGCCCAAGGAAAAAACATGTAAGGCGATGGAAGAGTTGAACAATCTTATCCATAAAAATGAGTTTCCCCCGATCTTGGATGAGAATTTGTCGCCAGACATCATGGATTGGCTCAAAGATTTGTACGTCTATGAACTGATTATCAACATCTCGCATTTTGGAAAATAATCCTCACTTCAGCTGATTTGGTTCACAAAATTTCTTGCAGCTTAGCATGGTTGAATGATTCCAATGTTAAACTCAACAGGTTGGCTATCTGGGAAATGCCATGATGACTCATTGTGCTCCTTTGCTATACCAGGGGGTTTATTCTGAAGTGTTATAGATTTGTTTGACTAGAAAAAATTCATTTACAACACCAGGTAAACTATGAATTCTTGATGAGTTGTGACTAGCTATGTGAAAGAAGGCTGAATTCAAAAGATTGAGGTGGGCTGAATCTACTTGTGTGAGAATAGCAACAGCTAAAAGGATGTATTTTGCATTAGACATGTGATGTTTGAATGATACAAGTTTTACAAAGAAATAGAGAAAGATGAGCTTGATGACTTTATGTACCTAAAAGGGCAGAGTTAAATAGCTTTAGATAACAAGGAGTTACAGTGATTTTTGTGAGAGTGTAAGGAGAAATGAAGTAGAGGAGACTGTATAATAAGAAAAAGAGTAAGGAAACAGATTCTTGTTGATTTTTTGATTGATATTTGTTGTGGATTTTGGGTGAGTGTTATTTCATAATGATTCTTGCAGAGGGTTGGCGATCTTGCTAGGTTGTTGTTTTGATTAAATAAGTTTGGCAAGATCAGGCAAAAAAAGTGTTCAAACTGATAGGAGCAAAGTGTCAGCCTTTGATGATATGCAGGTATGTAATCATCTGCGAGGTGTTACTCACATATCTTAAGCTGAAATTGTCATTGCTGAGCCATGGTCACCAGGGCCATATATGCCCAAGGCTTTGTTAAATGTGTTGAAATTCTCCAATATTCATCTTAGCCTCTCTTTGTTTTGAAGTAACCCTCTGCGCTTTTGTGTCACCCATGATGTCATTAAAAAAGAATCAACAATGACATCATTGTTTAATTAAAAATTCAATTAATCATTCTCAACGCTTCACTTGATCATTCTCAATAATCTCCTTCTTTTCTCTTCCCACTTTCTCTTTGACTTCTCTTTATCTCTAATCCCTTCTAAGAAAGAGAATTAATTCACTCATCTCTACTACTGTCATCTATCTCTTCTTTACTATATATTCCCTTTTGTCCATCATCTTATCTCTTATCCTGATTCCTTATTGACTCCATTCTTCATTACTCTAACTCGATCATCCTTAAAAACCTCATCTCATCTCATCACCTCTATCCCCTTCCTTCTTTACCGTTCACCTCCTTCCTACTCGCTTCTCTACATATCCTATCTACCGGCTCGTTCTCTATCCCCTTCCTTCTTTACCGTTCACCTCCTTCCTACTCGCTTCTCTACATATCCTATCTACCGGCTCGTTTATACTCCTTAAAAGCTAAACACTCACAAGTTGGTTGTTCTTCCTTTCCTTATTCTCATCTTTTCATTAACTGGTTGCTTGTCGTCTCTGACCTATCTTTTTCTTTAGCTGTCTTCAGTCATCCTTAATCTTCAGATCCTTACTTCTTCTCCCTTCATAACTTATTTATAAATCTCTGTTCATTAAAGTGGTACGACAAGTTTTTTCTTATTCTTTCTTATCTAAATCACAATTCTGATCCTGTTACTTTAGTCTGGTTTTGGTTCTTAGTAATTTAACATAAAGCGTGAATTCTAATAAAATGTTTGGCCTAAAAGAAGTGACACAACTAAAAGATTGGATTTCTCTAGTTAGACTTTGTGATTTATCTATTAAAATTTACATATAGTAGATAAATGATATTGGAATTTAGAAAACAAGAGAGAGAATTTATCTTTACCTAAAAGGGGGCCAGGGTCCTAGGCTTTTGGAGAGAGAAAGAGGGGGCTTGATAAACGCACGCCCACGCCAAGCGCACGCCGATAAAAAAAAAGGCGTGCTGCCCGCACACCTTTTTATTATCGGCGTGCGGGCTGCACACCCATCTCTGGGCGTCAGCACGCCTGTAGATGGGCGTGCAGCACGCACGCCCATCTACAGGCGTGCGACACTGCAGGCGTGCAGTCGCACGCCCCGTTCAGAAAAAGGCGTGCGGCTCGCACGCCCCTTCAGAAAAGGGCGTGTGGGTCGCACGCCCTTATTATGTGTATAGGCAGGGGCGTGCCCCCTGCCTATACACATAAAAAGGGCGTGTGACCCACACGCCCTTTCTATGTATATAGGCAGGGGGCACGCCCCTGCCTATACACATAGATCGGCGGACCGCCGACCTATGTATATAGGAAGGGGCGTGCCCCCTGCCTATACACATAGAATTGGTGTGCAGTCGGCATGCCTATTCTATGTATATAGGAAGGGGCACGCCCTTCCTATATACATGCTGATGTCATGCGTACAAAAGAATGTATGCATGACATAAGCATGCCCCCACCTGCCCCCTCCCCCCATCCTTCGCCGATCGGCCCTCCCCCCCCTCCTGTCCTGAAATCCCTCCCCAACCACCATCTCACCAACCCCTCCAGCAGACCAACCACCCCCACCCACGTACCAGCCGGCCGCCGCACGACCCAGCCCACCCCACCCTCCCCGATCGACCAACCCGAGCCGCCGGAACGACCCAGCCGCCCGACGACCTCAAGCCAGCCGCCAGGACATTGACAGGTAGGTCGATGTCCCTTTTCCCCCTTTTCCCCCGTTCCCCCGCTTCCCCCCTGCCCCCCACCCAAAACCCCGCCCGCTCCTGGGCCAGCTGGGCCTGGCCCAGAGGGGCCAGATGGGCCTGGCCCAAAGGGGCCAGATGGGCCTGGCCCAAAGGGGCCAGATGGGCCTGGCTCAAAGGGGCCAGATGGGCCACCTGGGCCTGGCCAAAAGGAGCCAGATGGGCCACCTGGGCCTGGCCAAAAGGGGCCAGATGGGCCAGCCAAAAGGGGCCAGATGGGCCACCTGGGCCTGGCCAAAAGGGGCCAACTAGAACCAGTGGCCCCTATGGACACATTCAAGGTGTGAATGTGCCACTAGGCCCCCTCCCAAGCCCCCCATTGCACCCAAGGCCCCGGAAAAATGTGCAAGGGACACATCTTGGCCTAAAGGGCCCCAGGGAAATGCCCACAGATGCATATCAGGCCCCAAGTCCCCCGTCTAAGCCCCCTACACACCCAAAGTGCCCCCCCCAAACCCCCCGCAAGGGCTGATATTCCCCTTTCTCGTATTCCCACTGCAAAAGGTACTTAATCCCAGGAGCAGCCGCTGACATCTGTTTTACTTTGCAATCCAACCAACAGCAACACCGTTTTCTCCTCCTCCATCAAACTTTAGACGTATTTCCACGCAACAACAATGTCTGGCAGTCATGAACAATCGCGTAAGTTCTGTTTCCTCATAAGATGTATGACAATAAACCTCCTGCTTACCACTGTCCACCCCAAAACACTGCACATCAGGTTTGGACTTCTGGCAAAAATGCACTGAGCTTGCTCAGCATCCCGCATGCAGTCCCGAGGAATACAAGTATCTGGAAGTTCTCGCCAACAAAATAAAAGCCGAATACGAGCAGTCAGACAATGAGGGTCATGAGTCCTCAACTCGCCCAGCTCCAACAAACACGTTTGACCCCCCAGCTAGCCAAACCATCCTTGTCAGCCACTGAGTACATATCACAGTACCTGACATGTACCACGTAACTGCAATTATTATTAGTTATTATTATCTCTAATAATAATTACTATTTTTATTTATTATTATTATACATTCATTACATTACTATTATAATTATTAAAGTACCTTAATTACAATAATTAATATAAATACTTTAATAATATATTCATTAATAACTCATGAATAATTCTGGTTAAGCTATGTACTCCTGTTATACAAGATACATAACTTGTAGGCCCTTTGCCCTCCTTTCACGTGAAATATCCAGAGTAACAGATGTCACTCTTTCCCCTCTGATTACGCCCACATTCCTTAAACATTGGAATATTTTCACGTATAAGATATGTACTTTAATATCTTAATAATAAAAGAACTTATTAATATTATAATAATTAATACTTATAAGATGTACCAATAATAAATGACATCATTATAAGTTAATAACTTTATTAATATTAATAACAGATCAATTAATACAAATGTCATGATGTGATCCAATCCCACTAAGGACTACTGATCAAAGATGTGTCCCATAACACAGCCTTAGTAGAAATCACATCATAAACATTAACAGATCCTCCCAAAAGGATCTGTCTTGCCCATGAAGTTCCACAGTACCTCCCAGGTCATAGAAGCGCTCACAGTTCCCCCTTGAGGAGCTCTTACAATATATAATCAGCCTGTAAACAGTTGTTTATCCCTAAGAGAATATTTAGAACACCATAGCACAGTACATACCTTAGAGTTATTTACCTTGCTTAGTTCCCCATTCTCCAACAATCCCCCAATTCTGGATAATCTATAGTTTAATACTGTTATTACCTCAAGAATTGGCCACAACCTACCTTCAATAAGGTAGTCACCACGAACCCAAGTGAGTATCTCCTTGGATGCCTATTAATACTTTGTATTGATTTGGATGCGCCTAATTAGAGCAATTAGAGCAAGCCTCTCAGACAAGACTTACTGATTGAGGAAGTACCTTTTTACAGGACTTAAACATTACCCAAACCACTTTACACCATCAACCTAACTCAGTTACAACCATTAACCACGGTTAGTTCCACACCCAGGCTGACAATCCTACATTCCACGCCTAACGTCAACCAACCACCTCCTAACCTCAACCAATTCATTCCTTGGTTTCCTCATCTTCCCAAAGACCTCCCACCACCTCAAACAACTGCTCCACAACTGTCAGATGTTATCTCAGCAAACAATGCGGCACCAACACTTCATTGCACACCAGAACCCACTAGAATTAACAACATACCAGCTCAATGGGACAACGAACCCGCTCCATTTGACAACGGCTTGCCCAACATTATGAACCCGGCATATGGCCCCATCCACTCATTAAGGTCACCCAGGCACAACAGCAAAGGCGAAAGCACCTTTCTCACCACCTCTAATGAGGCTTACCTTGATGCTATAACTACCGCCATGGAATCCCAAAATGCCAAACGAGCCTTGCATAACTTATCTCAAAACCGTGATGACAATATAAACGACCCGGATGCCGAGGGGGAGACCGACCCTGAAGAATTGGGAATCAGCCCTCCAGCCTCACAAGTCTCTTTGCCGTACAACCATCGTGCAGCCCCACACCCACATTCCACTATTGTTGAAAGTCACCCACGCCGGGCTCGCTACCGCTATCCAACTGCAATATTTGTTGATCCTACATCCAATGATCCTACATCCAAAAAATCCCGGCATCACACCCCAAGTCCAGACGATCCTCCCTCATGTGGTGCAAGCCCAGTCCCTCAACAGGGCTCCTCTACCTCTCATCAACAGATTGTGCATATCGACCCAAGGGAAACTGGCCCAAACTTCCCAAGCCACCTATTCACTCCTCACCCAACTGTCATAACGGCCAAACACTTGAAAGGCATGAAGTTCTCGCGCACCCCAACCACTAGTGCAGTGGACAGTTCCAGTTCAATGCCCAGCTCCAGTTCAAACCCCAGAAAGAGGTCAACAGGCCCTCCTCGCCCTGCAAGGTCCACACGGGATGCATGTGAGTCATCCCCCTCTCCTCTAAACATTAAACACTTCTTGAACTCATGTCTGTCTGTCTGTTGCAGCTGTGGAACTATTTTTACCAGGCCCACTGCTTCCAAGATCAGTGGTAGAAAACTTGAACAACAATTTGGCGCGTGGCATTGCATGGTCCATCACATCAGCTGAGAAGATGATAAAGAACATCGCCTATGTCCTCAATCACCTCCCCCATATGCTCTCTCGTCATGGCCCAATGGACCACAATTTCAAGGAAAGAGTGTGGCGGGACGTTACAATAACTCTGGCTGCTTTCAAATCAGGTAATTCTCCTAGTTACTATCTATTTAATTAAAAATGACACTGACTAATTTTTGTGGTGCGGTTAAGAAAAAATCCTCCACCCTGCTACTTCAATGTCTCTGATCACTCATGACATGATCAACATGGATCAGATTGAAGTTGTCCGGGCCAACAAAAGCAAGACGATAACCAACCAAACTCAGGTACACACACTGGCCTCAAACATGGCATCATTCATCTCTCCTCCTGACACGGCATACCTCTGACTCAAATATGCTTTACATCAATGCTGGGCTTTTCGTCATCTCGAACAGCAGGGCGCCCAATGGGAACCCCTTCCACTAGATACAACAAAGGTCCACTCTGCTCACTGGGGCTTCCAAAGAACCTACGAGAACCTGGGGACGTTCGATGCCAATTCACCAAACCTTGGCGGCCTCATGCTTGTGTCACAGCACCTGGTGGGGGCAATGTCAGCTCTGGCATATATCTGCAGCTTATCCGACTTTACCCGGCCACGTCCAAAGCATACAAGGACAGATGAGTGCTCCACAAGGAATACACCCTCTCAGATCCAGATGCTAGCTGGTCTGCTCGTTTTTGGTCCAACATCAGTCTTCACATTCAACAGACAGACTGCCAGCAATGCCAATGCTTCAGCCTTGCTAGAATTTGGGGCCAAAGTCCTTAAACAAAAGGTGGATGGTGGTATTACTCTCCCAATGCCCCACCAAACTTTAGACAATCTTCGTATATATTTTCTGGACTTCTTGTGTGCTATGGGCTTTGACAAGATTGGTGAGAATGGACTCCCCCAAGTGGATTGGGAAAGAACCTACAAAGAATTTCACCACTACTTTGCTACTCACCACCTACTCCACATTTTTTCTCAAGATATAGAAATAGCTTTGTCCAACTATCACTTATGACTTGAATGGTATTTAACTCCTATCCTGTGTCTCCAGCTCTACATGTTGCATGTTCTATTGATCACTTCCCCCCAAATGATACATTATTTGCCTTTTGGTTTATCTTTTTCCTACATTATAGGTGTCAGTCTTGTATTAATCTATAACAACCAGTACTAATGTACTACAGACTGTAAGTCAACATAAATAAATAATTAAACTAATAAAATCAATTGGTGATGTGTATTCAAAGCAGGGGCTGCTGAAGCGTCACCAAGAAAGCAGCAATGGCCAAAATGTGGTCCAAGATCCCACATGTTGGCCAATAATACCTACAGGGTCCCCAGAGGGAACTCAAGACTATTTAAGGAGCTCTTCAACCGCCCAAAGAAGGCTCCTTTCCCCTGTTTTATTTGGGAACTGTAACCTTCAATCCTTACCCAGAGTAATATCACTCTTTCCTCATGTCCTTGCACCACTTGTTGCTAGAAAGACTTGTCGTTGGCATCAAGGAGGCTGACAATATTCAGGAGTAATGTTGACAGCCATTACTCTACTTTGATTTATGGAAACAAATTTAATATAGTATTTACAAATCAGAGGAGGGGTGTTACATTGGCTTGCAAGTTTTGGAGTAAAGAAGTGTGGCTGGTTCAATGATGCTCAACCAACCAGCAGCTTGGCTCTTTGGAAATGATCTAGGTATGGACGGTGGAGGGAAAGGTACTAGGCCACGCTTGACTATAACATGTAACCAGTGATTCCCGTTAATTAGTGCAAGGTAGATTGGGCTGGCTGGTTTGGGGTTGGGTGCAACAGTTGAAGGGAGAAACGTCATGCAGCCAGCTGCTTGGTCGTTTGTGAGGAACACCACTGGCCTATTGTATGCATTAGCCAGAATAGGACCACCATCAAGCCTGCCCATCCACTTGGAAGTGGGCACTGGTCCCTTGGGATTCTCCACGCGAATGCTGTCGTAGGTCTTCTCAAACATTTCTAGTCCACCTAGCTTCCTTGTCAAAAGTGCCCTGTTGATGTCCAGCTCGTGTAACATGTCCAATCGCACTTGATACCACCCATTGTCTCTAGCATACGGGCCCTTGGGTTTTTCAGCAGCCAATGCATGTGCCACACAAGAATACCCACAGTTGCCATCCCCTTTTGGGGTATAAGTTGATTGGACATGCTTAATTACCCATGGAGGTAACTGATCAACCTGAGGAAGATGAGGGAAAATTCAGCATAAGCACAAGAGAGTTAGTAAATTGCTTTGCTCTCATGACTAATCATAATGAATTCACACTATGTTCACTTACTGATTTATCAGACAGAACCTCTTTAGAGGCTTGAGCCAGTGTCCCTAAGGTGGGACCACTTTTTACAACCATACTTTCATCCTGAATTCAACCAGAAAAGCCAATCAGTTATAATGTTGACTCATTGAATGGGCCCATCCTAACCCTTGAATTTACCTCCAAAGTGGGTGGCCTGGGGGGGTCATTGGCCTGATAATCACCTTCCGTATGCGACATAGGAATAGCATCCTGATTTGCCAAAATACAACAGAACAATTAGGCCAATCACTATTAGGAGAATCTTGTTGGTTTGATTAAAGGGGCTTACCAGGGAAGTTGACATTGAATTCCCGGCAAGAGGAATATCAATCGGATTGTCCTCTGCAAATTCACATGCATCTCCTTCTGACCCAAAGGGATCTCCATCACTGCCATCAGATTGATCATTGGATGAGTCTGACACTCCACTAGATGACCCAGAATGACTGCCTTCTGCAGGGCTCCCTTTTGCCAAAGACATCTGACTCAATGCAGATGATACTGAGGGCTTTTCTTCCACACGGCGTTGGGACTTGGGCCGGTCGGAAGTGGGGGGACTTGCTTTCCGCTTATGTGACGTGCGGCCTGGTTGGTAGTCTTTGTTGGCTGCATACGTAGATCGTAGCTGAGACTTTGGAGGTTGGCCTTGGCGCTTGGCCACACACGGTGGGCTCTCATTGTCTTCTTCAGAAGATTCATTGTCTTCTTCAGAAGATGTTGCGGGATTGGGAGCCTTTCTTGGTTGGCCTCGGGGTTTTGGGGCGGTCAGTCTGGCCAACGTGGGCAGCTCATCAGGGTCTTCCATTGATGAAGAGCTATCTTGTTGCAACTTGTCCGTCCTTCTCCGGGCCGCTTGATTCTGACTGGTCCTTGCGCGCTGTTTCCCTTTGGCTGTCTGTGCCTTTTCAATCTGAGACTCCACGATTTCTGCCTGAGTAGGATCTTGGGTTTGAACACGGCGGCTTCCATTCTTCTTCTTCCAAGGTTGATTTGGTTTGGTTTTTTTTCTGATGGGGTCTGGCTCGATCAGTGGGACCACATGTGTGTTTGCAACAACTCGACGGAAATTCTTCATCAGTGCCGGCAAAGCTGTGGAGGGGTGAGATTCCAAGATCTCCTGCTTTAGCGCCTCAAAATTATCGTCAAAGTTATACGGCTCCTCATCAAGGTTCTGTAATTTAAGCAAGGTCAAACAGGATTAGCCAAAGGGTTATGGAGGAGGGGGCAGATTTATACACTGACTGGTCCATCTGGGTTGTAACACAATTGCCACTGGGGATGAAAGTCCGCTGGTTCCACATCACCCTTCTATTCAAGCAACTTTTCAATCAAGTGTGCACATGGGACCCCCATTCCCGCGTTGAAGTTCCCCGTACACTGCCTGACTGGATTGTCATGTTTGGCCTTCTTCATTTTCAAGTACTTATTGTACTCTCCAATGGCCAATTTGAGCGCATGGGTGGAGATCTTGGTGTGAAGCGGCTTGAAAACGTTTGGGATTCCGGATAGCCCTTTGATCCTTTCATGGCCAATGGTGACCTGTGCTTCGTCCAGTTGCCGGTCCACAGCTGACGAAATGGTCAGGAAGAGGGTAGCAAAGTCGATCTTGCCAGATGTCACGTATGCTTTGAGCCAGCTATGAGCTGATTCACCTCTAGATGACGTCAGATTCCCCAAGTGCGGGGTTTTCCCAGCCCATGCAGACATGAATTGTTTGCGAAAGGGCAGAACATGGTTCTGAAGGTATTCCAGAACATTTGCTTGTTCCCTGAGGTCCACCTGAAGCTTTCCCCAAGCTGTGTCAAATGAGGGTTTGTCCGGAGTGTATGTAACCTCGTGCCATAGCTTCATGAAATTCGTCCATTCATCTGCCTCGGATGCAAAAGCCTGTTTGCAGTTGGTGACAATGTTCCAATCAATGTGCCAGGCGCATAGGTTTGAGGTTGCATTTGGGAAGTGGTCTGCAATTGCATTTCGGAGAGCCACCTCTTTGTCCGTCACAAAGACCTTTGGAGAGCTCTCTGGTTCCCATACCGACCTGCAAGAATTGATAGGTGTATGTAGAATTACCATCAGATTATCAATCTGATACTAAAAAAGACAATCACCACACTCACTTCAACTTATTCAGAGCCCAAGAGTATGCCGCATTTTTCTCATTCCTCATCATACAAAATCCAATTGAGAACGAGTTGTTCGTGCAGGTCTGGCCAACAACATGTAGTAAGGGGTACTTGCAGAGGTTGGTCTTGTAGGTGCAGTCAATATTAACCACATGATGGAACTTGCGAGCAAGTAACATTGATCCAGGGTGCGCAAACCATAGGTAGAGGAGCTTTCCGTCATCATCGTGAACTTCATCGTGAACCCAGTTGGAGCCTTTGAGGCATCGTAGAAGATGGTTGATGGGGGTGTCGCCGGCCCTCCGCTCTATCTTCTGCGCTGCTTTTGTGTTGTAAATTGTCCTGTTTGTGACAAAGCGTCCCTCAGTCGTACTCAGCTGCCGGGCAATTGCCTGTGGTTGCAAACCAAGAGAGGCCAGTCGAGCCACCTCTGCTTGGCCCTCTGCCCCAAGTGTCTTGTGGATGGCCTTGTAGTTGTGCTCGATGACATTGTGGTTGTGAGGGACAGTCTTGCTGCGGAGATCCCAATAGTTGTTTTCACGGTTCTTGGCACATGAACAGTGGCCAGAAATCTTGAAGGTGCATCCAACTCGCTTATTACGTGATTCACGAGCCCGACAGGAGTCCACGGTGGTAGTGTCTTCTCCAGCGAGTGAGCAGGCAAGGTAAATGTTCTTCCCCGCCTTGGATTTTGAGACCGCCAGCCGATAACCATGCTCGGTAGCCCATGTGGACACAAATTTCTTCAGATCGACAACACAGGTGAACAGGTATTCAGGTGGAGGGTCCATTGGCTCTACGAAATTAATTCCCATGAGCATCCATTGGAAACAGTATGATAAATCAATGAGGCACTGACCTCCCACAGAATAGTCAAACAATCTGACATCCTCACTGGTCAGTAGGGCTTTGGGCAAAGCATTTCCATCCGGGAGATTTGGGGGCATCAACAAGTTGTTGGTGTGGTGCGCAGACGCACTGGGATCTGTACAATAAAACATTGGTAAGAACACCGCAAAGGACTTTTTGAAGTGAAAGCTACAATCACCTTGGGGATTTTCCGCAGTCATTGGAGAGGGAAGGGACATTTCCAGGGGGATTGGGGAGGGAACAGACATTTCCTGGGTGGTTCTTGCAGAAGCCAGGACTGCAGACGGTACCACAGATGTTGTAGAGTTTGAACCACCTGATTCATCAATAAATAGTCAGCTCCCAATAAAGCAACTTTACCAGAGAAACTAAGACCCACCTTGAGCTTGATCCTCATTGTTTTGGGTGGGAAAAGAGGGAGCAGGCAGGTCATTTGCAGAACGCAGGAAATCAGGGGGAAAAGCTGATGATTTACAGTTTGTCAGCTCTCAATAAATATACATTACAAGAGAAAGTTAGACCTACCTTGAGCAATATTGTCAGTCATTTGAGGGACAACCAAGGAAGCCAGTGGATCAATTGATGTAGGTAGTTGCGCGGATGGGGCAGGCGGACTTAAGGAGTCAAGCAGAGAATTGATTTTGACAGCGGATTGGTTGGTGTTGTTGTCCCAGTAGTATGTGGGCTGGTTGACGGACGGGTTGCTGGGTATTGATGCAGATGGGTTGCTGGGTATTGATGGCGGGTGTTGGATTGGTTGGGGGGCATTCCAGTTGTTGGAGTACATTTCCTGCTGTAATGTATAGGAGCTTGGTTGATTGGGTTGGTGGGTGGGAGGAATGTTTGACGTCTGTTGCAGGGTGATTGCTGGATTGGTGTAGTTTGGAAAGTTTGGATTGAGTTGGCCGGTGACTGGAATGTGAGGAAAGGCTGTACTATTGTTATAGGAGGCCGTTTGGGATGATTGGTGGGGCGGGAGGTTGTTGTATGGGTTGAAAGATGGTATTTGGTGGCCCATATGGGGTGCAGGTTGCCCGTGATTTGGAATTTGAAAGGCCATTGAGTTTGACGGGTATGCGGGGTGGCCATGGTTGGTGAAGCTGGGGTGTTGGTTTGTGGGATTATTTGTGATTGGGACAGAATTGTGTAGGTAATTGGGGAAGCCGGGGAATTGATCAGACATTTGAGGAGGGATGGGGGAGTTGGATGGGGCATGGAACCAAGGGGGTTGCCCAAATGGAACTGGTGGTTGCGGCTGATGGAGGCGGGAGGAAGGACGGTGTGAGAAAGTTATTTAAGTAGAAGAATTGGGCTGTGTGTGCTTACATGCTGTGCCAAGTGAGACTGGGTGACATTAGGCTGACCACTGGCATGCGTTATTGCATTATGGTATTGGGGGTGCGGCTGATTGTGGACGCCATATGGGTTGGGAGATACGTGGTAGTAGGAGGGGTTTTGGCCTGGCTGAGACATTTTCTGCTGTAAATAACGGCCAGAGTGAGTAATTTTGGATGATATTTACTTTGATAGACATGCACTTACACTGCTGGAGGGTAATAAAAGTTGATGCGAAGAATACTTGCTGATATCTGTGCATTCAGAGGAACAAGAAGAAATAATCAGCTGGCATGAAAATAATAATAATGAAGATGTGGAGAGATTAATTGGATCTGAGTGGAAGAACATCAAGTGCTGGTGTGCCCGTCCGGGGCTTGGACAAGGGGAATGGGGCCCTTGGATACCTATGCGGAGATATAAAGGGGCCCTTTGGCCTAACATGTCAAACTTGGGCGGCTGGGAAGGGCACAGTTGGCTCCTTTTGGCCAGTCATACAGTTGGCTCCTTTTGGCCAGTCATAGTGGGCCCTGTTGGCCCCTTTACTAGGCCCTTTGGGGCTTGTCCCACTGTCAATACAGGGCCTAATGGGCCCTGATCAAATTCTTAGTTTTTGTTATCATTATCTTTTTTTTTTGTTTTTTTTTGTTTTTTTTTTTTTTTTTTTTGTTTTTTTTTTCTTGTTTTTTTCTTGTTTCATTTTATTTTTATTTTATTTTTATTTTACTTTTATTTTATTTTATTTTTATTTTATTTTGGGCATTAATAAAAAAACCCGGTTTTTCCGCGTTTACACCCGGTTTTCTGCGCAGATGCGGCTGCGCAGCAAACCCGGTTTTCCGCGCGCACACCCGGTTTTATTTAATTTCGAGTTTTTATTCAATATGCAAAATGAGGGTGACATATGATCCGCACAGGCTCCCCAGGTATGCTCATCCAACTTCCAACATCAACCACATCGAAATCCACTCACCACAATCAAAAACCAACACCACCCCCCCCTAAATCATCAACCCCCCGTAACTCATCAACCACTCAACCGATCCACATAAAAAAAACACCGAAATTCCCCATTAAGATCCTTCCATCCATGCTGTCCATCGCCAATTAACCAAAGAACAAAAAACCACTGTCACCCAATTAACCCATTCTGGAGTTCGACCATTAACTATTAAGACTGCGTTATTGCAAGACACCAATCTCCCCTCTTCTGTCACCCTCAATACCATCTACAATCATCGTAACCACTTGAGATCCACCCAACTTGAAGGACGTACCCCGATTGAAGCTCTCGTTCATGAAATCCGCCATCATGAATTCTACCACACGATTGATACCTCCGACGGCCACATGACCTCTTTGTTCTTTGCTCATCCGAAATCCCTTGACTTGGCAAAACAATTTCCCACCACTCTCCTCCTTGACTGCACCTAAAAAACCAACAAGTTTAAAATGCCCCTTCTTCACATTGTTGGTATTAACTCGTCAAACAAATCTTTTTCCTTGGCTTTCTGTTTCCTTTCTGCTGAGAAGATAGCCAACTACTCTTGGGCCTTGGATCAGCTTCGCATCTCAATGGACAATCAATCTCCATCCGTACTAGTCACCGACAACGAGGCCGCCCTAATCAAAGCAATTGAACACGTCTTCCCAAATGCCTCACATCTCCTCTGCTCCTGGCACATTATGAAGAATATCCAGTCCAACTGCTACAAACATTTCAACTCTGAAGAAGAATGGTCCACCTTCCGAAACCATTGGAATCAGTTACTCCATTCCAAAACTGTTTCAGACTATCACAAGAACTTCACTCAGCTGTCTATGACTTGGAATCCACCAACCGCCGACTACATCATCTCCAACATCCTCCCTTGCAAAGAAAAAATCGTAGCCTGTTTTGTCAACAAGAAACCCCACTTTGGTAACACTATCACCTCTAGAGTCGAAGGTCTTCACGCGTACATCAAACGATTCATCAACTCTTCCACTGCCTCCTTTGCCGCTGTTGTCAAACAAATCCACCAAGCTTTGACCAATCAACTTCACGAACGGTACATCGAATCATCTCAGCACTCCTACAAACTCCTCACTGGCCTCCCCCTTGTGTTGGTGATCTAAATGGCACCATCTCCCACTATGCCCTCAAGATCATCCATTCTCATCACATCTCTAAACCGCCAACTACCACTTGCACTGGAAACTACTCTTCTCATATGGGAATCCCTTGCATTCATCAAGTTCACGAAGCAAAAGGACTTGGCAGCAAATTCACCCATCGCAATTTCCATTCTCAGTGGCATGTTAAAAAGGATCTTGAAGTGAGTTGGCTAATATAATTTCCTGGTTTCTGTTTCTCTTTCATAGTTTTATAGTTCTAATTTGTTTTTTGCCTCCATTTATGAGCAGACATTCATTGAAGAGGACAACAACGATGGATCAAGTGACGGTCTACTTCCCACCAAAGAAAACAACGAGGAAATTTTCTTGACAGATCTCTTTAAGGAATTCCAAACGTTTCAACCTGGCGAGCAAAAATTCTACATTGGCGAAATCAAGAAGCTCTTTCAAGGGAACTACACCACAGTAGCCATCCAGGAACCTCTCTTTAGCAAGGATCACCAAGGACAAGGAAGACCAAAGGGCGCCAAAAGGAAACACAAATCAACTACTTCAACAAAAAGGGATCCTTCAGGCTATGAATACACAGAATTGGAGAAGAAAGGAAGAGGAAGGCCAAGGAAGCAGGTGAAAGAACACAAGGTATTTATTCATTTATCTCTTTTCTGTTTGTCTTTGTTTATTGATTTCTTGTGAACTTGTAGGAACCTTTGGCCAAGACAAAAGGACGTGGTAGGCCTAAGAAGATGGATGAATCTGAGGAATCCGAGGTAATGATTCATCTTTATTCTTCACTCAAATATCACATCTAATTCTTTCTCCTTGTGTTTTCTAGGCTGTTTCAACAGAAGAGGAAAGTGAGGAGGAGTCTGAATCAAGTGGAGAGCTTCCAGAGGTGGATGATATCATTCAACAGGGCTCAGAACATGACGGAGGAAATTTGAAGACTGTAAGTGTTTTTATTTCCATCTTGAGTACATTATACTGAAGTTAAATGATTTTTTGATACATCAGAGGTCTGGAAAAATACTTAAACAGGTGAAATTTGAATCAGTTAAAAGGACCAAGACATATGAATACACTTTGGCAGAAAATGATGCTTATAGGCCTTTTGATGTGAGTTTTCCTAATTTTTTTTGAAGAGATCTTTACTTCTGAGCTTCTTATTGGTTACCTCTTTCATAGACCTCAATGACTTCCAGCTCAATCTCTAATCCTGACACCTATATGTCTGAGGCACTCAGTTGGAGTACTTACAATAATGTGGCTGTTGATTTGGTTAGTAATTTCCTTTTATTTAGTGTTCATTTTATATACAATTAATCTTTTCTCAAATTATCCTTCAGTACAAGTACAAAGACCACATTCATCCCAAAGAAGCCATCCAACATCTCTCTACGATTACCAATGTCAAAGGCAATGGGAATTGTGGATTTCGAGCCGCTGCAGTCAGCATGGGACGTTCCTCAGACAAATGGATGAAAATTCGCAAGGAAATGAAAGAAGAACTCAAATGAAACCCTTTCTATTCAAACCATCAGATGCTAAAGAACATATGGGGCGCCAACCACAAGGATCTAATTGATGCACTCTCTTGGGACGGAAAAGCACAGGCCCCACTGAAGTATTGGATGACCTTCCCTGCTCATGGATACTTGATGGCTGACACTTATAAAAGACCTGTGGTCTTGTTTTCTGGTCTAATGCCCACCATTTATCTCCCTCTCTCTTCTCCACCCACCACCCACTCTCCCATATGTCTCATACTCATTCCCAGTCTTCTCCATCTCATCAGCTTCACGTTTAAGGCTGAAATATGGCCTTCCCCTAGGATTGATCCATATTGGCAACATTGGGCTGAAGAGGAAGCTCTGTTGTGGAAAGAGTGGATTCAGCCCAATTTGGACCTTGGGGAAAAAGTTCTTTTCCCTCCAATAAGAAGATCTGCCAGAATCAATAAGATTGTTGATGTTGAATAGTTATTTGTCTATTTTCCTATATTTCCATTTTATTCTGATAAAAATTCCATTTTATTCTGATAACAAGTCAATTGCATGATCTGTATTTCTTTCCAATGAATTCTTCACCCTCTAAAGTGTATGAATCCATTTAAAAACTCCCCAAATATCTTAAAAGACAGCCGTGAAGGTGTTTACAAATAAGTTCTCTCCAAAAATCATAAAAAAAAACCAGTGAATTTAAAAATAAACTGTTTGCTGCATTAAATTCTACACCCCTTAAAGTGCTTTCAAAAGATTTAAAACTTTGAGAAATCTTGAAACTTGAGCCGTGGGGAATTTTCTTTGAAAAAACCGGGTGTATGGGCAAAATAAAATAGAAGATGTTGTTTTTTTGGAAAATAAAAAATACCATAAAATTCTACACGCCAAGAAGTATTTTTAGCAATTTTAAAATTTTGAAAAACCTTAAAATTCCGCCCGCAAAAAAATAAATAAAACAACCGGGTGTAAACGCGGAAAACCGGGTGTACTCCGCAGCAAAATTTACGTCGCCGCTGCGTAAAACCGGGTGTAAACGCGGAAAAACCGGGTTTTTTTATTAATGCCCTTTATTTTTATTTTATTTTTATTTTATTTTTATTTTGTTTTATTTTATTTTTATTTTATTTTATTTTTATTTTATTTTTATTTTATTTTTATTTTATTTTTATTTTATTTTTATTTTATTTTATTTTATTTTTATTTTATTTTATTTTATTTTTATTTTATTTTTTTTATTTTTATTTTTATTTTTATTTTTATTTTTATTTTTATTTTTATTTTTTTTATTTTTATTTTTATTTTTATTTTTATTTTTATTTTTATTTTTATTTTTATTTTTATTTTTATTTTTATTTTATTTTTATTTTTATTTTTATTTTTATTTTTATTTTTATTTTTATTTTTATTTTTATTTTTATTTTTATTTTTATTTTTATTTTTATTTTATTTTTATTTTTATTTTTATTTTTATTTTTATTTTTATTTTTATTTTATTTTTATTTTTATTTTTATTTTTATTTTTATTTTATTTTATTTTTATTTTTTCTGATTTTTTATTTGATCTTACGGGGGCACGGGGGGCACGGGGGGACAAAAGGAAAAATACCCACTTAGGGGTTCGTCCGGTTGTTCCGTGTCGGGTTGGTTGGCTGGCTCGCTTGGATCGGGTCGGGTGGGTCGGCTCGGCTCGTCTGGGGGGTTGGTGTGGAGGGCTGGCTGTGGGGAGGGAGGGGGGAGTGATCGTTTGATTGATTGAGCGAGGTGGTGGTTGCGGTTGAAATCCGCTGGGGGGAGGGGGGGAGGGGGCAGGTGGGGGCATGCTTATGTCATGCGTACATTCTTTTGTACGCATGACATCAGCATGTATATAGGAAGGGCGTGCCCCTTCCTATATACATAGAATAGGCGTGCCAACTGCACGCCGATTCTATGTGTATAGGCAGGGGGCACGCCCTTCCTATATACATAGGTCGGTGGTCCGCCGATCTATGTGTATAGGCAGGGGCGTGCCCCTGCCTATATACATAGAAAGGGCGTGTGGGTCACACGCCCTTTTTATGTGTATAGGCAGGGGGCACGCCCCTGCCTATACACATAATAAGGGTGTGCAACCCACACGCCCTTTTCTGAAGGGGCGTGCGAGCCGCACGCCTTTTTCTGAACGGGGCGTGCGACTGCACGCCTGCGGTGTCGCACGCCTGTAGATGGGCGTGCGTGCTGCACGCCCATCTACAGGCGTGCTGACGCCCAGGGATGGGCGTGCAGCCCGCACGCCAATAAAAAAAAGGCGTGCGGGTAGCACACCTTTTTTTTTATCGGCGTGCGCTTGGCGTGGGCGTGCGCCGATGGGCGTGCGTTTATCAACGCCCAAGAAAGAGAGAGAGAAGGGAATAGTGGACTGAATCAATTTTGGGAATAGAAGGTGAACACTTCTATTTCTTATGAGGAAATGATATTTGATTGACAAGTTAGTTTGAGCTGTTGGCTTCTGTTTATTAAAAGTAATAGCCATCAGCTCAGATTCACCTTTATTCTGTACAGTAATTGCACTTACTTCCTCCTTTTGGTGGAGTAGTCAATTTACTGTGCATGGAACAAATACGGTCTACGAGTCGAGTGTGTTTACTGTTGCTGTTGAGTTACATAGCACACAGTTAGCTGCCTTGACTCCTTCTTGTCTAAGAGCTAGCAGAACTTACCTGGTGGGTTGCTTGCTTCTCTTGTTTCTTTGGGGCTCTTCATTGATTACTGATGTGGATTTATCTGCAGAGGGGATGGAGGTAAGCACTTGCTTGAACCTTCCATCTGCATCTCATGCATATGCATGTAATGAAACAACTGAACCATTTCATTGGGGTTTCTTGCGTTGGCCCCTTTTTCCTTGGTGACACTATTGCAATGTGAACCTGGACATGGCCTACACTGGTTGGTACGTGCCTCAACCTTTCTTTGCCTAAAAGGGGAAGTAGCAACTGGTAGTAAGTATTCTGATTTCATCTCTAGGGTTTGTATACACTAGGTTCTTTAAGTAAAGTTTGATCTTACCCAAGTATGATTATTATTTATACTTTGACTCTTTTTTGTTGATATTACTGTTAATAATACTATTTATTACTGTCAATACTACTAACACTACTAGCAATACTACCACTGCCACTACCACTACCACTAAATAAAATAACTGCTGTGACCAAAGCTCTGTAGGCTGATGATGACAAGGGAACTGAAGAGGGGGAAAGAGACCTCCTTATATATTGAAGAGTGAGTGATTTTAGCCCCAGTGGCGCTCCTTTTGAGTGTGCTATGCTGCAGCGTTTTGACCTGGGAGGGAATTAAGCTGCAGCTGAATAGATTGCGCTACAGGTAAATGCAGGCACACACCTATACACCTTATCTGCTTGCATAGATTGCCCTACATGTACAAACAATGAGGGAATAATTTTCAGCCACCAAGATATTACATGTAGTATGTAAAATGTAATACTTGAAACTGCAAGCTTGAATAATTATAATTATCCTTTATTTTTATTATCCTTTATTGAACTTACCATTCTGAACAAAAACAGAAATTAGACTTAACAATTCATCAATTTTGTATTAGTCCAACAGTTAAGAACAAACTTAGAAACATCTGACTTGAATATAAGGATCTGAGTCAAGCCACACTCATGACCATATACAAAAATAATTGATAAAGATTATATATATTTTTTCAATAAAATATAAAGGAAATTTAATTAAAGAAAATCCTTGGAAAATCAATTTTCAAACACGCAATAAATGGATAAAGAACCATTTAATGGTATAGCTTTTTCCATGAAAATCCTGGAAAATTCCAGCTTAACCAATATTAATACATACTATACGATTACATATATATTAAGTAAATAGTTTATGTAGTATGTATTATATGATTAGTACATGTGATTTCAAGTCAATTGTCCTTCAGGGCAAGCGCTTTTTCAAGCACAAAACCCCTAGATAATTTATTCACATGTACTTCTTAGTGAAATAAGTAATCCAAAGCTGAAATACATATCACACTATTTTTAGATGGTGTGAAATATTTATGGGATCATTTTAATTAAAAGTGACATCATATTTTACACTTGATCACAAACAGGGTGATCACTTCCCCCTGGATATCTTACTCTTATTGTCAGCCTCCCTGATGCCAAGGACAAGTCCCTCTAGCTACAGGAGGTGCAAGTATGAATGGAAAGAGTAATAAAACTCTGGGTAAGTTATAAGAGTTGCAATTCCCAAATAAGATGGGGAATTGTGACGTAAAAAAATAGGGAAAAGGGGTAATAATTATATTAAATAAATTTAATATAATTAAAACCAGGGGCATTGATAAACGCACGCCAAGCGCGCACGCCAACGCCAACCCGCACGCCAATTTTTTTTGGCTTGCGGGGCCCACAAGCCATTTTTTTTTGGCGTGTAGGGTCTACACGCCAAAAAAAAAAGGGCGTGTGAGACCCACACGCCAAAAATGGCGTGTGGTTCCCACACGCCATTTTTTTTTGGCGTGTGGGCCCCGCATGCCAAATGAAATTGGCGTGTGGGCCCCGCATGCCAAATGAAATTGGCGTGTGGGCCCCGCATGCCAATTCTTTGGTGTGCGCTCCCACACGCCAAACAATTGGCGTGCGGGTCCCCCCTTGCTCACATAATCAAATGGGAGGGACCATTCGATTACGTGAGCGGGCCCCTCCCGGCACAAGGCTGTATAGCCTCGTCAGCCGGGAGGACTTCCTCCCGGCTGACGAGGTTATACAACCTCGTCAGCCAGGAGGAAGTCCTCCTGGCCGACAAGGTTGTATAACCTTGTCAGCCGGGAGGACTTCCTCCTGGCCGACGAGGTTATACAACCTCGTTGGCCAGGAGAAGTCCTCCCGGCCGGCGAGGCTATACAACCTCGTCGGCCAGGAGGACTTCCTCCTGGATGACAAGGTTGTATAACCTTGTCAGCCGGGAGGAAGTCCTCCCAGCTGACGAGGTTATACAACCTCGTCGGCCGGGAGGACTTCCTCCTGGCTGACGAGGTTGTATAACCTCGTTGGCCAGGAGGAAGTCCTCCCGGCCGACGAGGCTATACAACCTTGTCGGCCAGGAGGACTTCCTCCTGGCTGACGAGGTTGTATAACCTCGTCAGCCGGGAGGAAGTCCTCCCGGCTGACGAGGCTATACAGCCTCGTGCCGGGAGGGGCCCCGCTCACGTAATCGAATGGTCCCTCCCATTCGATTATGTGAGCGAGGGGGGCCCACACGCCAATTTTATTTGGCGTGCAGGGCCCACAGGCCAAAAAAAAATGGCGTGTGGGAACCACACACCATTTTTGGTGTGTGGGTCTCACACGCCCTTTTTTTTTGGCGTGTAGACCCTACACGCCAAAAAAAAACAAAGGCGTGTGGGCCCCGCACGCCAAAAAAAATTGGCGTGCGGGTTGGCGTTGGCGTGCGCCGTTGGCGTGCGTTTATCAACGCCCTAAAACCAGAGGGGCCTGATAAATCAGGGGTGGTTTAGATCCCTCTAAGGTATCTTACAAATAAATGCAGAGGATTTAGGTACCTGGAACACTGGGGCCTGTTGACACAGGGGTGGTTTAATCCCAGGAATGGAAAGGGGGGAATATCTTCAAGAAAAAGGGTTATTACTTACTAGTAATAATCCTAGAGAGAGCTTGAGGATATTCTGGGTTAAACAAGACAGTTTTGGGCGCTTTGATGGGTTGATTGTGGAGCTGGTTGGACACTGTAATGTTGTTGGGGAAGACAAGGCTAAAGAATAACTACTAAGGAACTTACCAGACTGTTTAATAAGATGTGTATCTAAAGTAAATGGTGGTAAGTAATCTAGTGGGTATTTTAAAGCATGAGGAGCCTTCTTTGGGCGGTTTGAAGAGCTCCTTAAATAGTCTTGAGTTCCCTCTGGGGACCCTGTAGGTATTATTGGCCAACTTGTGGGACCTTTGGACCACATTTTGGCCATGTTTGCTTTCCTGGTGACGCTTCAGCAGCCCCTACTTTGAATACAAGTCACCAATTGATTCTATTAATGTATTTTATTATTATTTATATATTTATACTGACTTACAATCTATAGTACATTAGTACTGTTTGTTATAGATTTAATACTAGTGGCTTATTGTATTTATAATAAGCCACAGTATTGTTTGTACTGTTTGTTCACTCAATATATTTTATTTATATGTATAAATAAATAATACTATTCATTATATTTAATTATTTAGTCCCCAGTAATCTTCATTACATATGTAACATATGTAATGAGGTCACTGGGGTGTGTTTTTGCTGATTTGGGTGTACCTGAGTGACTGTGGAGTCCGCCTGCCAGCTGAGAGCCTGTAAGGGGCTTAATGCTTGCGCGGGGGGCTTATATCCCAACTTTGGCGCGGGCTTTCAGTCACGCGGGTTGAACTTCAAGGTCTGTGGACTGCGGTACGCGGGGTTTGAGTAAAACACGGTGTATTTACACTATCTCTCCTAATTTACACAACACCTCATTTCTGTGACTGGAAATGGGGTTTAAGCATATGTGTATGTATATATAAGCATTAATTAATGCAAGTGCCTTTTTTAAAGGTACTTGCTAATTCTTGTTTGCTAATTTACATAGTGAAGGAGTGAGAATTAGGGGTACCTATGAGTGAGGTACCCTAGGTTATTTTTAGTGTAGATTCAGAATATCAAATAATATTCTAACTATTATTTGATAATCTACGTATTTTTATAATAAGTTTTGTGGAAATCTTGTGACAGGTTGCTCTGTCATAGTAGCAAGCTGACACAGATCACTACTGCCAAAAAGGATGTGACAGGGTAATTATTTTTATTATTTAAGGAGGGGTTTTCTTCACTAAATTGAAGATATTCTCCCCCATCAATTTTAACCCATACATAGATAACTTATTGTAGGCTACCAAGGCTCTCACATTCTCCTGTAAGTAAGGAGGACTGGCCTTTTTCTTATAACTATCTTAAATAGTTAAAATTCCTCAAACCCCCATTAAAATTAATATTACTTAATTTTATTGGAAGAACCATGTACTATTCTGTTTAACCCTTCTGTGGAGCTTTCTCCCCATGAAACGTTTGTAAGCAGGCTTGAAACCTGTTCATTTTTTTTACTTAAGTGTTTATAACACTCTAGTGGATATCTTTTTTAACATTATATTCTTTTATTTACACTTTTTAAGTGTAAAGTCTCTTTATTCCTTTCTGTACACACCACAATTAGTGGAATAGAGTACATACAGTTGAAAATAATGCTGCAGGAACAAACCCTGTACTCCTTATCTGCCTGTATATATTGCACTGCATGACATCATGTGTTGTTATGGGACCAAAACAACCTGACACATAATCCACATGCCTGCCTGACCAGCTGTTAACTCCTTCCACCCAGAATATTGCGGGTCCAAGCAACGGTGGGCCTTCTAGAGTAGCTTAGTTTTAGCTTTGTTAGCTACACTACCACAAAATTACTGTTAGCTGGAGATTTGGGAAGCTAATGCTAAACGATTTTCATTGGCAGAAAAAATAGTGGTTAGTGTAGTGTTAGTGCCATTGATAAAAAAGCTAACACTGCAGAAATCTAATGTTAGCTGATTGGTAGCAATTTTATTAGACCTAGTAGCTTTCATTTCTGAAAAGAAAGACCAGAACTAGAAAGAAACAATAATCAATAGAAGAAAACAGTGATGATTTGTAGTGAGTAAGAACCAACCCAAGGATGAAAAAGTAAATATGAATCAACAACTGAAGGACTAATATCAAGACTAAGAACAGGATAATGAACTGAAGAAATTGAGCTTGTTTAGTATCAAGAGAGAAAAGTAGAATAAAAAAGAATGATAACAAACCCTGGAGAGTGGGACAAGATGTATAAGATAGAGTGTGAGTGTTGAAAGAAACATTCTACATCTAGGAACCAAGAAGGTGCTAAAGATCAGTATTGGTGAGAAAGTTATTGCTAGGAAATGCATTATGCTTGTTGAGCATTTCTCACCAAGTTTCAAAGCTACAAAGGCCGTCCGAGTTAAAGCTTTGGCAGTGTATCTTCTGAGATGTTTGAGCAAGTATGAGATATGTTGATTGAGAGAGTTGAGCAAGTATATTGAGCATATCAATATCAGTTGTGATCTAGTTTGAATTAGAATGAGTTGCTGAGGAAATTCAGCTGCGTCAAGAGCAGTAGCTATGGCAAGTGGCATTAGGTTTAGAATGATTGTGATTGATCATATCACCTGAGTTTCACAGGTGGTTTGTGACGTATTGGTGCGCCACTGAGATCAAGTTTCAACAGACGTTATCTGGAACAAATGCTTCACTAACTGTTAGCATAGAAATCTTTTCAGCTACACTAAATTTTAGGATATTATGCTAACTGTTACCATAGCACCTTTTTGTGCTACACTAACAGTTAGTTTAGAACTACACTTGCAGGAGTATAGCTATCATGTCTTGTATTGAGGCTTTTATTCTTTCAAATTATTATTTTCATTAATCCTGTTGAATTAGCATTTCGATTCCTGCATTACTTGCTTACTTTGAGTTAAATAATCATTACTTCTCATTCTCTGATGGGCATTCTGATTACTGTTCTGGGCAATTTCCATATGAGCAAGATGTGTTATTCAAGTGAAATTTGTCCAGGCAGTAATCATATTTCCCAAAGAAATGAAAGAAATCCATGTCCAAAAATTGAAAGGAGAAAAGATGGAAAATAAATGCAGAACTGGATAAGGATTTTTGAATTGTTTCCGGAGATAAATAAGGAAATAATCAGAAATGTTAAGGCCAAATCTACAAGAAACTGCAAAATACCTAATCAGTGCCACCCTCATCACAAAACTCTGGGGAAAAGATGGTATGGTTTTCTCTAATATTATCCTTGCTTCACCCTATATTAACAAGTTCTTGCTTTCTTATTTTCAATTTCTTTTGATATTCTTCTTTACTATCTTGATTGATGAAATGTGATGATTGCAGGATATGTTGTGAAACTGGGAACCTGAAAATATTCCTGATTACCCATGGCCAATCAGTCATCATATGCCATCAAGCAGGTTAGCAAAGAAGGAAAATCAAAGAATGAAATTAGTTGAAGAGCAAAAAACTTTACAGGCCAAATCAATTCTTGGTTACAGTTACACTCACATTTAGTGTAACTTTCAAAATTTATACACTATCTGACAGCATAGCTGAGAATACCACTATGCTAAATGCTAGCATATCATCACCAGTTAGGATTTGTGATGAGGTTGACACCAATTAGGTATTTTTCAGTAACTGTTAATATAGCAGGAGTGACAAATTCCCCTGTCTTAGTTCAAAGCTGGTCCACTCTGCTCAATTCGTATCCTTATCCTTTACTTGAACAATTAATGCAATCAAGCAGCTGTACTTGCACAAGTATAGCAATCAAAATTCTGTGTTAACTGCTGTACTTGAGCAAGTACAGCAATCAAAACAGCTTATTTCTGATTTATTTATTTTTAATTCCTATCTTTAAGTTTTTTTTTATATTCAAAAACAATGTTTTTTTTTTCATGTGGCTTTTGGCTTATAAGACAAATCCGCTGTGGATTTCTGAGCTGCTCATTTGGCCATCCCCCCCTCCCCCTGTTGACTATAAAATGAGCTTCATTTGGCCTCAAAATTTAGGATTATTTCCTCATGTTGATGTCTAATTTATTCTTGTTGAAATGCCTTTTATTTTAAATGATGTATCTCAGGACAATAATGTTCTGGGGACCTGATTTGAATCATCAGAGTCATTAAAATAATAATTTAAAAGCATAAAAGCTGCAAAACAAGACATTTATTGCAAGGGAGAAACTTTCACCATTCCCACATCCTTTTCTTTGCCCAACCACCTCACACAAACTATTGGTAAAATGAGAGGGTATGTGATCCACCCAAAAAATTCTGTTCAGATTTTGCACTTCACTGGCTCTAACATTTGGGTCCTGGTTTCAATTCAAATACAAGAAAGAAGTTGGATTTCTCTGCTAACAGCTTTAATGCAGCAGGATTTTACCTGTTGAAGCCATACAAACAGCTGTTATGCAGCAGCCATGTTAACTGGTGAAACTTGAAGTTAGAGGTCCAAATCAATCCACTATTTGAGCATAGTGCAGCGGGAAAAAATTCAGCTAACAGCCAACAGTTAGCATAGCTTAGCGTAAATCTAATGCCGCTACCCTAATGGAAACTTCAAAATGTGTTAGCAGCAAAACAAGTATGCTACTTGTTAGTGTAGCAGTTATGTTCCAAATCTAACACTACAAAAAACTTTGATGCAAATTTTTTGCTACACTAAACTGTTAGTTTAGTGGAGTGTAGTGTCAGCTAACACTACAAAATTTCTGGCAAAAAAAAACCCCGCTATACTAAAATTTAGTGGTAAAATAGTGTAGTGTAGCATAGCAGCCCACTGTTGTATAATTCAAGGAAATAAAAAACAGGTATACAAGCTTGTTGGGGGGAAAAGATATACCTAGACAAACCAGGTATAAACATAGAAAAACCAGGTACAAACAATGGTTGGCCCGCTACACTAACAGTAGCTTTAGCATAGAGTAGTGTTAGCTTTTTTAGCTACACTACCAAAAAATTACTGTCAGCTGGAGATTTGGGAAGCTAACACTAACACACTTTCATTGATAGAAAAAACAGCAGTTAGCGTAGTTTTAGTGCCATTGAAAAAAAATGTTAATGCTACAGAAATCTCCTGTTAGCTGGAAAAACCACTATGCTAACTGTTAGTATAGCGCTCTTTTCAGCTATGCTAACTGTTAGCGTAGTGCCTTTTTGCGCTACACTAACTGTTATTTTAGCACTATACTTGTAGGAGTATAGCAATCATGTCTTGTATTGAGGCTCTGATTCTTTTAAATCAATATTTTCATGAATCCTGTTGAAGCATTTCTTTTCCCGCTTTACTTGCTTCCTTTGAGTTAAATAGGCACTTCTTCTCATTCTCTGATGGGCATTCTGATAACTGTTCTGGGTGATTTCCATATGATTAAAATGTGTTATTAAATTAAAATTTGTCCAGGCAGTAATCATAATTCCCAAAGCAATGAAAGCAATGCATATCCAAACATTGGAAAGAGAAAAGATGGAAACAAAAAAAAAATGTTAAAAAAAAACAAACATAGAAATTAAACAAAAGAAAAAAAAAACACAAAAATCAGAAATAAGCTGTTTTGATTTCTGTACTTGCCCAAGTACAGGAGTTAAAACAGCATTTTTATTGCTTTACTTGTTCAAGTAGAGCTTTTTGATTGCTTTAATTGCACAAGTACAGGATCCTAATTGAGCAAAGTGGACCAGCTTTGACCTCAGAGAAGGGAATTTATCACTCCTGCTATACTATAAGTGACTGAAATATACCTAATCAGTGTCACCCTCATTAGTGAGTAGGATTTGTGATGAGGGTGACATTAATTAGGTATTTTTCAGTTACTTATAGTATAGCAGGAGTGATTAATACCCTTGTCTGAGGTCAAAGCTGGTCCACTCTGCTCAATTAGGATCCTGTACTTGTGCAAGTAAAGCAATAAAAATGCTGTTTTAACTTTTTTACTTGCGCAAGTACAGCAATCAAAACAGCTTATTTCTGATTTTTTTTTTTTTTCATTTCTATCTTTTTTTTTTTTTTGCAGTGTTGCTTTGAAGCTCATTAAAAAAATATAAAGTGGCTTTCTGAGCCATCCATATGGCCAATTGCCCCCCCCCCCTGTTGGCTATAACAGGAGCAGCATTTAGCCTCAAAATTTATGATTATTTCCTTATTTATCTCTGGAAACAATTCAAAGATACTTGTCCAGTTCTGTGTTTATTTTCCATCTTTTTTTTCTTTCCAATGTTTGGATATGTGTTTCTTTAATTTCTTTGGGACCAGGGATTTCTGTCTAATCAATTTCAACTTGAACAATACATCCTGCTCATATGGAAATTGGTGAAACAGTAATCAGAATGCCCATCATAGAATGAGAAGAAATGCTTATTTAACTCAAAGGAAGTGATTAAAGCAGAAAAAGAAATGCTTCAACAGGATTCATGAAAATATTAATTTAAAAGAATCACAGCCTCAATAAAAGACAATTTGTGCAAGGGAAAAACTTTCAACATTCCCACATCCTTTCCTTTTCCCAACCACATCACCACAACTATTGGTAGAACAAGCAGGGATGTAATCCACCCAAACTATTCTGTTCAGATTGTTCACTCAGCTTGCTCTAAAATATTAATCCTGTTTTCAATTTGTACACAAAAAATAAATTGGATGTCTCTGCTAACAGCTGTAATGCAGAAGGCTTTTACCTGTTGAAGACATAAAAACAGATTTTATGCAGCAGCCATGTTCACTAGTGAAATTACCATTTTGCGGGCCAACACAATGTACCATTTGAGCATAGCTTAGTGGGAAAAAATTAAGCTAACAGCTAACATTTAGCGGGAAAAAATTTGGCAAAGTTGGTGTATCCCCCGTTGCAGGCAGGATACACAAGCTCAAGACACTCAAAACCACTACCTCAGGAACCCAAGGATTCAACAAAGTTACAGCTCACCACTCTCACCAACAAAAGGCCTCTTTCACCCAGTACTTCAAGTATTTTCAGTCAGTCCCCTTTTTGAACCTTGCTTCTCTGACAGTAGTCCTTCTCTGTCTTCCCCTCCTTTTCCCTTTCCTTCAGTCCTCAGATCAAATCAAGCTTCAATCATCAGATCAGGTCAATCATAATCAACTCAAGAGATCCATAAGCTTCACTTCAAGTCTTTTTCTGTGGTTTTTCCTTGAAAAAAACCACATAAGTTTCCCTCTAAAGAAACTTGACTATCCAGCTTGATCATAGCCTAAAAAACTGGGCTGATTAGACTTTGTCTTCTCAGATACCTTCCATTTTTCCATTGTGTGAAGAGGCTGTCGCATTTCTCAAAGACTCTGGCACAGCTTTCCAACTTTTCCAGGTTGTTGATTATCAGTAATAAGAGCACTCAGATCATTCACATCAAAGATCCATCAAAGTCATCACTTCTTTTCCCTCCCCTTCTCTTTTTATTCCTTAACAGTTGTTTTCTTTATCCCTTGAAATACAACTGTTACCCTCCTTGTGTCCTGTTGTCACTTTAGAGACCCAGGCTCACACTTTGAGAATGGTTTGAGTAACACCGCCAGCTTTCTTACTGCAGGCAGTTGAGCCAGTTTTTATTTTTGCAGTACTATGCTCAAAGATATATTTCCCCTCCCTAAATTACAGGTGTCCCAAAAATAGTAATGTTTAGTTATCAAGCTTAAAATCTACAGTGCTGAGCTCTGTTATGTCCTCTTATTTAAAATAAGATATCTAAGCCCACTTTTCAGTGTTGAGGTACTTTTCCACTGGCTGATTTAATCAAGCTATAGTGAGACCCACAAAAGGCATTGAAGTTGTGTATACTACTCTTCTTGATTATTCAAACCTTATCCACTCCTAGTTACCCATGAGATGGGAGCTGAAATTGACACATAGCCATTTGCTTCTTGGACTGTTTCAACCTTTGGACCAATAACCACCCACCAACAACTCAATCTGATTCAACTCAATTTTCTTGATTTGGGTTGGTTTATTTTTTTTATCTTGTCATTGTTTTATTGTTTGCAATCTTATTAAATTGAATCTTTTTAGATGGCCAAATTAAATATCATGGATGCATGGTTCAGTGGAGCTTTTGGGGCAGACAGTCTGTACAATGTTGGCATCTTGTAAAGCAACCTCTGAAACTAGAAGAGCTTACAGATTGAGTTAGAAATCCTGCAAGAACAGTTTCACCTTTTTGGTGGGTCAAATTTGCCCTTGCTCTTCCCCTACCTCCCAGCGGCTAATATCTGTGCTCCCAACCTGGTTTTCAGCCTCTGTGATGCCAAGAACTGGATTCTTCTAGCTACACAGGGTGCAAGGTAAAAACAGCTGCAGGTTGTGCAGTGACAGGTGGGTAAAAAAGGTGAAAAGATATAAAAAAACTATAAAGTTTTTATTAACAGAGGGGCCTGAGTTACAGGGGTATTTACTGTGCCCTCTAAAATATTCAGGACCTGAGTTAACAGGGGTTATTTTGGGTACCTGAAAGTCTAGTCCTTTGAACAAGGAGTACACCTAGACAATAACTGCTGAAGGAATGGAGGAAATAGACTTACTGCTTCTATTTCCTGTCAGAGGTTCTTCAGGGAGTTGTAGGTGGTCCAGAAGCGCTCACAAGGTTGAGTAACAGGTGGTGGCTGAGTGCTGAGACAGGTGAAAGGGTTGTTGAATGAACTTCAAGTATAAAACAAGCAAAAACTGACTATATAAAGGCTAAAAAGGCTGGTTGATATGGTGGTAAAAGCTGGTAAATGTAAGTGAAGATGGGGATATCATTTCGTGGGAAGGAAGGGCTGTTTATATATCCATTCTGGGCTCTTGGGGGCGAAGCAGAAGCTCTGTTTTGCCTGGTCTAGTCTTCTACTAAGCCCTAGTTACCTGTATAACTGGTTTGGTTACGGTAGGGCTTAGTTACATGTTTCAAAAGGCCCAAAGTGGTTTAATATTCTCATAAAGGTGAATACTTTCGTGTCTTCCTTCCTTTTGGACCAGTAGTCTATTTACAACCAACCAATTGGGCTAGCTTGGCCTTAGTAGGAAGAGTATGGCCGTGGCGTTGGTTGTGGCTTTTATTACAGGTGCCAGGTACATGTAACTATGGAAATTATGATGTCAACCTTATTTATGCATCATACCCGAACTCTATTAACCTTAATTACATAGTCTACTAGCATATATTCAAGGTTATGTAGATCTTTAAGTCATATAAAACCTTGAAGGCCTTGTGAGGGGATATGAAGGAGTAATAATTAAGGGGTACTTTTGCTGAGCTACCCTAGGTTAATTTACGTGTAGATTCAGAATCTGAAATAATATTCTAAGTTTTCTTTATACTTTAGAAGTTATAACTAGATTCTGTGTTATATGTTTTGTTTTTAATCATTTCTTTCAAAACAAAAGACGTAAGGTGTGCATTCTTTTGAGACTAAGAATATAAGTTGTATATTGATATAATTTGCTATGGTCAGGTTGTCTCTGAATTAGTAGCAGGCTGACACTGGTGGACCTCTTGATTGTAGATAGACATATTGTGAAATAAACTACTAAACCTCTCATGCCAGAAATCCAACCTGCGTTCCGAGTTGTGAAGTCCCCAGCATGCACCCCCATCCCTGGTCAAACATTGGTGCGTGCCCAGATTAGCTTGATACATCATAACTTGTCAGAAAAAAGTTCCATATAAATATGTACATATTTAATTAAATTCCACATCACTTAAACTGCTCAATACATGGGTACTAAGCAAGAAAAGAACACACAAATGATGATAATATCAAGAGCCAAATATCCAGAGATGAACTCTTGAGTACATAACACGTTCCTAACAGAGAATCAATGAACTATGACATCCTAACTGCCTTTTGGATAGAAGAAAAAAAGAAGAAGAAAAGTCAGTCATGAATCTTTGACAATGTATGAATTGATTTGAGCTCCATGAAGCCAATTTTCCTCCCAGAAATTTTTATTTTGTTCACCGTGCTGGAACCGCCAGATGATAAGCCAATAAGACATGGTTTTAAATTTTGTTTCGTCGACATTCTGGGGACATCAGCTGGAGAAGTTGAGCTTTTTTTTGTTGATGCCATTCCGACTCAAAATGGGTTATTATTTAACAACTAGACAGACAATCTCCAGCCATAATTTCTTCTTTTTCTCTTTCTCTGCGCAATGCGGTACAGCAAAGCAACAAGCGATAATTGTACAGGGTTTTGTTTATAAGACTGTTTGAGTTTAATATAATAATCCGTAGAGATCAACCGCGTCGTTTCTTTGAATCATGAGGATCATCGTCCCGGGTTTTCGAGGTCCCCCCGGGAGGCTCCAAGCCGCGCTTAACACCCTTTTTAGCCTCGTCCAAGAACGCATCGATTGCGAAAGGGTCAGATGCCATCAAGGTCGTGTCTCGCTCGAATTGGACAGGCCTGCAAACGACACCGTAGAAGAATGATGTATTAGTAATCTATATTTTTTTTGCAAAAAGGTTGGGGAAAATGGCCAAAGGGGAAAAAATGTGATTTGAAAGCTTACCCATCACGTGACTCTTGTAGTTCGGTGCCTTCGAAGCCTTTACCAGCCACGCCCAATCCGAACCGATCATTGCGCATAGCATGGCTGATGCCCTCTTCGGTCCCTCCACCGTATCGTTGGTCAGTAGTCGCAGCGGGCTCATCATCAGCCGCAGCCCCGCCACGCTTATAAATTGCAGCAGCAGCAGACGAGCCCGAAAAAAGAGGGCGGTCGTAAAGGTTGTAGGAGTCTTCGTCGCCGAACGAGCCGTTTAGTTTCTCCTGGTTGAATAGTCTGGAATCGATCATCGATTCTTTGGAGATCGTCGGCTTGGCCAGACCCAGCGCTATCTTCTCTCCGATGTCCCGGTTTTGAGTTCGCGCAAAATGCTGGGCACGTTTTTCGTTACCCATGTTGTTCATCCGCATCTCTCGTTCTCTTTCCTTGCGTCTCTCCTTCCTTAGTTCGTCTCGGGCACGCGCCGCGTCATCGTCGAGATTTTCGCTGCCTCCGTCATCGTCGCTCTCGTGTCCCTCCGCTTTCTCCGATCGACGCCCGCCACGTTCGGACTCTCTACCAGCATCCGAGTCTGTATCACTCCCATATCCCGCCAACGCTGCTGATATGTTGTTTCCATTCGATGCGCCGGCCACTACGCGCGAAATCCCAGATCGCTCTTCTCGTGCCCGTTGCGCCAGCTGACGAAGGTTTTCCTCTTTCTGCTCCTTTTCTTTCTGCGCCAAGCGTTGTTCTAATAATGAACGTTGCCGGACCTCCTCTCTCGCCAGTCTGTCTGCAACGTACAACGACTCTGATAACTGGGCAAACCTGTCATTGATGTGCGTCTGAAGTTTTGCAGATCAAATAGAACAAACATTGTCAGTAGCTGTTGGAGAGACTGCAGATGAAAAGGCAGATGTGACATGGTGCAGACGAAATACTAACGTCTTGGAGGCCTCTGCCGTCAGCGGCTAAACGCTTGTCGAGAGGAATCGTATACCCTTTGTTGTTCTTCCAGTTGGAGATGCAAGGAGGAATCATCCACGCCTTCTGGTCTTCACTGGTAATTTTCCGAGGCGGACTTCTGAGGATGGGAGCAGGCGGGCTAGGGGGGCCGCGGGGGATTTTCTTATGCTTGAAACGAGGAGGTTCGAGAGGGTCTTCGACGCACTCAACCATCTTGATGATTCTTTGCTTGCCTTCCTCACCATTAGGGGTGTATCTCACAAAACTGACGTGCCCGCCGGTCTCGGGTACATGTTTGGGCTGGGCAGCCTTGATGCGGATGTTGGTTTGTTTCTCAAGTGCCATTCGAGTGCGGTCGGCGGTCGCTTGAACTTGCTCGGCCGAGGGCCGCTCCATCTCTCGTGCTGAATCATCCAGATCGACCCGATGTGCCAGTGGGACTAGGTCCTTGAATTGTGCTTGGACGTGTCGGTCTTCCCGATGTCCTTGGGTGGCAATCTTCGTGTAATCAATCTTTCCTTCCCCATCGACTGTCAAAGCTAGCGTATTGCCAATTGAGGCCTGGTGTTAATTCATCATATCATCAGCTTGGTTGTGAAGGATAAAATATACGACGATGTTGGCCTAGACTAAACTCACATGTTTCTTCCGGCCCATTTCCAAGGGATACTGGGCAATGTGGCACTCGGGATAGGCACCACCATCACCAAAACTGGGGCATTGTTTTTGTGGATAGATTATTGAAACGAAAGGTTCAGGATTGTTAGCACATGTTTGGATGGTTTTTCAGAAGAAGGTTGAGTCGAATTGTAACTCAACTGGTCAGGTAGTCGAGGTTTCCAACCCTTCCGGGCGCCGTACGGAGGGATTTGAATAGGAGGGTTGATGAGCGCCTCATGGGTTGATGGCAAAGCTAGTTCCTGCTCAACTTCGGGTTCATCTTCTACTGTTGAATGGGCTGGTGGTGGGAGTGCCTGGAGTAGAGTGGCCATCTTATATGTAGATATGTGGTTGTTGGGGTCGGTTACTTTAAAGAACTTGCTCTGGAGTGAGCTGGAAAGGTTGATGAGTTGACTCGGCTCCAGTTTCCAACGCGTGACACTCCATGTGAAAGCGATGGACGAGCCCCAATACTCAAGCACCTCACTCGAAGATGGGGCTTGGACATAACCTCAAACTTAAAATATTGTGAATAGTTTAGAGCAAGCCCCTGTCAGCCCTAGAGATACTCCAGTAAAGACTGAGTTGGCTGTAAAACATAATAAAAATAGGGCATTAATAAAAAAACCCGGTTTTTCCGCGTTTACACCCGGTTTTCTGCGCAGCTGCGGCTGCGCGGTGCACCCGGTTTTCCGCATTTACACCCGGTTTTTTTTAATTTTTAATTTTTAAGCAAATAGAACGTGGAGGGCGGCATTTGATGCGCGTGACCCCAAAACAAATAAAATAAATAAATAGAACAAGGAAAATAAACAAAATAATATAATATAAAATGATATAAAATTGAATAAATAGAATAAATGAAATGAATAAATTAAATAAATAAATTAAAAGCAAGAGACATAATTGCAAGTTAATGATTTATTAATAACACAACCTCCCCAATCATCCTCATTCAATATTTTATTTAAAACAATTAAAATAAACAATTAAAACAAGGAAAATAAACAAAACAAAATAAAATAAAATTATGGAGGGCGGCATTTGATGCGCGCAACCTCCCCAACTCATTCAATATTTTATTTAAACAAATCAAATAAGGAAGTAAAACAAGCAAAATAAACATAAACAAAATAAAATAAAATAAAAAGAATAAATGAAATGAATGAAATAAATAAATAAAATAAAAAGCAAGAGACATAATTGCAAGGTCATAATTTATTAATAAATAATAAATGTAATAAAAAACAAAGAGACATTAGTACAGACTAAGAATGCGCACACAAATAATAAGTATAAGAAAGAGAAATTGTTATAAACACTAGTGATAACAACTAGAAAATGCTTACAAATGGTGAATCTACGCCTGAATTACATTCCTGAACCCATATGTAATGTGTAATAATTATCTTACATGTAACACTCCAAAGCATCATACAATGTACCATACCGCTGTGTATCATTATATTTCCATTTCTTTGTCATGAAATCTGATAACAAGTTAATTTTATAATCTGTATTTGTTTCCAATGAATTATTTACCCTCTAAAGTGTATTAATCCATTTAAAAACTCCCCAAATATCTTGAAAGACAGGCGTGAAGGTGTTTAGAAATAAATTCTGTCCAAGAATGATAAAAAGAAAGCCAGTGAAGTTAAAAATAAACTGTTTGTCACATTAAATTCTACACCCCTTAAAGTGTTTTAAAAAAATTTAAAATTTTGAGAAATCCTGAAAATTGAGCCGTGGGGTTTTTTTATGAAAAAACCGGGTAGATTGGCCAAAAAAAATAGAATGCTTGTTTTTTTTGCAAAATAAAAATTACCATAAAATGTTACACCCCTCTAAGTATGATAAATAAATTTAAAACTTTAGAAAATAATGAAAATCCGCCCGCAAAAAATTAAATTGAAAAAAAACCGGGTGGATTGGCCAAAAACAATAGAAGACATAGTTTTTTTGGAAAATAAAAATTACCATAAAATTCTACACGCCAAGAAGTATTTTTAGCAATTTTAAAATTTTGAAAAATAATGAAATTCCGCCCGCAAAAAATTAAATAAAAAAACCGGGTGTAAATGCGGAAAACCGGGTGTACTGCGCAGCAATTTGGACGTCGCCGCTGCGTAAAACCGGGTGTAAACGCGGAAAAACCGGGTTTTTTTATTAATGCCCTAAAAATACTGTATTAATACTGGAAATACTAAGATAACCTAGAATATTATTTGATAAATCAACTTCTCATGCAAAATTATTATCTCACTGTAAAAAAAATGGCTCAACTGCAGGCAGTTGAGCCAGTTTTTTTTGAAGTGTCTTAACTCAAAGTTAATTAGTAGGAAAAATATAACAGGGGGTGTCAAATATGACCAAATCCACCATTATCTAATCAACTGGTTTTAAAAATCCACCATTTTTAAAAACAATGGATATCAATATAAAATGATTCGAAACTCTCAAAAGTAGAATTTTGTTGAAAAACCTAATTCACTGGTTTTAATTAATTGTTGAGCTTTCAGTTTTAGGCTGTTTGTCAGCCCTAGAGATACTCCAGAGTATCCTAAGAACTGACTAAACTGTAAAATACAATAAAAATACTGTATTACTACTGTAAATAATAGATTATCATGAAATATTATTATATCAATCAACTCAGAATGTAAAATTAAGTGGGGTAGCTCACTCAAACCACCACTAAATTCCTACTCCTTCAAGTACTTTATCATATAATAAAGATAATTTAAGAAAAGGGAATAAAAATTATAAATTATGGATTAGAAATTATTGTCATAAAAGCTGAGGGACAATAAGCTTATTTTCATAAATATAAGAGTAACAAAATTATGCTAATAAGAAAGAAAATACCTGAGCGTGTGGAAATTTCCCAGTATTGTTCTATTAAATGAATTGGCCCATGATGTGATTGGTTATACATACATTTCATGAGGTCATGGGGACATAGAAAATACTGCGCTCAATTCAATACAATTCCCATTGCATCATAGTGCATTTGAATTGCAATACATTAGAGCAGAATATACAACAACATTCTACAACCTTCCCCTGAAGACCTCAAGAATATAAAATGAGGCCATTTCCTGGCCTAGGATTGGATCCTCAGAATATTCACCCAGTACCACATTAGTAAGTACCCTGAATATTCTCCTCCTAATTTTAGAGTAGTGTTATTCCTTTTATTATCCAACCCACCTTATTTACTGGACTAGTTATCAAGCTATCTTAGAACCTCCTCATCTTAGACCTTGGGCTATTCCTTATAAAGCAGTTGCTGCAAGACTACCACCTCTGACAGTAGCCAATCAGCTCAAGTGCTTGCCAGCTGCTTACACTGCCAGCATAATTTCCTAGGATGAAGTCATCCCAGTTAAACTGGGATGCACTCAACCAATTTAAACTTGGTTGAAATCAACTGATGAAATATGAATCCAAGGGACCCCCCTTGGTTTTATATTTCATTGGTTGAGGTCAACCTACTTTAAATTGGTGTTTGTTGCATCCTAGTTTAACTGGGATGAACTCAACCTAGGAAATTATGCTGGCAGTGTTAGTAACAATTTATATTGTTACATTTCTCTCAAAAAGACAGAAAGACAGCCAAACCTATATGGTTAGCTGTTAGTCTTCTCCTGATTGACTCATTTGTATATCAAATAGAAAATTATAAGGAGTTTAGGTTATCCTCTGTGCATAGTTTGGACACTATAGAGAGAGAATAAGACTTGTGATTATTCTGATAACCTTTCAGCACAGTGATATTACCTGGCTTTTTATAGACATTAAGCCAGTGTTTCATACACATAGCTGACACTGACACTGTTAGATGCACTGCTTCATCCACAGCTAATACCTCTGATTGAATTGCATGGTCAAAGTTCTGAGGGTTATCTTTCAGTTTAATTGGTCTTTCACTCTTAGACTCAACCAGATTCTCAACTATTCTCTCAATGCTTCTCTCAACCCTTCAACAAAGACTCAAGATCAGGATTTCTCTTGCTCTCAAGACCCAACCTGTATCATTGATTCTCAACAATATCAATAACCTTAGTCAGGATCCTATTTTAATGGAGCACCACATCTGCTCAATCTGATGTTTTTTTTCCTTTTAATTTCATATTTTCTCTCTCTCTCCCCTTCTTCCTTTGTCTTGTTTTTGATGTGAAAATCAGTGATCATTCTCTCTTATTCTATCTTCTGGTTATTATTTCATTTCCCTTGCTTAGTCTTTTTCTATCAAATCTTCTTTCTTGTGCCACTCTCAAAGTCCTTTAAACTTGATTGTTTCTTTTCTATCTCATTAGTGGTATGCTCTTTCCTTTCCCTTTCTATTTCTCTCTTCCTTTTCTCTTTGAATTTATATCTAACTCTTACTTTCTTTAGCCTGGTTCCAGTCTTTTAGTCAAAGTATCTAAGATGTTATAATAATTTCCAAACAAAATCTGGAACCTCCTCCTAAGTACCTCTAGAATGTAAAAGGAGGAATTTCCTAGCCTTTGTCATAAAATGGGTATGACATGAGATAATCTTCAAGATAACAGACCATTCAATATGTTATCTTAACCTTTCCCAGTTCAAGCTCAGCTGTGTTGGTTTGAGATTTCAAAGCATGACAGGACAGTGCAACAGATTTAACCACCATGGGTTCAATTACTGGACCATTCAATCCAGTGAATTGTAAGCTTTCATGACCTATTGATGGGAAGGGAATCAGGAATTGAGAGAACCTGTAACCCTTTGGGGTTTCATCAAATTTGAAGTGTCAAACTAGGCACTGCTTGATAAATATTGTTAACACATCCCTTTAACACTTGATACCAGCATTGGAGGCAGCAAATAATAATCAGCATCACACAAGCACACATATGAAATTTATTCAACATTAGGCAATGCATCCTTAGCTCAATGGTTGAGAATCACTCATGAATGCTGGGGTTGTGGATTTTAGTCCAACAGTAGTACACCAAATTTCTTTTCATCTGTTCAATATCAAAGCTCAAACTTCAAATTTCATCATCAAAATTTGAAACTTGAAGCTCAAATTATAGAAAATTCTCCCTGTTGGCACCAGGAGTCAGGTAGTTCTTCCCCCATCAGTATATGTAGTTCTTTGGGATGTAGCATCTCTTACCCAGGGGATATTGTTGTACAATGGGTATGGAATGAGATAATCTAAATATAACAGACCATTCAATCTTTTTATGTAACCTTTTCTGGTTCATTCTCAGGTTTGGTGGTTTGAGTTTGAGAAGCATGACATTCTTTGATTGGATCCTCAGCATATTCTCCCAGTACCACATTAGTAAGTAACCTGAATATTCACTTTTAAAGTGGTTTCATTCTCTTCTTATCCAACCTACCTTTATTTACTGGAATCAGTTGCAGGTACTCTTTTAATTATCCTTGCTTGGCCTTGATCTATTCCTTATAAAGAAGTTTCTGCTAGACTACCAACTCTGAAAGTAGCCAATCAGCTTAAGTGCTTTCCAGCTGCTTAATATCAATATAAATTAACATACTTACCATACAATACACAAGATATCTAAGCTTATGTGGTTAGATGTTAGTCATCTCCAATTTATTTTTTTGTACATCAAATATGACACTTTTTAGGTTATCCCCTTTGAATTTTTTGGGCACTATAGAGAAATTAATATAATTTTATTAATTTTATCCTGTCATTTTTTAGAAATTAATACAGAATTTAATAAAAAAATCTGACACCTCCTAAAACTATGAAGAAAAATCCAGAAACTGAAGGCATCTGACATGATGAAGTGCAAAAGTGCCTTTGAAATTTTGCATGTCCAATTCCTGAAGCTTCTTGAGTTTATCTTATAGTTTAAGGAGGATCATAGATTTCTGGAGATATGAGAAATTGACAACAAGAAAGATTACATAAATATCTAAATCCAATTGGCTAAAATGTTTCATTAATGACCAACATATGAATAATCCTGTGATCAAGGTCACTAAAGCATCAAGATCCAAAAAAGAAAATTGGGAGTCAGGATTCAAAACCCCAGCCATGATGTTTTTTTTGAAGAGTTGATACAATCCTTCTGAAAAAAGTAATTTTCTGGCTGCACTATAGATATTTATATTTCTATAACTCAAAAAAAAGGCACTGATTACAGACAAACCTATAAGGCCAGCTGTTATTCCTGTAAAATTTACTTGTCTTTATATAAAACCAAAAAGTCATAAGGAGTTTTTTGAGACCCTCTGTACATAGTTTGGATAATATAGAGAAAGGAATAAATGTTATTAACTTGATAACCTTCAGCACAGTGATAGGACCTGGGTGTTTTATTTACATGAAACCAGAGGGTCATACACAGAACTTGAAAATTTCCAATAAACATGCTTGTTTGCAACCATCCAGGTGGTGGCAGCTCTTAATTTTTGCTGTGCCACCTTGAATTTGAATGTTTTTGCTGGCCAAGAAGGGATTAATTCCCTCCAAGAAGCCTTTCCCCAAATGAAAATCATTAATTTAATTCTAGACAGAGTATACATCACTGCCAGCGTAATTGCCTAGGATGAAGTCTTCCCAGTTAAACTGGGATGCACTCAACCAATTTAAACTGGGTTGAAATCAACTGATGAAATATAAATCCAAGGGACCCCCCTTGGTATAATATTTCATTGGTTGAGGTCAACCTACTTTAAATTGGTTTTTTGCATCCTAGTTTAACTGGGATGAACTCAACCTAGGCAATTATGCTGGCAGTGCATGTAGCACAAGAAAGCCTCAAGAAACCACTGGCAGTTGACATGAAAGAACTTGTACTATGAAAAGTAAATTATCACTTGATGAAAAGTGAAATGACAGATTACACAGCCCCTCTGTAATTTTTTACTCCACTTTTCCTGAAGTGATCATTGATTTGTCTTGTTGGATCAATTAATGCACTCTAATGAAGATGAGTTGAATTTAAATGTTCATTTGCTGTTTACTGAATTTGTTCACTTTTTCGCCCCAAGGTGAGGCCACCAGTCCACATGATGTAAAAGAATTGGTCACTGTTTTAATTAATATTGATGTATGTAAACTGCTGGTAGTGTCTTGAGTTTTTCTGTCCATGCAACACTCTTATTTTATTCATATTCTCTGTTTTCCAGAGATAAATCAATCACTTGCTATTTTTCCTTGTGTACAGTGCCTCTTTTCCTTCAAATTTTGTTCAACATAGTTCTTTATTATAAACTTGATTACAAATGTTGTTTATTTTTATTTTTTCTGAGTGCTTGACTGGAATTGTTTTTCTAAATTGTGTTTTTTTTGCTCTACATTCCATTCAGAGTGTTTATTTTTTATGCTGCTTGATAGAAGCATGCACTTTATGTGAACTGAGATAATCAAAGATAACCTTTGACACGGTTGATATGGATGTCAGTGTCCTGGGATGTGTGGAGGATAGAGGAGATGGCAGACCTTTGACACGGGTGATATGGACATCATTGTCCTGGGATGTGTGGAGGATAGAGGAGATGGCAGACCTGGGTGGTTGGGAAACAGAAGGCAATGATCATTGTGAGCATAAGAGAGAAAAGACAAGAGAGAACGATAAAGAGAGATAAAGAGACACAAGATGACAGGAAAATGAAAAATAACCTTTGACACGGGTGATATGGACGTCAGTGTCCTGGGATGTGTGGAGGATAGAGGAGATGGCAGACCTGGGTGGTTGGGAAACAGAATGTGATAAAGAAAGAGAAAACAAAAAGGAAAGAGAGAAAACAACTAGTAGTAGGGAGGGATTTAGACCCAGTAGTTACATAATCATTAAGCCCCTTTGGTACCTTGTCTTCAATAACACCTCCAATCTCATACTTTACTCTCCTCAACATATTCTGTTACACCCAGAAGTGTGGTAAATGATAAAAAAGCTCTATTTACAAAACTACAATCAAAGAAAAGGAATAAAAATTCATCCCAACAATGGAACTTCCACAGAATCATCCCTCCTATTTGGATGTCTTACGCATACCCCAAGGAAAAAAATCTTGTGTCTACGAAATTTTCTAAAGATCACATTTTACAAGGTATTTGGGCAGGTTTTATCCCAAGGATGCATCCAAGGACATCTCCTTGATACTCAAGGGTCCCCAAGACAGCCTCCAAATATTCATGTCTGCATTGCAGAAAGCCTGTCAGCCTCAGTGATGCCAAAGACTTGGATATTTCTAGCTACAGTTGGTGCAAGCGAAAAACAGGTGGTAACACAAGGGTATGTGTCAAGGGGAAATGGGTAATGGTAGGTTTAAAAGAAAAGGTTTTAATAAAAACAATCAAGTTTTTATTAAGGGAGGGGCCTGAGTTACAGGGGTGGTTTATTGTGCCCTCCAAGGTTCTGGTCTTTTTGGTAAAAGAGTATGCCCAGACAGTAGTATACTACTGAAGTATATAAGGAAATAAGACTCACTAGTTTATTTCCAGGAAAGATAAATTCAGGAGGAGTATGACTGGTCTTGAGGCGCTCAAATAACTGGTTAACAGGTTGGTGATGAGTTCTGAGAAAGGTGAAAGGTTTTTTGATGAACTTCAGGTATAAAACAAGCAAAAAACTGTACTACATAACAGGCTATAAGACTGGTTGATATGGTTGGTAAAAGCTGGTAAATGTGAATGAAGATTGTCAGCTATGTGTATGAAACACTGGCTTAATTTTACAATTAAACCAGGTACTATCACTGTGCTGAAAGGTTATCTGAATAAATATGTATATTTATTCTCTCTATAGTGTCCAAACTATGCACAGAGGATAACCTAAAACTCCTTATAATTGAATATTTGATATGCAAATCACTCAATTGGAGAAGACTAATAGTTAACTGTGTAGGTTTGGCTATTCTTTGTCTTTTTGGGAAATATATAGCAATAAAAATTGCTATTAAGCAGCTGGCAAGCACTTAGGCTGATTGGCTACTGTCAGAGGTGGTAGTCTTGCTGAAGCTGCTTTCTAAGGAACAGATCAAGGCCAAAAGATGGGGAATTCTAAGGTAACTTGAGACTATTCCAGTAATAAAGGTTGGGTTGGATATAAAGGGGATACACTACTCTAATAGTAGGAGGAGAATATTCAGAGTACTTACAAAATGGTACTGGGGGAATATGCTGAGGAACCAATCCTAGGCCAGAAATGGCCTCCTTTTATATTCTAGAGATTCCTTGAGGAATGTTCTAGAATGTTTATTCTAAATTCTGCTCTAATGTATTACAATTCAAATGTACAATGATGTAATGGGAATTGTATTGAATTGAGCATAGTATTTTCTATTTCCCCATGACCTCATGACATGTATGTATAACCAATCACATCATGGGCCAATTCATTTAATAGAACAATACTGGGAATTTCCCACGCACTTAGGTAATTTCTTTCTTATAAGCATAGCTGTATTATTATTATATTTATGCAAATAGGTTTATTGTCTCTCAGCTTTTATGACAATAGTTTATAATCAATATTTTTACGGTTATTCCATCTCCTACTAAGTACCTTTTGAGATATGGTAAAGTAATAGAAGGAGTTGGAATTTGGTGGTGGTTTGAGTGAGGTACCCCACCTAATCTTCCATAAAAAGTTGATTACTTTAATAATATTATAGTATATATTATTGCTAATACAATATTTTATTAATATTTTACATTGAAGTCAGTCTTTAGGATACTCAAATTCCAATCCATAAGCACAAAATCTTCTAAGCATATCTTCTAATGTTTGGATCATTCTTTCTGCAAGTCGATCTGTTTGAGGATGATAGGCTGTGGAAAATGAAAGTTTGGTCCCAAATAATTTATAAAGTCCTTTCCAAAGTTCTGAAGTGAATTTTGGGTCTCTATCACTAATTATATTTTTAAATAATCCTGTCCATGATATGACTTTCTCCCATATTAACATGGCTGTATCCATAGCTGTGTCATCTTTGTGACATGGTAGAAATATAGGTGTTTTGCTAAATCTGTCTACAATTACTAAACAAGCATTGTAGTTCTTTTTTCCTCCTGGTGGTAGTCCAGTAACCCAATTCATATTTACTGTTTCCCATGGCATAGAAGGTTCTTTTATTTGTATCATATGTCCAAATCTTTTTCCTGTTGCCTTATTAGATTTTTGACATCTGTCACAGGTGGAACAGTATAAGTGGACATCATCTCTCCATTTGGGCCACCATGCTATATCTTTGATTCTTTCTTCTTTCCTGTCTTCTTATAAATTTCCTGAAAATTTTGAATCATGACATTCCTGCAGAATGGTGTTTATTATAGTTATGTCTGTGACAGTCATTACACATCTGCGTTTGGGTCTATGATAAATAATACCATCAAACAGGTGAAATCTTCCAGATTGATAGGACTTTTTCCATTCTGTATCTAGTACATTTATCAGTTCCTCATCTTTCTGGTTAGATTTAAGGATCTGTACTAGAAGTGCACAATTTTTGTCTTCTTTGAATGTTTGTCTAATATTCTCAAAGAATTCTTCATCTAAATCAGTGATGCTAATTCCCATTATTGGTAGCTCTTCTGATTCTTCTGGTACCCATGCTGGGTTGTCTGGAGTGTTGGGTAGTGACCATCTACTAAGACCATCAGCATTTTTATGCAATGCTCCTTCTTTATGTATAATTGTCATATTACCCCTATACTCCTGAATTGAAATTTGCCATCTTAGCATGTGTCTGTTAGGGGTCTTCATATTCAACAAGGATTTAAGTGCTGTACAGTCAGTAATGACTTCAAATACGCTTCCATCCAAATAATAATGTAATTTTTCTAAAGCCCAAACTAGACATAGACATTCTAGTTGGCTAGCCCCGTATCTTCTTTCAGAGTCTTTTAGTTGTCTGGAGATGAAACATATGGGACCTTCTTTAGGTATTTCTTCAATGATTTGCAGTTGGTGTGGTGCTGCTCCTAGTCCTTCCATTGAAGCATCTACATATAACTTGAAAGGTCTTTTAAAATCAGGCATCAATAATAGAGGTGCATTTGTCGGATGTTCTCTAATTGTCTTATATGCTAATACTCTTTCATGAGTCATCTCAAAAAAAGAATCATTTGAACATATTTAATACAAGCATCTAGCTATTGCTGCATATCCTTTCAAGTGTTGCCTGTAGTAACTTGCAAATCCTAAGAAACTCTGCATCTCTTTCTTATTAGAGGGTATTGGTTTTTTCATTACGGCTGCTACTTTGTTCTGGTCTACACATAATGATAGTCCTGATACTACATGCCCTAGAGCTTTTAATTCTTTGAATCCAAATGCACACTTCTTTAAGGAAATTTTCATGTTAACTTTAATAATTTTTCCAAGCACTATAGAGATTCTTTCTAAATGATCCTCCCAACTAGATGAACAAATGATAATATCATCTATGTATACTATTAGCCATCCTTCTGCTCATTCTGCAAAGAATATAGAATTCATCATTCTTTGGAAGTGGGATGGGGCATTTTTTATACCAAATGGCATTCTAAGATATTCATACACACCTTTATGAGAGATTATCCTCAGATACTTCCTAGCATTCTCTGTTACTTTATTCTGATGGAAACCTTTTAATGCATCCATGCTAGTAATATACTTAGCTTGGGCAAGGTTAGTCAATGCTTCTGATATCCTTGGTATAGGATATCTATCAGGAACTGTATAATTGTTGAGTGCTCTAAAATCACCTACCATCCTAGACTTATCATTATGCCATTCTATGATTACTGGTGTGGTAATTTCTACTTCTTCATTATGGCCAGTTTTTCTGATCACATTGAGTCTTACTAGATCTTCTATATGTTTATCTAGTTCTACTCTTGCTCTTGGACTAGCTGGATATGCTGGTCTTCTAAGCAAGGGTGGGTATGGTCTTCCAATATTAAGAGTAATGTCTACTCCGTGACCAATAATTGCTCCAAGAGGTTCTTTTTCTGCGGCAAATGCATTCTTATATTCAAACAGTTTGTGGATTAATTGTGTTTTTTGTGAACTGGTAAGTTCTTCACATATTTTACTCTCACTCAACTGTTCTGTAGCAAATTCTTCAATTTCATTTTCAACTGATAATTGGTTAATTCTCAATTTTTCTTTTGTTTTGAAAAGACATTTCTTTTTCTTGTTGTCATTTCCTATGGTAAAATATCCTTCTCTGCTGTTGTTGATATCAAACCCATATATAGTCAAATAATCATTTCCTAGTATAAAATAATTACTGACTCCATCTTCTACCACTATGAATTCTACTTGTATCCTTACAGATCCTCCTGGGTGTGGTATTATCATTGCACAAGGGAATATTCCTAGTGTTTTCATGGTGTTACTTGCACTATTCAATTTTATGGATCCTATAGGTATCAATTGATTCTCATAGTCTGAGCAGAATTGTTGTAGGTATGTTTTAGATACTATTGAGCAAAATGCTCCACTATCCAAAAGCATGTCTGCCTCTTGTTCCTGGAAAATTACTGAGATAATATTGGATTTTCCTGCTGTATAGCCCTTTCCTCTAGCTGGTTTAGATTTCATTATTCTGGCTTCTGTTACGTGTGTGACTTCTTTACCTGTATGCCATTCTTGAGGTAGTTGACTATTGTCAGCTTGCTGTACTCTACTCCACTTGTTGTGGCGTGTACAGTAAGGACTAAAAGAATAATATTACACTTATAAAGTGTAATGAACCAATTTACCAATAAGAATAATAACTTAAGTGTTATAATAACACTATGTATCAAATAAAAACAGGTTATGACCCTGCTGCCAAAACTTCAGTTATGGGAATAAATCCTCTGAAGGGATAACCAGATTTGAACACGGCTCTTCCAATCAATTAAAGGTATTTAATTAATTGGGGGGGATTTTGCTTGAAGAATTTTAACTAATTAAGATAGTATATAAATACAGGCCAGTCCTCCTTACTTACAGGAGAAGGTGAGCGCCTTTGTAGCTTATAATAAGTTATCTGGTGTAGGTTAAAATTGATGGGGGGAGGATATCTTCAATTTGGTGAAGAAACCTCCTCCTTAAATAATAAAATATTTGTATTAATTCCTCTGCAATTTAATTGACAGTGGGGATTGGGGCAATATTGACAGGTGATTCTGATCAGCCGGTTCGTGGTAAGAAGGGAAGCATGGCGTCATTTTTAATTAAAATGATGCCATGTTTATTTCACATTAATTAATTTAATTTAATCTTTATTTTTCTTAATTAAACTAAATAATTCTTAATCACATGTACATGTAACTTCCTTTGGGGTTGGAGCTTGAAAAAGCGCTTTCTCTGGAGAGTTAAACATGTGGGAATTAATTTATAAGTCATTACTGCATAATTAATATACTTTACATAAAGATTTACCTTTATTTATGTGTAATTTTATACTATAAATTACTATGGGTTAATCTTGGATCTTCCAGGATTTTCAAGAAGAAAACTATGCCAATAAATGGTTCTTTATCCATTTATTGCATGTTTGAAAATTAATTTTCCAAAGATTTTCATTAATTAAATTATAACTTAATTTTAGTAAAAAATAGTTATAATTTAAATAAATGATTTTTATTCAATGTGGTCATGAGTGTGGCTTGAACTCAGGTCCTTGTGTCAATAACAGTTATTACTGAGCCAGTCTCTAACTGTTAGACTATTGTACCATTTGCTAACACCGCGGACATTTTGGTGTCGGTCCGGGCCGCAGCGTCACCTGACGATTCAGATGGGATTCAAACCTCGCGCGACTCTCCAGCCTTGGCTGCGCAGCAACACTTGACCCTGTGATTTGTCAGCTGGAGTGCGACATCTGTCACTGATCATACATACCTATTCCAGCTCAGCTCAAGCATTCTCAACCCCGCAGGCCGCTTCATACATCTCAGCATTCACCGACCTCTTCTCAACACTATTGGGAAGTAAAATGTAAGTGGTCCATATTTTGTGTGTATACGGAAGACATCAGCCAACAAAAAACTCCGTTAACCGTGCTGATACCCCGAATCTGTCTATTTCAGACCTCTAGCTTTTCGACGTCAAGGAAATTTGCTCCTGCTCTCAATGTGTTGTTTACACCGTTGAAAACAATCAAGGCCAACTGGTTTCTGGTAAATATCTAGCTGCTCGAAATCTAGCCAAACATCGCGCCAAGGACCTCAGAAGATTCCTTCAAACCAAAACAACAGCTTGTTGCTCTGATGACCAATCCAATAGCCCGTCTTTAGAACTACCAGAAACCAGCGAATACTCGGAAGAAAGTGGGGTATTTTTAGGACTTGATGAAAATGACAACAATGTTCATCTCTGTAAGTTTTCCATCTACCCCAAATACATTTGAACATCGAACTGAATTCCTCCTTACAATACTTTCTAGTCTTCATTATAATGTTTGTTAGTTGGCTGCATATATTTTGTAATGTTAGCCGCAAAACCTGTTGGACCGCCATTACTGCGCTTTTCAACATACTCCAGGAAACAATTAGACGACAATTATCCCACCGGAACCTTTTGAAGATGCCGCGTGACCCTCGGACTTTGATCTTAAAGGCCAATCTGGACACTGATCTAGTCGAGAGTATATGCTGTCGGACCTGTTTTCATCTCTATCCCGACAAGATCAATACACCCATGCTGTGTGAATACACCCCGTTTGCAAAGTCTCAACCATGTAATGAAGAACTCTACGTCCAAATCAAAACGCAGCGTGGAGTCAAAGATCTTGGTCAACTGCCAAACCCAAAACACCTGTACCCGTCCACTTTTGGCGTACCTCAATGCCTATTTGTTTCTCAACCAATACTCGTTTGGCTGAACTGGCTTTTGAAAAAACCGGAAATCAAAACTGTGATTGATGCTTGGAAATGCAAACTCTCAAGATCCGATGGAGCTCTCGTGGATATACAGCACGGTTTGAACTATCAAAACGTGGACTGGGAGCTCTCGCCAACTGCTTCTGAAATCTCTGACATGGAAGACGAAGTATCTTCTCTTAACAACAATCCACCGCTCCACTTGGTCCTATCTCTCTTCGTAGATTGGTTCAATCCTTGAGGAAACAAAATCAGTGGCAAGGTCGAATCCACCGGCGTCTTTGCTCTTAGTTGTATGGATCTTCCACCTTTCCTTCGTAACAAAATTTCAAATACATGTCTTGCTGGAATCACACCTGGGCCGTATTTGCCGGACACGACCACAATCAACCACCTCCTCAAGCCGATTGTAGACGAATTGAGGACTCTAGAGGCAGGTACAATGATCAAGACACACCAGTACCCCAATGGTCAATTAGTCCGGGTCAAACTACTGTGTTTGATTGGTGACCTCCCTGCAACCAAGAAAGTTGCCGGGTTTGCCTCGCCGAGTGCCACCCACTTTTGCACATGGTGTCATGCCAAAAGCACCAATATCAACGAGCTCCGAATTGAGGCAATCCGAAGAAAAGGCGACACAATTAGGGCAGCCCAAAAGTCTAAACATGCCAAATCAGCAAACGCTCAAGATACCATCCTCAAAGAGACCGGTGTTTGCTGGTCTGAACTCAACCGTCTAAGATACTGGAATCCGACAAAACACGTAGTCCTTGGTATAATGCACAACTGGCTTGAAGGTATTTTGCAAAACCATTGGCGATGCCGATGGAAGTTTGTGGCAGTTGCTCAGCCGAAAAGACGCCGTGCACATTCAAACCTTCCAGCTAACAAACGACTACGGACAACACTAGATTTTTCAATGATGTCATCTTCCGAGGCATCCAGCTCATCCGATGAAGAAAGTGCCGAGTCCAAGGACATCTTGATGGATGGTGGAGCTGAAAGTGGGTTCTTCTCGCAAGAAGACATAAGGAACTTTTGTACAGCAATGAACCGGATAGTCCTCCCTCCAGGTCTTTCCAAGCTCCCTCAGAACCTTGGCAAGGAACGACATGGAAAATTGAAGGCCGCCCAATGGTACAGTCTATTCGCTTACATCATACCACTTGTCATCTTTGAGCTCTACGTCGAAAACATCCAAAAAATCAACCCAAACTCAAACCGAGCCCGGTTCATTATGAACACTGCCTACTTGGTACAATGTACAGACATCTTATTCGCACAAGAGTTGACCAGCAACCACATTACCCAATTCGAGAAAAACTATGAAAGTTATGGAAAAACGGTCGGTGATCTCTTTGACAACGTCAAGGTGTTACCAAACCATCATTGTGCACTGCACATTCCGGTCCAAATGCGAGCGTGGGGCCCTTTGCCTAGGGTTGCCGAGTTTTCTGGGGAACGGCTCATTGGGTTCTTGCAGAAAATCAAGACAAATGATCTTATTGGTGGGTTCGTAATTCAACTGTGACGTGTGTGACAAGTAAAATCTAACCAGAAAAGATGAACGGAACTATGATGCAACGTGCCTGTCAGCTGCAACAACTTAGTGAGAAACCCGAATACCAAACTATGATGCAAAAAGACGGCCCAACACGTGAGAAAATCACTGAATCAAGGACAATTAGCTTGACCAATCCAATGTACAAAGTGGTATTCCAGTATCTGGCTGAACAAAATCAATCTCCCATCATTTGGCGGGATTCTTGCCCAATCCCTAAGGGTGGGAGAGTGCTACATGGGTTGGCAAGACCGCTTTGGTCAGTTGAATGTGATGGTTTCACGGTCAGTGCATTAGGGCCGAAGAACTGTGTGGTGGTGAAACTCAATGGCCAGGTAAAACATGGGATTGTCAAACAGATATACGCGCTAGAGGACCACAGGCACCAGGAACGGATATCAATTGTCTTGTCTCCGATTACTGACTTGTTCCCAAAAAAAATGAAGGTCCCAACAAGTCGATTTAGGAATTATCTGTGGCTCTACAAAACAGTGGTTGGGCAAGTCAACCAATCAAAGGCCCTTGTAGTTTCTCCATCCAAAGCCGTCTCATTGGCTGCGTATAGATTTTTGACCCCAGGCATGTTTGGAATCCAGCAGGATGGGATAACTCTTGTGCCACATGATCACATGGCTCTCCTTTCCATCTCTAATAATGCGTAGCTCATATTTAGATCACGTGCCTCTCCTTTCCATCTCTAATAATGTGTTGTTTTTTTCTTTTTTTTTATTCTTACCTAAAACACTTGCCCCTTTTTTTCTTTGAGATCTTTTTGGCTGACATAACCTCAACAAACAAAAACTGTTTAATTTTAATCCAACATTTGTTTGATTTCAACTCTCAAATCCTGCGCAAGACATCCTAATATGTCGCCAACACGACAGTTGATTTCTTCAGATCAATGAAGAACGCAACCGCTGATTGCCAAAGCTTTGAACCACTTGATTCTTGTGCGGGTAGAGTGCTCACCTCTATTTCACCTAGAGTTTCAACACGAGTTTTTTTTGTAAAACTGTTTTGCTAATTACAAGGCTGAACAAATTCACCGCGCTGTTGTGCTATTTACAAGGGTTAAAAAGGTATTGTGGTTTTGTGGGAATTAAGCACCAAGTTGTTCTTCCAATTTGTTGAGACAGAAAAATCATTGATTGAGCTGGTTTGATGTGTCAAAGGAATTTACAAGAGGTGATAAGGCATAGGGGACAGTAAGACCTATTTATGTTACGAGTAAGAAAAAAATAACAACAAGAGGGGGAAAAAAATAACAATTTGGGTCGATTTCAGCTACCAACCATGCTCCTCCTCTTCTACCAACCATCCTCCTCCTCTTCCATCACAGCAAGGATTCTAGCATTCACCCCGTGCTTTGGTTCACGCATTGTGACATCTTCAGTCTCTTCGGTTGGTTCTTCATACTCATCATCATCGCCGTCACTTTCAGTGGTACCATCTTCACAATCGTCATCATCAACCACAAAGTCATTGTCATATAAATCACCCGCATCTCCTTCTTCAAAACATTCATCCAATGATACATCCGGGTTTCGTTGTCCAAGTCGTGGCCTTCATCATCGGAGTTGTCCGCACGATTTCTATTCTGACCTGTGGATTCCTCTTCACCCACTGACTCATTGTCCGAGTCTTCTTCCAACAGCCCATATGGCTCAACCAATATTTCCCAGTACTTGCAAGTGAATGAGTTAATCTTGAGATTCTCATCTGGATGTCTTTGCTTCTTAGGTTGTAAGGATTGGCTTGCGTCTGGAAGAAAGGCAACAACTTTGGCATTGGGGATGGTCTTCTGTTGGGCTGGTGATAATTTGTGGTACCAGGCTGGGTCGTAGAAGTCAATTGGTAGACCAACTGGGGCCACCTTAAAGCTGGAAGGTATCGGCTGTTTGGGGAGTTTTCGAAGTCGAGTTTTTCTGTTGGTTGATGGAACTTGATTGACGGCATTCTTCATGGCAATGTCAAGAGTGCGCATGAATTTTCTGGCATTCTTTGAGCGGTAAGGCAAAGTCTTTATCTTGCTATATCCCTTCTTTTTGTCAAACTCGACATTGCTGTGGGCCCCAATATGTGAAAGGATGTCAATGTAGCGTTCTGGAAGGTTGTTCAGAATTGCAAAGTTCTTTTGTGCATTTTGCAGCTGAGGGGATTCCGGAGTCAGTCTAAGGAAACCAGAAGAAAAGAAATAGTACTCACTCTTTCGCGATTTTTTGAATGCTTCTTGCTACTTGCTTCTTCAGAAATTTTTCCCGCCTGTTTTTTCTCCTTGAGATATTTCGATAGGAGAAGATAGTGTACAAAGTGATTGTAGGCTTGAATCAAAAGAGAAGTATTGGTGGCCATAACGGGATTCACATTCATGTATGTGTAGGCTTTTCCAGCAACAAGTTCTTGGAAGGTTGTTATTGCAGCGATCCGGTGGGCAGCGTTGTAAAGTGAAGCAGCATCTTCCTCAAGATTGGGGCACCAGACACGCAAACCAAGGCGCACCATAAGGCCTTGCGTGTAACGAATATTGTTTGAGCCAAGATGAATGATTGATCTCCCGAATTTTATCGATCCGGTCTGTGCCTCTTTGAAAATTTGTACCTCGCTGGGTTGGATGAGAGACGGGGAGGATATTCCTTTTGCTGTGTTCTCAACCTCTTCGCCATTGGAGAACTGGTTGTAGAATTCTTGAAGCGTTCGCAATTCAGGAGCTGAAGGCACTGAATCTTGTCGAATAAGACCCCACAGGATCTTAATATGTACATATAGAGCATCCTGGAACATAATTAAATTAGGCTATGGTTTAATGAGCATTTCAAGCATTGAAATAAAACGCATACCTTTGTTGTTTTGAACTCCTTTGGGAAGTCTCCGGTTTGCATTTGCTGAGGGTGCCATTTAGGAGATGGTATGTTAACTGCTGAAATTTTCTGCTTAGATTTTTTGAGGGATTTATGGGGCCTTGGATTTGCTACCTTGGGTGGAGCCGACACTGCACAAGCAGCTCGTTTTGGGGTCAGGTTTGGGGGGCCTCTGGTGGGTGCTGGGGGGGATTTGATGGTAGTCCGGGAACTTCCTGGCTGGTTGATAACAACAGGTGCTTTGGATTTGCCGGCTTTTTGCTTTCCGGTCTTTCTTTCAGTTGTTTTGGATTGATTTTCTGAGTTGGGTTGGGGTGGATTTACAGAACTTTTCAAGGATTGGATTTCTTCGGTGAGCTTGGCTAACATAGACTCATATTGGTCGGTCCGGGATTTCACTGCAGCATCAACTGCTTGTTGCTGCTGAGCAGAGAGAGTATGCAAGGATGACGAAGCAGATGGGGCCCAGGGGTTCATTTTCAATGTAGAATGTAGTAAGCTGAGTAAACTAAACTATGTTGTATATGTAGCTATAAGACAAGGTGGGGTTTGGGAAAGCTATGATTGTTGGAGTAGATGCAGGTTCGGTGAGGGAGAGGGGAGACTTCATTACAACCCTTAAATAATGAAAATAAAAGACTGAATTTAGCCAATGACCAAGCAATTATGTACATGGATGGCATTTGAGCAGCCATAATGAGACAACCTTTTGCATATAAAAGCACATCCATGCCGTGTAAGTCAGCTTGGCATGGTGTTGGGTAATGTTACATACTATGTATGTTTGTTTGTAAATTTTGCTTTGTCATTGTTCTGATGCAGGACAGAAAGTTATGAATGCGCAAAATAAGTATTTATGTAATGCGTAGAACCTTTGTCGTATGCAGATGACAGTTGTCGCTGCAACTGACGATGCATTTGAATGCATACTCAATTGATTTTTCAAGGTGACGCTGCGGCCCGCAGCGACACCAAAATGTCCGCGGTGTAAAATGATAAGGTCTAAATTCCATTTTGTTCAGACTATAGAAAATAATAAAAATAAAGAATAATAATAATCATTCAAGTTTGCAGTTTTCAAGTATTACATGTTATATTATTACATGTTACATAATACATGTAATATCTTGGTGGCTGACAACTATCATGAATCACGTCAGCTATGTCTAAGTCAGCTTGTATCATGTTTGCTGAAGCACTTGATATTGAAGATCCATCATCATAGTCATTAACTGACTCTTCTGCTTCCTCTTCTTTTTGCTCATCTTGTGCTTCTATATCTACTTGGTTCACATGTTTCTTCTGTGGAAATGTCACTGATTTATGTCCCATTTTTTGACAATTATAGCATTTTTTGTCTTTGTTAGGGTTCATATCTTTGTTTATGTCTTTACTTTTAGAGCTACTGCTTTTCGGCTCATTCTTGTCAGATTTGTCTTGGTAGTTGTTTTTGGAAATTCTGTATCTCCTACCAATTCTGGTCCTGGCAATAATGTCTTCTATTATATTTATGATGTCTTCTGTTGATGCATCCTTAGGTGCTCTACTTTTTACGGCATGTTCCAGTTCACCTCCACATTTCTTAAGGATTCTTTGGTGCATGTCTTGAAGGGTCATGTAGGGCCATAAGGCTTGGAGTCTATCTTTTTGAGTAAGGACCCACTTAATAGGTGAATCTCTTTCTGCATCAAAGATACTTTTGTCAAATTTACTTTCTAATTTGTACCTCCAGGCTGGGCTACCCCATTTATTTAATATTTGTAGTTTCCACCAATCCCAAGATTGTTTACCACTACTTGATCTCACATCATTGAACCATCTTCTAGCAGCTCCTTTGAATAAACCACTCATTCTTCCTGAAATGGAAGCATCTGAAAATTCAAAATCTTCTTGTAAGAGATCTATAGTCCTAATAAATTCCAAGTGATCATATTCTCCTTCACCTGAGAATTTAGGCCATTCTTTTATTCTAGGTATTTCTAATCTAGGAGATTCTTTCTCCTTATACTACACAGGTGTGGTTTGTTTTGTGATTAGAAAATGTGGTGGAATACTTTTATCTTCTGTTTTTCTCAAATGATCTTCTATATTACTTGTATTGAATTATTTTGTAGGTAAAAACATATTATGATTTTGTTGACTAATGTTTTCTGTTGTATTTGTCTGAATTGGGATCTCATTAACTTGTACTCTATTTTTAATTTCTCCCATCTTGTCACATATCAATTTAGACGATCTTTCTTCCATACTGTCTATTTTATTATTCAAGTTATTTTCTAATAGGGGGTATCAAATATGACCAAATCCACGATTATCTAATCAACGGGTTTCACCAAATCCACAATTATGAAACCAGTGGATAAAAATTCCAAATAATGCCATTATTTGCACTAGACGTGTCAAGTATCAACAACAAAAACCCCAATATAATTACAAAAACCACAATTCTCCACATTTCAACCAATCAAAACTCAGGATCCAAACTTGCAATATACAACCCCAATACAATCAGTAATCCTCCACGATTCAACCCCAACCAACAATAAATCGTTGCCAATACAACTCCACCCAGTCACAAACCCAAACTTGTTCTTCAGTTTTCCTCAAAATTTGGTAAGTTTAGTAGATTATAAACTTGCTTGCAGGAAAACCATTAATTGATCATTCCCTGATCCCAGAACGATGCCTATCAAAAAAACTAATAAATTCATCACCGGAAAAGGAAAAGTGATACCAAAGACGTCAGCAAGCAGGAAGAAACCCATCAAGAAGCGAGCACAACATGTCTCTGACAATGATACAACCGGAAAAACTTCTTCTCACCTAAAGAAGGACGACTTCCTCACAATCATTGACTGGCTCAAAATCCAAAAAAGAATTACGATTTGTGCTTTGGAACTGGTAAGGCACCGGCGGTTGGAAGGCCAGCCAAAGGGAAGATCAATGTATTTGAGCTTATGGCAATCAATCTGAGAAATCAATCCCCTTCACAAATCAAACTAACGGCCAGGCAGATGAAAGATCGTTTTAACAGCTACAAGGACAAGTACAAGAAAACACATACCCAATCCCTCTCCACTGGCTTTGGACTCACCAATGAAGACCGATCGGCAGGAATTATAACCATTGATGAGAAGCTTGACAAAATTTGTCCACATTTCAATGCTATGCATCAGCTGATGGGTAAGAAACTGTTTGTGACGCCCTTGTACAAAGTCGATGCTCAAAACGGTGATGAGAGCTCTGACTCTTCTGGTCCCGAGGCCAACAACTTGGACAAAAATGTCAATAAAGATGACTCAGATAATGTATCTGTGGATTCCAATAACTCTAGGGCTCCAGTTGTAAGATCGATCAGTTGTTTCATTATCTTTTTTGATAATTGCTAATATATTCAATATTCTTTGTACGTGATGAATTAGTCAGCAATCTTGGAACCTTTAGAAACAAATGAGAATAGGTCTGAAGGAGGCAGGGACGGTGAAGAGGTGTGTTTGAATTTCTTTTTATCACTTATGCAATGTTTTCTTCAAAAAATCCACCTTGCCACTAAATCATTTGGGAAGGAGTTGGGCCATTAAGTGTTTGTGACAATCAATCAGATGAAAACAAAGTGTTGTAAATTGTATATTGAAAAAGAAGGCGACAGTGGCTCCTGGCAATGATATTTATCCCCTCCATCCTCCTCAATAATGTGCCGTGACTGTTCTTGATCAAGAGGAAGCGCACATCACCAATGTATGTTACAGTTCTTACTTGATCTTTGACCAGTCACTGGCAATCAGATTGGATTGGGGATTGGATGTGGGGTGGGTCTTGAGTTTGGTTGGGTCCAGAGGCAAAAGAGTGCTCCCCTCCTTCCTCGTCACTAATGTGCTGTGACTGTTCTTGATCAAGAAGAATAGCACATCGCCAATGGATGTTACAGTTCTAACTTGATCGTTGACCAGTCACTGGCACATCAGATTGGATTGGGGATTGGATGTGGGGTGGGTCTTGAGTTTGGTTGGGTCCAGAGTCCAAAGATTGCTCCCCTCCTTCCTCGTCACTAATGTGCTGTGACTGTTCTTGATCAAGAAGAATAGCACATCGCCAATGGATGTTACAGTTCTAACTTGATTGTTGACCAGTCACTGGCACATCAGATTGGATTGGGGATTGGATGTGGGGTGGGTCTTGAGTTCAGTTGGGTCCAGAGGCCAAAGATTGCTCCCCTCCTTCCTCCTCACTAATGTTCCGTGACTGTTCTTGATCAAGAGGAAGAGCACACCACCAATGGATGTTACAGTTCTCACTTGATCGTTGAGCAGTCACTGGCACATTAGATTGGATTGGGGAGGGGATGGGGTCCTAAAGCTGGTTGGTTTCAGATCCATTCCCCAGAACAAATGAATTGATCAATAATACATTGAGCCTACACATTGCATGGTTTGGGAGATTGGCATGATTAGCTTCAACTGCAATTCTGGTTAATCAAGCTATTGGTTACTGACATTATTGGCAAAGTTGCCGAATTGAGCCTCCCACATAGTTAATAAATGAGGATCAACCAATGAGTATCCCAACTCAAATCCAAGAGCTCCAAAGTTGGATAAGGACAAATTACAAATTGTGAAGGGGCCAACAGGATTGGATCCCTCGGGCTGGAGGTTACTCAATGGGATATAGTTGTCGTTTGTGTTCTGATCGTGCAAGACGGCATGTCCCTGAGAGATGGTACCACATTCTACATCTTGACCAGAAACTCTGACGTGATTACCTTCCAATAACAATGAACCAAAGGTGTGCCCGTGGCGACGGTAGCAGACAATGTCAACGACGACATCTTTCTTGAACGCGGCTCTCCAATCGGCGCTTGGTTGGCGCTGGCACCCTCGGGTTCGCAGCCGCCGGTGCAAACTTGGCAATCGCCGCCCAGCGTTGCAGTCTCACCTCTTCATCTTCCTTGGTCATGGCTTCTGAAGAGGACAGCTCGCCGGTTGAGCCAATCGAGGGAATTTTGGACAAGTCGATCACGTTGTACTCACCAATAGGGGTTGTAACTGCAGCTGCGAGCTCGGCAGGATCATACACCGGAGGCTCCTCGCGAGAAAATGACCTTTTGGATTCAAGCGCAGCTGGCTTGACGATCTCAGTAGATGTTTCTGGCTGGGTTAAAATTTCCTGAGTGCTCTCCGGTCTAGCACTTGTAGTGGTTGGTTCGGATGGAGTCAAGACCGATGCCGGTTCGATGGCGATGACCTCTGGTGCTGCTTCGACAGCAGCAAGCTCAAGATTGGCGGGCTCTTCTGTAACATCTGACAGGGGGGTTGCAGGCGATACTTTGGCTTCGGTGGCAGTTGCGACGCGTCCGTAGCGGTCTCCGTCGGCTGAGTCTCTGCGGTTGGTTTGGGCTGAAGTTTCCCCGAGGCCCCCGACTGGCCCACTGCCTTGTCGTCTCCTGGAGAAGTTTTCCACGAGCCTACTTGCAAACTCGGTTCAGCCGCCGGCTTTGCGGCTAACGTCGCGCCGGAACCTCAATAGACAGTCCGACCTGTAGCGTCCTCCGGCTGCTTATTGGATGACCCACTTGAAGAACTTTCTTGTGCGATAAGAGCGGGTAAGAGCTTTGATGGAGGTTGACTGTCCTCCCCTGGAGGCTTGGTTTCGGAATCATTGGGGAGGAGTGTTGCCTTGTGTTGCCGGGTTGATCGATGATCATCATTAATGGACTGATGAGTAGGCTTTCGGTTCATGTCCAAAACGTTCAACGATGGAGCTAATGTGAGCTCATTTGTCCAACGGCTCAGAAGGCTGGGTGACGTTTGAGTAGATCGACTAACCAATGTTGCCTGGTCTTTCTTAAGCCAATCTGATATTGAAGGTTTCGAGCTGATGGCAGGACCGGTCTTCTGAGTGATGCTTATTTTACGGTAGTTGTTAGTTTCTTGGATGCAAGAGGGGAAGGTCTGGGATCCGGTTTTCTGTGAAAGGCTTCCAGTGCCGATTGACACACTGATGGGTTCCTGCTGGTGTGACATAGGTTCACCAGCTGTGAAGCAAGAATCAGCAGATACTTTTTTTGCGGTGACGAACGAAGGACCGGTCGAGGTAGAGATAATGGTCCCAAGACCACTCCGCATCTCGTTCAGAGTTCTAGGGGTACTTTTCTTGCTGAGAGGTACTAGGTCATCAAAAGCTGACGATGATGTGGTTTTCGAGTCTTGACGTCTGATGGGATCAGGCGCAGAAGGTTTGAGCGACAAATGAGACCGAGAGCCAGCTGAACTAGTGTTAGGACTAATACTAGGCTTTTGACCAATGGCTGACTAGGCGCTTTTGGAGCATAAGAGACTTTTAGACAGAAGGGTGGATGACTGACCGATCAAGTACTTGATTGAGTTGCTATAGGCTGGATATGATGGGATCTGATACTGTACCTTGACGATAGCCAGTGGGCCGTGAGCTTAAAAGGGAGTGGTGTAATAACAGAGCTTATAGAGAAAGACGCCGGGCGGCCAAAGACAGGTTTAGCTCGACCGGTGGAAACAAGAAAGGCAGCTATTGAGGAACCGACCTGCTTTTTCGGTGACTCCCGTTCGACTCCAGACGTCAATCATCTCGGGTGCTCGGTACTGGAGGGTGGTGTGCTTGTTGAGATTGGCCTCAAGTGCATGGATTTCGGCAGAGGATTGAGGTGGATTTGGTGATGGGCTGGTGGTCAAGCCAAAGTCGCAGAGCTTGTAGAGGTTGGGTGCGCCGACAAGGATGTTTTTGACCTGGGAGGTTGGTGAGAGGGATCAACTTTCTTCTTCTTCTTGCTTTCAAAAGAGTATGTTATATATGTATGTATGTGTGGAGAGAGAGATAGTTGTGCTTTAACTTGGCGGAGTCCATGGAAGCAGATAAGATGTATGGTTGAAAGTTGGAGGTGTATTGGTGACCAGAAGGGCTGCAGGAATGACGGATTTGGAAGTGGGTTTGGATGATATATGTGGGTTTTTGTGTTTTCCGTGTTTCCAAAACCCGTTTGGTTTTGGGCTACCCCTTTTTGGAAACCCGTCAATTAGAAAGTGTGGATTTGGTCATTTCTAATTGACGGGTTTCACTTACGGGTTTGGTCATATTTGATACGCCCTAATGAACTGATTTTAGTATTGATGTTTATTTCCATAGTTTCTGTTCTTTCTAGAACATTCATAATATTTTCTATGTGTTCTTCAGATGCATTATCACTATTAATATGAAATTGATCAAGTTTATCTCTAATATCTTTTGTGATGGATGTATCTTGGATTTGAAGCTTTGTTTGTAATTCATTTTTTAACTTTTGTATTTCTATTAATACTAATGAATTATCATTTGTATTTCTAGGTATGGAATTAATTTTTGAATTAATTTCCTCTTTGATCTTATGTAATTCTATGTTTAACAAGGAATATTCTTGGTTCATTTTCATACTAGGATTGTTGATTTTTTGTTCTTCTTTATCATTCTGTGATAATTTAGAATCAATTTTTATAATATTATTATGATTTATTACCATAATATTTTTCAAATCTTTCATTGCTTGTATTACACTCTGAATCTTTTTGGTTTCTAGTATCATTCCTTGAAACTCTTTATTATACTCAGCAACAGATAATGATAATTGTCTCACGTCATAATTACTATTTAAAGTATTTTGTTTTCTTTCATTGACTTTTCTGTCAATGTGGGCAATGTTTTGGATTAGTATTTGGTCAAAGAATTCAATTTCTGTTGACAAACAAGATTGATTAGAACTATTTACAACTTTTTTCTGTATTTAGTGAAGGGGATGGCGAGGAATTAGAAGAGAGGGGTGTAGTAGAGAAAATTAGTTGACAGCTTCCTTGAAGTCAATCATCGCTTGACTGATCTCTGCGATTTTCCTCCATCCTTTCTTGTCTATCATCTTGAGGTTGTTTTTCTTCTTCCAGGCGCTTTTTTCCTTGGGAAATTTTTCAATCTTTGTTTTCCTGGATTGCTCCGCCTTTTTCTTCGGGATCTTGTAGCTCTTGATTTTGTCCTTCACTGTAGCCAAATCGACTTGATTGTGGTTCGTATTTTCCGGCTTCTTTGGCGCTTTCTCTGCCCACATTTTCGCCACTTTTTGCTCTTTGTAAGGATTCCAGTTGTCCAGGATCTTGATTGTCTCCGGATATCCGAGGAAGCTGGTTACAAGCCGGAAGCTCGAGATAACCTGCTCGATATACTTCGGGAGTATTTCCCACTCTTCCGCTTCCTTCGCGTTGTGGTAGGCCTTCTTTGCTGCCACGAGGAATTTGATTGCTTCCACTTGGCTCTTCGATAACGGGCGTTGTCCTGTGAATGCTGGATTCCAACGACGTTAGTGTTGAATCACTGCAATTTTGTTGATTCCTAGCTGACCTTTTGGTGCTTTGTCCGTCACGATCATCAGATCGTTGTCGTCCGTATGCTCCTCTACTCTTCTTGCTACCTCGGTTCCTTGTTGTTGGGGCTGGTTTTGACACATGGTCAACTCCTGACCTGGTTGATGGAGCCATATTAGTATTGTTATTTGTGTTTGATGTGATGAAAAGAGAATGTCTTTTTCTACTTTCCAAGAGTGCCTTCGCTGCTTCAATCGCCGCGAAGTCCTTTGTCAAATTTCTAGCCGGTACTGTTGCCGGTGCCTTTTGATTTTCTTGGTCAACTATGATGGGACTCGCTAGCCCTGGAGGGACCGATTGCGTCCTGTTAACTCTTTTGTTGCCGCTGCTAGACACTAGTACGTATTCTTTTGGTAGTTATTAGTATTATACTATCTGAAAAGGAATTTTAGTTACTAACTAGTTGTTTGTATTTATCTCTTTGACTTATTACGTTCCTTGTTGTTCAAATTAATTTATACAATTCTGTTGGAGGAAGAAAACAAAGCAATCTGTTAGTTATTTCTTTTTATAATATTTCCTTGGAATGTTCTAGTGCGTTGCTGGTGTCGTTGTTGTTGGTTTGGTTTGTTGGTTTGAATTAACACGCCTGACAATACTGTATATTATTTCTATTCTTTTTATTTGAAATTCGGGTTTCGCACCCGATAACCCAAGCGCGGTGATGTAATGGGAAATGTAGGTGTCACCGGTTTCTTCCCTGCTTATTCTGTGAACCGGTTTGAGTTCAACTTTTTTTTTTTTTTTTTTTTTTTTTTCTCACAATTTTTTCGAGAAAAAAGGAAAAGAAAAATGTAATAAAATTTTTCTGTTATTTGAGAAATTAAACTACAATGATGTCAAAATGTTTTTTGAAATTTCTTATTTATTTTTATTTTTATTTTTATTTATTTTTTCTGTTTTTTATGTGATTTTTCGATGGAATCTGAGAAAAAATAAAAATTTTGTTGATATTTTCCTCAGTTTTTCTGGCTGAAAAATTTATTGATCAGTGTTTTCACTGATTTTTTTGTCCTGGGTACAGTTTATATTTAGAATTTCTGGGAAATTCTTATTTATGGCACTAAATTTTTATTGTGCCAGATATGAGAATTCTTTTTTATATTGAGAATTTCTCGAAATAATCCAATAATATTGCAGTGAGCAGCTGATGAGAATTAATCCTCAAGAGAAGAACTGTCCAATATTTAGTTGGAAGTAGTTAGAATATTCCTTATAGAAATTTTCACGTACTGTTTTGTCAAGGGAAGTTGGATGAGGCCCCCACTTGTCAGCTATGTGTATGAAACACTGGCTTAATTTTACAATTAAACCAGGTACTATTACTGTGCTGAAAGGTTATCTGAATAAATATGTATATTTATTCTCTCTATAGTGTCCAAACTATGCACAGAGGATAACCTAAAACTCCTTATAATTGAATATTTGATATGCAAATCACTCAATTGGAGAAGACTAAGAGTTAACCGTGTAGGTTTGGCTATTCTTTGTCTTTTTGGGAAATATATAGCAATAAAAATTGCTATTAAGCAGCTGGCAAGCACTTAAGCTGATTGGCTACTGTCAGAGGTGGTAGTCTTGCTGCAACTGCTTTCTAAGGAACAGATCAAGGTCAAAAGATGGGGAATTCTAAGGTAACTTGAGACTATTCCAGTAATAAAGGTTGGGTTGGATTCAAAGGGGATACACTACTCTAATAGTAGGAGGAGAATATTCAGAGTACTTACAAAATGGTACTGGGGGAATATGCTGAGGAACCAATCCTAGGCCAGAAATGGCCTCCTTTTATATTCTAGATATTCCTTGAGGAATGTTCTAGAATGTTTATTCTAAATTCTGCTCTAATGTATTACAATTCAAATGTACAATGATGTAATGGGAATTGTATTGAATTGAGCATAGTATTTTCTATGTCCCCATGACCTCATGACATGTATGTCTAACCAATCACATCATGGGCCAATTCATTTAATAGAACAATACTGGGAATTTCCCACGCACTTAGGTAATTTCTTTCTTATAAGCATAGCTGTATTATTATTATATTTATGCAAATAATTTTATTGTCTCTCAGCTTTTATGACAATAGTTTATAATCTATATTTTCACGGTTATTCCATCTCCTACTAAGTACCTTTTGAGATATGGTAAAGTAATAGAAGGAGTTGGAATTTGGTGGTGGTTTGAGTGAGGTACCCCACCTAATTTTACATAACAAGTTGATTACTTGAATAATATTATAGTATATATTATTGCTAATACAATATTTTATTAATATTTTACATTGAAGTCAGTCTTTAGGATACTCTGGAGTATCTCTAGGGCTGACAAAGATGGGGATATCATTTCGTGGGAAGGAAGGGTTGTTTATATATCCATTCTGGGCTCTTGGGGGCGAAGCAGAAGCTCTGTTTGACCTGGTCTAGTCTTCTACTAAGCCCTAGTTACCTGTATAACTGGTTTGGTTACGGTAGGGCTTAGTTACATGTTTCAAAAGGCCCAAAGTGGTTTAATGTTCCCAGTATGGTGATTAAGTTCGTGTCTTCCTTCCTTTTGGACCAGGAGTCTATTTACAACCAACCAATTGGGCTATCTTGGCCTTAGTAGGAAAAGTATGGCCGCAGCGTTGTTTATGGCTTTTATTACAGGTGCAAGGTACATGTAACTATGGAAATGATGATGTAAACCTTATTTATGCATAATACCTGAACTCTATTAACCTTAATTAAATATTCTACTAGCATATATTTAAGGTTATGTAGATTTTTAAGTCATATGAAAACATGAAGGCCTTGTGAAGGGATATGAAGGAGTAATAATTACGGGGTACTTTTGCTGAGCTACCCTAGGGTAATTTACATGTAGATTCAGACTTTGAATTTATGTTCTGAGTTTTCTTAATACTTTAGAAGTTATATCTAGATTCTGTGTTATATGTTTTGTTTTAATAATTTCTTTTGAAAAAAAAGACGTAAGGTGTGCATTCTTTTGAGACTAAGAATATAAGTTGTATAATTTTATAATCTTCTATGGTCAGGATATCTCTGAATTAGTAGCAGGCTGACAAAGCCTGTGGATGCTTCTTCTAGAAGAAAGGTGGGACAGAAAAGTGGAATCCCCAAATTTTTCCTGAGGGAAGCCAATTCAGAGCCCTGTTAATCAGGCTGGAATTGGGGGTAAAATATAGAGAAGACTGGCTCCTCAGCACTTTAATAAGCTAAATTTGGGAGACTTCCTGTATAGATCTGGGGGGACAACATAATCTTTTTGGAGCTTAGAGCATCCACTTTTTTTCCTAAATTCTCTAAAACTGCGGAGAATTTAGCAAGGCACATCTTTAGCTGGGGCGTTGATAAACGCACACCAATGCCAACCCGCACGCCAATTGTTTTTGGCGTGCGGGGCCTACACGCCATTTTTTTTGGCGTGCGGGCCCCACACGCCGAAACAAATTGGCGTGTGGGAGCACACGCCAAACAAATGGCGTGTGGGTCCCACACGCCAAATAAAATTGGCGTGTGGGTCCTGCACGCCAATTAAAATTGGCGTGTGGGCCCTGCACGCCAAATAAAATTGGCGTGTGGGAGCGCACGCCAAACAATTGGCGTGCGGGTCCAACACGCCAATTGTTTGGTGTGTGGGGGCCTCGCTGACATAATAGAATTGGAGGGCCAATTCTATTACGTCAGCAAGCCCAGCCGGGAGGACTTCCTCCCGGCCAACGAGGTTATACAACCTCGTCAGCCAGGAGGAAGTCCTCCTGGCCAACAAGGTTGTATAACCTCGTCAGCCAGGAGGAAGTCCTCCTGGCCGACGAGGTTATACAACCTCGTCGGCCAGGGCCGGCCAACGAGCGTTCCCACACGCCAAAAATTGGCGTGTGGGACCCGCACACCAAAAAAAATTGGCGTGTGGGACCCACACGCCATTTGTTTGGCGTGCGCTCCCACACGCCAATTGTTTTGGCGTGTAGACCCTACACGCCAAAAAAAAATGGTGTGTAGGCCCCGCACGCCAAAAAAAATTGGCGTGCGGGTTGGCGTTGGCGTGCGCCTTTGGCGTGCGTTTATCAACGCCCCTTTAGCTGGCCTCTTCACAGTTGTGTCTTGGTACAGCACTTCTGCTACTGCCAAAACCAATCCGCTCCACACTTGGGGACTTTTCAGGTCAGTTTTTGGAGGTGTGATAACCTTGCATAAAAGCTACCCTACCAGGTCCCTAAATTTAGATATTTGGAGAGACAAATTTGCCATGTCTCTAGGACTCTGCCTCTGTAAATTTGGCTAACTGAGCCACTTGACAGAGACTATTGTGGATGCTGTTAGAGCCTTAGATTTCCCTGCAAAAACTTAGAAATTTTGGGTCTATATTTCCATCTAGGAGGAGCCTGCCTAAATTGATGCCAAGTCTCCCAATAATATCAGGGCAAGACTGTACCCTTATTGCCCACACTGGCAGTACATTTGGCTTGATTGTGGGTATCGAAGTTAGACTGGGCACCAACTTAAACTTGGTTGATCTGACCAACAAACTCGCGGTCAGCAATTTGGAAGGAGGCTTGCTTTGCACTAGCCAGGCCCCTTGTCTCCACTGCCAAGTTCGCCGGTGTTGTTGGCATTGTTCACTCATTCAAATGTATCATGAATTTCATCACCAGGACTACATCAGCCGTTCCGATCAAGATACTCGGCCGGTTTCCACCAAGGTTCCCACCAATCAAGAAAGCTAGTGGTGGTGAGTGGAAAAGAAACAACAGTTAAATGATATAACTCAAGAATGACAACGACTCCCTCTTTTTGTGGTGGGGGTTTCAGTGGACCTTCGATCTTCGCGGTATATTTACACCGAGCAGACGACGATCAAGGATAGCCATCAAAATACGGCTGGTCGCAAGCCATGGATCGCCGGAGTGCTCGCGTCAATCACCTTGGCTGCTGTTTCGCTCCACCAATATTCATCAAAAGTCGGTCAGTTTTTCGGAATCTGTCACTCTTCTTACTTCCCCGAGACTCCCTTTCTCTAACAGATATCTACTTGGTCCGTTATATTTTCAGCCCATCCAAAACTCCACTGAAGAGAAATTGGTAAGCTCATTCTCCTTGCGACGAAAGTCAACTTCGAACGGCGTCGGAACACTAATTCCGTACATGTATATACACCCAAGTACAGTTCATGAATGAGAAAGTGAATCGAAAATCAAGTGAAGAGCTGGAAACAACCATGAATGATATCAAGCTTCCGATGCGCGATAGAATGTCAGCGTATATCGAGATGCTGCAATCGGAAATTGTCCAAGGACTGACGAGTGTAGATCCGAGCACGTCGTTCCGATGGGATCATTGGGAACGAGCGTCAGGAGGTTCGGGGACGTCGTGTGTATTACAGGAGGGGGCGGTGTTCGAGAAGGCGGGAGTGAATGTATCGATCGTGCACGGGAGTCTTCCGCCGGCGGCTGTGGCTCAGATGCGGCACCGACTGGACGAGGACCGGTTTGGATGGTGGGACGGAAAACAAGACTTGCCGTTCTTTGCCTGTGGGATCAGCCTCGTCGTCCATCCGCACAACCCAATGGCCCCGACGGTCCATCTCAACTACCGTTACTTCGAGGTCCTTGACCCTTCCCAAAAGAGTACGGACCCTAAGGTGTGGTGGTTTGGCGGTGGAACCGACCTCACCCCCTCCTACCTCTTCCAAGACGACGCCCAACACTTCCACAAATCGCTCAAAATCCAGTGCGATAAACATAATCCAACGTTCTACCCTGACTTCAAAGCCTGGTGTGACCGCTATTTCTTCATCCCTCATCGCAACGAACGTCGCGGCATCGGAGGAATCTTCTTCGACGATCTCTCCGGCGACCCCTGTCAACTCTTCGACTTCGTCCGCGACCTAGGCGACAACTTCTTGCCTAGTTATCTGCCGATCATCGAACGTCGTCAATGGATGAGATTCTCAGACCATCATAAACGTTGGCAACAACTACGTCGAGGCCGATATGGTAGATTTTCTTCCAGCTGCAAAAAAAAACCCCTGTGGTCCATTCAATAGCAAAATATTAACAACTTTTTTTTTCTTGGATGATGGACTGGGTTTAGTTGAATTTAATTTGGTGTATGATCGAGGGACGAAGTTCGGATTGGCGACCCCGGGCGCACGGATCGAGAGCATCCTGATGAGTCTTCCCCTGACGAGTCGATGGGAATACATGAGCAATTTAGGAACGGAGGCCGAATCTGAAGAAAAGGAGCTACTCGAGGTCTTGAGGGAGCCCAGAGAATGGGCCTAGACTTCCCGCCTTCTCTCTTTGGTCTTGAGGTTGGGCTGGAATAGCCCACCTCCACCTAATAATTTGTATGGGCCTGCGTCTCTCCCATCTACGACTTGAACTATTGTTTCATTGTTGGCTATCAAACTTACATTGGCTGAAAGAATCAGCTGTTCTTTTCTTGCGTACACTCCTGTATGTGCTCTTATCTTACCTCCAACTTGTCATAATCACACATATAACCCTCAGGTGCCAAATTCAAGATTGTCTACATCTATCAGAGAAAAAAATAACCAAAAACACTCATAGGATCTCTGAGGCCATGTCTAGTCCCTATTCATCTAGTACAATCTATTGAAAGACCATCCAACCTGTTAAATAATCCAGGAGGAGTCAAGCAAGTTATATAACCATCATTTTCACTGTTGTTGTGGACATCTAGTTAGCAATTGGTCAAACTATGAACTCTGAACATACATGTCGCTCTGCAATTGTTTGGGGTGATTGGAACGCAGCTATTGAAGCACTCAACAGCAGCAGGTTATCAATTGGATAACGATCTACAATGCTTCCCAAGGCATGAGTAGGTACTTGAAAAAAAACTGATGTGATAAAAACAAAACTACAGAGAATGTGCATGTGTGCCGGAATACAACTTGTTGGGTTTTCCTCCGTAGTCAAGACAAAAAGCGAAAGACAGGGTAAAGAGAGCGAAATCACAACATTTTACTGACGTAAGGGCCGTCGAGTTTGTATCCTAAACGACCGTACCAATGCCGCACACCCACTCCAGATATAACCGCCAACTTCACACTCCCGTGTTCTTCTCTTGCAATCCTTTCAGCTTCTTCCATCAACAACGACCCAAAGCCTTGATGCTGGAACTGTTTTTTTATGAACACACAAGACAGGGATATGAAAATTTTGTTCGGGATTTTTTTTTTTTTCAAAGGATGGATGACTAACTTTAGTAGGATCACGGCTATGCAGAGGGATAGCGGTACCATAGACATGCAATTCGCGGACGATAGACGTGGGGCCATCTGCGAGTAATTCCTTACGAAAGGTGCCATCGGGGGAGCATTTCCTGAGCCTGAGGAGGCCGATGAGGATATCCTTGAGTGGATCCTCGTAGGAAAGGAAAGTTTCCCAACCTCCGTTGGCGACGTAATCTCTACGGACGAGCTCGACCTGGTCGGGCCGGACCTTGAAGTGAATCTCATGGATGCCCACCTCTCGATGGCGGATGTCCCGACATACCGCCCCAAAGTCTTTCAGTCTCTGTAGAGCTAGCTCGCGTAGGTTTCCGTTCTCTACCCCAGACGAAACTAAGGGCATCGGGATGTCCCTCTGCACCCGATACACTCGCGTCCATGGCGGGATCAGAGCCAGGATCCGCGCGACAATGTCCACCAATGCATTCGGCGTGTAGTTCTTGTATCGCCCCGTGCGCCAGAGCTCATACACACCTAGTTCAGGACAGTAAATCTGTCAGCCAACGCCGAGCTTGCTTCCGAAAATGGGACATCCCCACCTGTCCCTCGTATCACCAGGAGTGGGTAGATCTTCAACCCATCAGACCGGAACGCGGGATTCTCGAAGTATTCCTTAAACTGCTCCAAGTCTCGTTCGACGCCCACATTCGGCAAATCAGGCTAAAGTTGCGAGATAGATAGCCAGAATGCTATTATTAGTCAGGTGGGGACGACTGCAGTGATTAAAGCTGATGGGAGAGACGGACCATCATGTGGGAAACGACCTTGAACCCAGCATCTTTGGCTTTCTGGAATGATTCGCATGTTGCCCGGACAGTATGACCACGATTGGTATCTCTGGCGACGTCCTCGTAGACTGACTGAACGCCGATCTAAAGCGATATCGGGTTAGAGAGGGTATATGAGTTGGTGGGACAGGGGCGGGGTTGGGACTGACTTCGAGCCGAGTACAGCCGTACCTCAGCATGCTCGACAAATGGGGCTCGAGACAGTAGTCCGGTCGGGTCTCGATCGTGATCCCGATGCACTTCGTCCGCGCCAGCTCGCTGTACATCACCGCCGAATCTAGATCTGTGCCCGTATATCCCGACAGGGAGTTGTGCAGTTGGGCAATAAACGTGTCCCGATAGCTCGCTGGTAAGGACATGAACGTCCCGCCCATCACTATAAATTCAACCTTCGATTTTTCCACACGCGCGCACATACACACATATGATATTTATAATCTTATCGGTCTTTTTTGGTCTTCGTTATTCTATTTGTTGTCCTAGCAAGAAAGACACACCTTGTCTACCGAATGTCCTAACTGACGTAATTGCTCGACCCTTCCCTGACTCTGTTCATAAGGGTCATAGCGGGCCCGAATAGCACGCATACTCGTCGGCTAGAAAAGTTAAGAATTCACTGACGGATGAGATTGAAGCAAGCTGAAGATGCGTAAAGGTTATAACAAATGTACTTCGTATCCAGTATAACTTTGAGTCGAATATTCGAAATCAGAGTCCGGTCCACCAGGACAATATCTGTACAAATCGATTCGTGGAAGGCAAAAGCTAAAAATTTATCAAAACGAGGGGACGTGGGAGCTAAGGAGGAGGGGGTGGAGTACTGACACGCAGATATTTCCGGTCATGGCGATATGTGGACACCTGTGAGGCTTGCTCATGACGGCCACGACAGCGATTCCGGAGGCAGTCCTGATGGGTTTTGCACGAAGCTTCGGGAGCAGGATGGGTTTGAGATCAGGAGGCACTGCAGCAATGATATCTACCAATCTGGGAAGTTGGGAACACTACACATAATCCAATTTTGTTTTCTCAGCATTTGAAGGTCATATTTGGTTTTTGAAAGATGGTGTGTTGGCTTTACTTTGTTTCGTTTGGATACCCTCTGTCTGACCGCGTTTAAGTTCACATCCTTTCCTGCTTGGTGTGCGTCGACTAGTTCGGAGATTATATCGGCGCATGTTTTGATGAGTACCGACATCTTTTGAGGAAACAAGTTGGAGTGGAAAATTTCACAACCACGCAAGGCTGGGTAGGCTCCACGGGGTTCACAGGGGTTTCACAGTTCTTTAGTAGCAATAAGTTTTCAATGCATTGTTGGGTGAACCATCCATCACCAAAGAGAAAATACATAGAAGAACGTCAAGCTCTGCAAGAGTAGTCATCACCAAAATATCAAAGACAGAAGCTCAGGAGAAGTTGCTACCGACAAAGAATTGGGGAGAAGACCGATGACGCTGGCAGCTGGCTGGATTTCTATTCGATCGTTGGTTTGAAAGCGGGAGCAAACATGAACATGGACGGGGCACCTCAGCTGGACTACATCTATCATCTATTCAGCACCGCAACACTTGAGCCAGTCCATCAACAGAGCCAGGAACTGCCAATCCTCAAAGCTATCCTCGTCTTTTGGATCCCATTCATCCTACTGCTCATCAACCTACTCTCGATCATACGTCCACCACGAATCCGCTGGAAGTTCTTCAGCTTCTTCATAACCACTGCCGATCTATCCGAACACTCGCTCGTCACCCTCTCCCCACCAGCCTGGAAACAGATCGCCCTTTTGATAGGCTCCGCCGCCCTCTTGCCGCCTTCCTTGGCTGGCTTCAGTTACCAGGTCATCCAGCATCCCTCGTTCTTCCATCCTCGATGCGCCGGGGCTATCATCCCAATGCTGGTTTGGGTATGTCACGCATATTCAGTTCACCTAGAGAGTATCATATCATTATCCAATAAGGTATACTAATCCCAATTCTCAATCCTTAAAAGTTATACTCCTTAATCTATCTATCCTTGCGGACCATCACTCGACCGGTCTACCAACTACTACTTCTCTGGACATCCCTAGCGGTTGCAGAAGCCGTCAAGATCTCGCTCTCAATCGAAGCCGATCGAGAGCCATCTAATTTGATTATCATCTGGAGAGTCATGCACATCTTAATGATCTTTGGGCTGATTTACGTGGCCGGTTCGTACCCGATCCTCGACGTTTTACCGTGCCAGAACGTCGCCAAACCAGGCGCAGTTGAGTGGCCTTTCTTGATCCCTCCTGCGTTTTCCTCTATACCAGTCTCGCTACGCCCCTGACCCTTTCATGACCTTCTAGCCTCCTTCCGCAAATGATACATGTCCCGAAGATACTGCTTCCTTGTGGCAGTGGCTGTCCTTCTCGTTCCTCGATCCCCTCTTGCAACTTTCCCAGCAAAGGGCTCTTAAAGAAGAAGATATCTGGAAACTTTCTCCCTTCTTTCAACACCGGATATTGTTTGCCCGTTACGTCAGACTGATTAAGTGAGCAATCTCAAACTAGAATGCGGTAATTTCTCTCTCTAGATTGGTTGTGTGAAACTTTCTGGAGACCAAAATATCCATACTGATCTAAAACAAATTGTATGACAGAGAGGAATATTCATCAGCAGATCGCAAGATAAGTTTGATATGGATCTTAATCCGGCAGAATTCGGTTGACTTGATGATAGGCTTGCTCGTCGAGTTATGGTCCACCGTCGTCGGCTTCGTGTCCACTTATGCAATCAAACGGATCTTAGATGGCCTGTCGTTCGGAGACAGGTCGCTATCATTCAAATTTGCAATCCTTCACTTCTTATGTAACATGAGTTTTGCGCAACTCGATCTATGTGGAAAATGGCACTCTAGGTCTTTTTCATTTTTCCATCTTTCCCTCTCTTCAATCTTGAGTAAGGTTGGCTCTTCCTTGGACAAGCCTTACTGATTTCGTATATCCCACCATCCTATTTCCAGGAGGTGTTATGAGAGAACCCGAGGACAGCTGTTCAACATTTTACATGATAAAGCCCTCAGACGGAAAGACATGAGTGGGGTGGTATTGTCTAAAACTGGCTCATCCCAGTCAGAAGAATTAGATAAGAATGACCAGAGTCATGCGAACATTGGCAAGGTGATTTATACCTCTTTTGAATACCGAAGGATCATGCACCCAACCTGTACGGTAGACTTTTTTCACCAGAATCAAAACTGATTGGTCGACGAGCGTGTTTTTCTTCTTGTTTAGATTTCTAATCTGATGGCTGGAGATTCGTATCAAGTTGCTGAGCAGTTCTGGCACTCCGCAGCCGTCGTCACAAGTCCATTGCGACTGGTGATTTCTTTAGTGTTCCTGTACAAGTTCAGTAATCTCTTAACTAATTTAGCGTTCCGAAAAATGAGGACTAACAGCCAGAGATTGACAAGATTGCTGCTTCTCTCCATCACCACTGCTGGTGATGATATACGATCGTGACTATAGACTACTCGGCTGGAGCGCTTTCTTTGGGGCAGGAATGGTTGGCGTGGCGTACTTGTTGAATTGGCCGCTGATTAAGTTCGATGTAAAGGTAGATAGATAGCTCCCCGTCTTTTTCTGCAGGACCAGGAAAAAAGAACACGTTTCCTGGCGTTTGAGGTAGCAGGATGTTGAAGGTGTTTGTGATCTCCTAGTTTTCTCGAGAGTACTCAAACGCCCGTGATAAACGGATGACCATTGCCACTGAAACTATACAGTGTACGTGCATATTTTTTGGATTGTAATTTATCAGATAAACTGACGACCAGGGAGACTTGTTTTTGTAAAAAAAAATCTTTATCAGCTATTCGATTTTTAAAATTTATGGGATGGGGTGAGTTTGGTGATCTAGAAGGCTTGCCAAAATTCAAGTGATTGAAGTCGATTGATCCCTGCAATTCAAAATCACCCGCAGAAAACAAATGGGAAAGCAAGGTTCAAAGTTCAAGGCAATTAGAGCTGTCCCTGAGAATTAAGCAAATGATCCTTTCGGCGATCATTTCTTTTATTTGGATCTTCGTGCCTACGGCAGTCTTATTGATATCCTTCTGGGCCTTCACCTCCGTCTTCCATCAACCGCTTACCGTCAGCATTGCCTTCACCTCGATCTCTCTATTTACTCAACTCCAGTGGGCGCTCCAGGAGCTTCCAAATCAAATCACATCTTGGTTGAGAGGTTTGTAAACAAGTTGCCCTCGCTGGCCAATTGTTCATGCTCGGGTATGTATGCTAAAATTCTTACTCTGGATTCTAATAGCCTTGGTCTCTGTAAAACGGATCGAGAAATTCCTGGCGGAGGAAGACGTACCTGCATGGGTGACAAGTCTGAGCCGAGGAGAAGCGAGTGATGCGGGGAATCGACCGGTATCTGAGCCTGGCTCGATTTGCTTCGACCAGGCTTCCTTCACTTGGCCCCAATCCGAAGAATCAAAGAAAACTGAGACGTTCGTCTTGGGGCCTCTGACCTTGGATTTGCCCGTCGGGAAATTGATCATCGTCACTGGCCCCACTGGGTCTGGTAAAAGTAGCTTCTTATGTGCTATCTTGGGAGGTCAGTCAACATCTTTCCATCCACATTCCTTGCTGGTTGTTTCTTTCCTTCTTACGGCCGCCTTCCTCAGAAATGGATTGTATCGAGGGCTCGGTGCATGTCGACAAGTCGGATGGTCAGGTGGCTTATGCATCTCAGACAGCCTGGTTAGAATCTGCCACGATTCGGGAGAACATTATATTCCAGAGTGAATTCGATCAAAGTCGATATGGTGACCTCTCTTCTCTCTGAAACCTGTAATTCTTTTTTTTTCAAGTTCAACTCCAACGATGACTGATCAACAGTTTTTACTGTTGATTGTATGCATAGACGCCGTAGTTGCTGCCTGTGCTCTGACCCAAGACCTTGCCATCATGCCCCACGGTGATAAGACTGGTGAGTCTGCCGCGTCTTCCGAGTTTATTGATTTTTTTTGCTTAAATTCACTTCCGCACATTTTTTTCATCCCTCATAGAAATTGGCGAGAAAGGCATTAGTTTATCTGGTGGTCAAAAAGCGAGGTATGTCCAATTTCGATAAAAATGTACATGTTGATTGGGTCTGAAATGAAAGTCTCCAAATTCACAGGATTTCTTTGGCGAGGGCTATCTACTCCAAGGCAAAAGTATGTTGAGATGTTGAGAATTTCATCCCGCTGTTCCTTGGTTGAAATATGGGTATCCGTTTGCCATTGTTGTAGATCCTGTTATTGGATTCCCCGCTCTCCGCTGTCGATTCTTTTACACAAAAAACCTTGGTAGACGGCCTGACAGGAAATCTGCTCCAAGGTCGAACAGTGGTTAGTAGCGATAATTCAACCTTCAGACCAGCAAGAAAAACACTCTAAAAGACTTGAAATCATAATTACAGGTGCTTGTTACGCATCATCTTGGTCTTTGTCAACCGGCAGCTTCCCTACTCATCCACGTCAAAGGAGGCCAAATAGACTATGCAGGCTCAGCAACCGAGTTCAAGCTCGACCCGACGGAGCTCCTAGATGACTCAGGCACAGAAGTGTGCAAGCCTGGCTCTCAAGCCGAATCAAGTAGCTCCAACAGTCTCAGTCGGCCGAGATCACCCGAGCTATCCAAGACAACCGCGGTTGAGGAAGGATATCCCGAAGGCGATGGCCGTTTGATCGAAAAAGAAAAAATCCAAGAAGGAAGAGTCAGTGGCTCAACCTATTTGAGTTATCTCAACGCTGCTGGCTGGCTTAATTGGGCTCTCTTGTGTGGATTGATGATCTCTAGTCGCTTGTCGTGTTAGTCACTCATCCTCTTCTCTGAAAGTTAACCACACAAGGACCACTGAAACTGACGTTAATTTTTTAAAAAAACATGTGGGTTTCATAGCTGTTGCTTCTCAATGGGCCTTAAAAGTAAACATATTTCTCAAATTTGACTTTTCCCTCCAACATCATCCATTCATCATGACGTTTGTGTCTTCTCCCCTCCATCATTACCAAACAGCTATGGGGTGAAGCGTATCCCCACCCAACGCTTGAGCTTCTTGCAATATATGACCCTACCAAAGGCTTCCCAAGACCAGATGTGGATGTGAATCCATGGATCCGACTGTATCTGATAATCGGTCAGTCTCAATTTTCTGTTTACCTTTTGGCAACTTCCCGTTTCTTCCCTCCATTTTGATAGAAGCTTTCACACCTTTTATTGGCTTTGCACAGGATTGACAACTGGATTCGTCATTCTCGCTGGTCAGCTAGGCTTTATCTCTACTATTATCTTCCTCGGCAACAGTCATCCAGAATCCGATAGATTTCCAAAACAGAACAAAAGATGTTAATACTATCCTTTTGGTGTTGATTCATTATTAGGCTTGGCTGTTGGAAATTTCGCCGAGTTGAGAGCTTCTCGGAAATTGTTTTCGGCTATGCTCGAACGTATCGTTAGAGCACCAACTAGATGGTATGGGTTACTGAAATTATGTTCTGCTTGGAATCACCTGATTTAATTTACTGGTTATATTGTTCCTTTTTTCACTGCCTTTGATTATCTATCAGGTACGATGTTACACCGGTAAGTAAACCCGCTATATTGCTGACTTACCAGACAAGGAAGAAGAAGTAAAAACGCAAAGGATGCTCATGTAGGATGATTGCCTGTATCTCTCTTTTCTAGACTGGGAGAATTCTGAATCGACTGGTGTCAGATATAGACACTGTAGATTTTGCTTTACACGAGACTTCTGTTGGGGCGATTCGAGGTAAGATACCTACAGGCTAGATGAAATTCTGTTACAGGGCTCTAGACAACTTATTGACCCTAACGGTAATTGGTCTTGTGAAACATACAGGAACAATAGCATTCGTTATTTCCTTCATAGTTATCATCTTGGTCGTCCCCACGTTCACGCCGATCGCCTTATTTATCGCCTGGTTGTATATCCGATTAGGCCCTAACTATATCAAAACTTCCAGAGACTTGCGGCGTTTGGAATCAGTTTCGAGGTCTCCTATGTTTCAAAACTTTTCCAATGTACACATTCGAATTCTCAAGGCTTTTCTCTCACGATTGAACTAGCGTGCCTGTTCATTATCAAAAGTTAACTTGTTTTCAATTTCTTGTGTATGTAGCTCTTGTTTGGTATCCAGTCCATTCGTGCCTATGCTGCTGAAGATCGGTATCAAGATCTTTTCTTTAGCTCTTGCGATACTTTCCAAAGTTAGTATACAATCGACTTTCAACACCTCGAGCATCTTAATTAATAGCCGATTTTCACTTCTTTTTTTTTGCATTTGTGGATACAAGCGATGGATCATCACTATTGGCTGACGAATTTCTGGTTGATGTGGCGATATGATTGTAAGTTAACATATCAGAGAGTGGCTGGCGGAAGACCCGCTGATGGGGGAGATTTCTCTAAAACACAATTTCTTACATTTATTTTTGTTTACAGGTTTGGGATCAGTCGTCGTGTTCTTGACTACGTGTTTTGCACTCTCATCTGGGGTCAGTGAAGGATTTGCGGCAATCAGTGTAGTCCAAGCCGAAATCTTTGCCCAAGCTACGCGATCGTTAGTCTCAGTGTTTGCACAACTAGAATTAGATTTTAACGGTGGGAGCATTTTGTTCAAACATATTGATTCAACTCCTCAAGTGAATGGATTGTGCATCCTGATTTTTGTGGTTGAATTTCATCTTTTTTTCCAGCTGTTGAACGAATCACCGAATATCTGAAGATTCCTCAAGAGGCACCATTGATTGTTGAAAGTTTCAGACCGCCTGCTTATTGGCCCTCCGATACGTCGGGCTTGATCGTTGAGAACCTAGTGGTCAAATACGCTGATCACTTACCGGCAGCTCTTAAATCAATCTCATTCGAAATCAAACCAAGAGAAAAGGGTAGGATTTCTTCTTCTTTGGCTTCATCCAAGTTATCCGGTGATTGATGAATTCCATACTCACTTTGATTTTTTTCAGTCGGGATCATCGGTCGAACCGGATCTGGTGAACTCTCAAAATATATTATTCCAATCAGCAATGCTGCTTTCTATGCTTCAGCTGATACCTTTCATTGGTCCAGGAAAATCTACTTTGGCGATGTCTTTGCTGAGGATTCTCGAAGTAACTGGAGGTAGGATAATCTTGGATGGCATTGATATCAGTCGAATCGGTTTGGAGGATTTGCGAACTCGTATTGTGAGTGGAATTATTCCACCTTGGAGGACAATCAGATTGATGAATGGCCTCTAACAAGAATGTTCATGAATTTCTAGACGATAGTCAGTCAAGATGTGACGTTATTTGAAGGGACCGTTCGGGATAATTTAGATCCCTTGCACATCCACACCGATGAGGAATGTTGGATGGTATTGAGGAGCTGTGGTCTGGCCAACTCAACCACGATCTTTGGAGTTCATGAATCATCACCAACAAAGACTGGCGAAGACAGTGGCAATACCTCGGCTAAACATTCGGCTCACCCGGCCAGAATCTGGCTGAAATCACTGGACATGAAGCTCAGTGAGGGCGGCAAGAGCTTCAGTGTTGGCCAACGACAGATGTTGGCTTTAGCTAGGGCAATGCTGAGGAGAACAAAAGTGGTGATCATGGACGAAGCAACTTCATCGATTGACATGGAAACTGATGCAAAAGTTTGTTATTTCCCTTCACATTTTTTGTTTTCTTTTCGCCCCCTCTTGAGTTGTGCTTACTGGAACGCTGGTTTGATCCAGATTCAAGCGACCATCAGGGAGTGTATGGGCGATTCCATGGTGATCACTATTGCCCATCGGCTCTTTACCGTGATCGGTACGTCCCCTCCAGATTTTCTATTTGACGGTCTTGTCAACATTCTCTTTCACTTCAAGGAATCAAATCTCATCCATATTTGCCCCCCTCTTTCCTTTTTTGCTTCTCAACCTCTCGCGGGTGTTGGTGTTGTGTTTGAATACAGATTACGATAAATTGATCATTTTGAAAGAGGGCCAAATCATTGAATCAGGCTCGCCTAAAGACCTGATTCAGGACTCGAATAGCGAGTTTAGAAGGATGTGTGAATCTAGTGCCGATTGGTTCTCGCTCAAGAATCAGCTGCTTTCTTGAGTCGGATCTATTGGAAGCTAACAGCAGCAAGATTCACACCCGTCGTCGAAAAATCTCTTGGGTCTTTTGAAAATAAAAAGATAATCATACGATCACAATAGACGATTCTCTTTCTCTTCCGATCTTTTCTCTCTATCCTTCTTATTTATTCTTACGCATATACAAACAATAAGATCATTGACGTGTTATGTGTAGAAACGTTTGGAGAATTCTTTTTGTTGTTGTTTGTACTTAGAGCTGCAGAATAGAAAATTTGACAAGTTTGATTTGCATCGTTTTTTTATCAGTTATTCTTCTTTTTTCTTTTTCTTAGTTAAGCGATGTGTGGAGTATTTGATCATTCTTCAAGTTCATTTCATGCTAGAGACTCCACGACAGGTTGGATGTAGATAAGTGGTACGATGTCAATTTGCGCGGAGTCATCCAGGCAAGGATTTCGCTAGCTCAACATAGAGCACTGATCCAATAACGCGCGGGGCATCAGACGGGGTTGAACATGCCGTGTCATGTGGGATAACGATATGACATTTGTTTAGAAATCGCCGTGAAATCGAATGATCTTGGGTTCAGTTTCACTTTGGTTAGATCTCTGGAACTTTGACATCGATCTAAAAGCTGGGCTAGTGTGTCACCTCAGAAAATGTGTGTAGCCAAACAAGATAGAGATAAATTGATTGAATTGATGGGCATAAATAGAATTTGTTGATGAGATAACCGAAGGCGATATACATTAGAAGAGAAATCATGTATGGACATAGATTGTGGACAACGAAGAAAAGTAGCGAAAATATATAGATACTTTCCAGATACAAGCAAGCAGGGGCATTAAACGTGGATTAAATAGGGAGTAATGGATAGTAATGGAACAATTACAGTCAAGAATACTAGTGATGCGCTGCAAGAGTCTTGAAGATAGCAATTACGATGCCTGGAAAGTGCAAAAAAGTGAGTAAGAAGCAATTGAGAACAGGGTGGTTAGTGATGTGGAAGAGAGAAATGACTGACATTGGTGGGCTTTTTGTCATCAGCGTCTTTGGCATAAAAGCCGCTGTAACCGTTGTAAAAGCTGTTGGAACTACTTGCCAGATTCGTGGTGGCTGACAGGCCCCATGGTGACGCGTTTGAAGCGTAACTGGTAAAGCTTTGAGAGTTCGATCCGGTAGAATAGCATTGACTTGAAAGGGGCCGCGTTTTGGTCCTAGTAAAGCTTCAAGGCAGTCTTCACCCAGTTGGCTGGGCTAGAGCCACTTGGTGGGTTACCTTTGATTGAATAGTAGATCACACTGAATTTGAGTGTGGTTGTGTTGAGAGCAGCCCACCTGTAAAATGAAAAAAAAATTGGTGCATGGTTCAGAAAATAAAAAGATGAGATGAGTGGGCATACTTTGTCCTAATCTGGTTGGAGTCTTGATGGTGCAACTTGCTATGCAAGTTGAAGTCCACCTCAACTTGTTGGAAGAAGGCCTCCCCTGTTTGTTTGACAGAAAACTTGGGCTGCTCGCTGATGTTGAGCCAGGATATTGTGACTTGTTCTTCTTCCTGGATGATCCAATTTGGGGAGTGTTTTTTTGGGGGGTTGGATTGTTCATTTTCTTTTTTGGTGGCTGTCATTATGGTTGGCAGCTGGTTGTTGGACTTGTTTGGCTGGTTGTTGGACTTGTTGAATCTTGGCCAAAAGTTACCCTACCAAGCTTGTCTCTGTAAAGTTGGCTTACCGAGCCACTTTACAGAGATAGTGCTGGATGCTCTAAGCAAACACAGATCTGTGTTTGCTTACATAAGCACCACTGTATATTGGTATGGGGCACACCCATCCTTATGCAGTTATTGCATGCCTGTGGATGGGCATGTGAGCTTCACACCAATCCAATGGTATGCTGATGCCCAAAAAAGGGCCTGCAGCCCACATTCCCTTTTTGAAAAGGGAATGTGGGCTGCACACCCCTTTTTCAAATAGCACATGGTCAGGGGTGTGTGTTTATCAAAACCCTGGCTCCTTTGCAGTGTATGTACAACAATCAATCTCAGGATTGATAATCTTAGTATTGAATAAAAAAAATCTATTTGGCATGCGGGGCCCACACACCAAAAAGAAAGGCGTGTAGGCCCCTCAGCGGGTTGGGGTTGGCATGCACCTTTGGCATGCATTTATCAATGCCCTGAATAACTATGTATATTATTCTCTCTATGTTGTCCAAACTAAGCACAGAGGATAAACTAAACTCCTTATAATTTTTAGATTTGACATACAAATCAGTCAATTGGAGAAGACCAATAGCTAACCGTATAGGTTTGGCTATTCTTTGTCTTTTTGGGTAAGTTATAGCAATATAAATTGCTATTAGTCAGCTGGAAAGCACTTAAGCTGATTGGCTACTTTTAGAGGTGGTAGGTTTTCAGCAACTGCTCTATAAGGAATATATCAAGGCCAAGGATGGGGAATTCTAAGGTAACTTGAGACTAATTCCAGTAATAAAGGTTGAGTTGGATAAAGGGAATACACTACTCTAATAGTAGGAGGAGAATATTCAGTGTACTTACAAAATATGGTACTGGGTGAATATGCTGAGGAACCAAACCTAGGCCAGAAATGGCCTCCTTTTATATTCTAGAGATTGCTTGTAGAAGGTTCTATAAAGTTGTTTTAAATTCTACTCTAATGTGTTACAATTCAAATGTACTATGATGTAATGTGAATTGTTTTTATATTGAGTACAGTATTTTCTATTTCCCCATGACCTCATTACATGTGTGTATAACCAATCACATCATGGGACAATTCCTATAATAGAACAATACTGGGAAATTTACCACACACTTAGGTAATTTCTTGATTATCAGCATAAATTTATAATTATTATATTCATGCAAATAAGTTTTATTGTTTCTCAGCTTTTATAACAATAATCTTAATCTATATTTTTACAGTTATTCCTTCTCCTACTCAGTACCTTCTGAGATATGGTAAAGTAATAGAAGGAGTAGAAATTTGGTGGTGGTTTGAGTGAGGTACCCCACCTAATTTTACATAAAAAGTTGATTTCTGTAATAATATTCTAGGATATATTAGGGGGTATCAAATATGACCAAATCCACCATTAAAACCCGTTGATTAGAAATTGCCAAATCCACAATTTCTAATCAACGGGTTTTCAAAAAGGGGTCGCTAAAAACCGAACAGATTTTGAAAATGAAAAACCCTGGTTTTCCATCCAAATCCTTCATTTCCAAAATAACCCAATTAAATCACATCTCACATCAGCTCACGCTTCACCGTTCAATCCATTGCCTCTTGTCAAACCAAGCAAACATCACACCTCACCTCAACCAATCATGCAACAAGCACCCTCTCAACACAAGCAACTATTTCAAGCGGCCAACTCTGCTGCAACAGTATTGATTTTTGACTCAGATAACGAAGACTCAGGTCTTGAAGATTTCTACCGTTATTGTCGATCAAAACTCCAGAAACGATACCTCAATGCCAGAGGCACAACTACACGATTCCATCCTTGATATGACCTTTCAATCATTCAAGAACTTCCTCAATCATGCTTCCTCCAGCTTTTTTGAATGTCGTTCCCATGTTTCCTCAATCTTCTTCAACTGATTGAGTCAAATCCAATCTTTCACAACTCCTCTCAGAATCCTCAACAAGACCCATCAGTCCAACTTGCTATTGCTATGTGCCGTCTTGGATCAAATGGTAATGATGCTGCTGTTTTCAGACTCAAGAATCTCTTCCAAGTTGGCTATGGAACGATCAACCTTTACACATGTCGGGTGATCAAGATTCTTTATCAAATGCGCTTGCACTTGGTATCATGGCCGACTCAAGAAGAATGTATGGAATCATCTCAGGTCATGCAAGATGAAGGCTTCACTGGATGTGTTGGCTTTGTTGATGGAACAACCATTCTACTGAGTCAAAAGCCTCCGGTGGACGGTAACCACTACTGGGATCGAAAAAAATGGTTGGATTGTTTGCATTGGTTCCACTATTTTACCAATTCTGAGCTGATGTGTTGTTTGCTTTCAAAACAGTTACTCTATTTCGGTCACTCTTGTTTGTGAGATAAACAAAAAGTTCATATAGTACCTTGCAGGCTACCCAGGATCCTGTCACAATTGTTATGTCTTCTCTAATATGAAGCTTGCTCAAAATCCAGAATGATTCTTTGACCAACACCAATTCCTCCTGGCCGACTCTGCTTATTCAAGTGATCAACATACTGTTCCAGCCTACAAAGGTTCTGATTTGCTTATACCTGAGAATGTGGATTTCAATTACCATCTAGCCCAATCAAGAGTACGAATTGAACATGCCATCGGTATTCTAAAGGGACAATTTGCCAGTTTGCGAGAAATTTGATCACAAATCAGGAACCCTCGTGAGATGAAGGCAACGGTCAAGTGGATCATCACCTGCATTGTTCTGCATAATCTTCTAGCCAACCTCAAGGATCAGTGGCATGAACTTTACAATGAGGAGGAACCAGAAGCAGCCCCGAACTTGTTGGAAAACGTTGAATCTAGTAACGATGGATTACGTGGACTGTTACGCCCCATAACGCTTGCACTCTTCAACTAAGGTGAATAAAATTCAACATTGACTTGCAGAACAATACACTTCCAGCTTTCTGACGCTTGAATTTGATTTTGGGGCGCTGCAGTGCCAATTTTTCTTGATTGCTCTGCTTCATTACAGATGTGTGTTCTCTTCTCATCTTGATGCCAATCAAATCAATATAGTTTTTACACTTATATGTTGGATCAAAATATGTTTTCTTGCCTAAGTAAGCACATCTCTACAGGAAAAAACCACCCACCGGTACAAAAAAAATGCTTCTTCCACTAGCTCAATTTGTTTCAATGTTGCAATTGTGCACGATACACTGTCATGGTAAAATTTCCTCTGATATTTCAATTCATATTTTTACATTTCACACTGTTTATTCATTAAACAATCATCAGGAGAAACTTGGCTTGCTCATGTGCTTTGTGGCTGAAAAAGGTATTCCAATTGACCCATCATCCCTCCTCTTTGGTGCTCAGATAATTTGCTGACATACATGCTGTTTATCAATCCCTTCCACAAAGGTGAGTGTGATCACTCTTGTTTTTATTACCTTGACTTTCTTTGGCTGATGCCATCCTGATTTTTTTATTTAGCTCAAGGTGAGGTCGCCAACCCTCCTTGAATGAATGTTTTTGGCATCTCTTGTTGCCAACGTTCTTGGCAATGAGAGAAGCTCAGGAACAATTAAATGACGGACCAATTTGATTGAATCAGGCCAAGCCACTTTGTTGTGGGTGATTCAACTGGGCCAAGCCACAGGAGATGGCTGAAACCGCCCAGACAGTTTGGCAGGCCAATTTGCCAAACCCTCTTGGCTGTTTCAGCCATTATCCAACGAACTAACCAATCTTCTAATATTAATTTGTTTGCTCTACCCTGCTTCTGAACAACACATCGCCAACGACTGCTGCTCAGGATAACTAACTACGAAGGCAAGCAACGCTGCTGCTGACAATCACATCGCCGAAGGACTTTGCTGCTGATCTTTGCATCGCCGAGCGACGCTGCTGAGGAGGACTACCAACAAGCAACGCTGCTGAGCTTCCAATCGCCAAGCAATACTTGTGAGGAGAATATCGCCGAAGGACTTTGCTGCTGATCTTTGCATCGCTGAGCAACACTGCTGAGGAGGACTACCAACAAGGGACGCTGCTGAGCTTCCAATCGCCGAGCGATACTTGTGAGGAGAATTTTGCTTGTCTGTTTTATGGTGTGTAAAAATAATGCATATGGATCAATTCATCACACATGATCCTACTTGTAGAACTACCAGCTGCTCAGCTTCACATCGCCGAGCGATGCTGCTGAGGAGGACTACGAACGAGCGACGCTGGTGAGCTTCACATCGCCGAGCGACGCTGCTGAGGAGAACTACCAACGAGATTCACATTGCCAAGGGACGCTTGGGAGGTTAATTTTGCTTGTCTATCTTCCTAAACAGTTATGGTGTGTAAACATTATAATTATATATCAATTCAACACACATGATCCTAGTTGTAGAACTACCAGCTGCTGAGCTTCACATTGCCAAGTGACGCTGCTGAGGAGGACTACCGACGACTTGACTGCCACTGAGCTTCACATCGCCGAGCAACGCTGCTGAGGGGAACTACCTACGACTTGACTGCTGCTGAACTGCAGAACTACCAACGACTTGACTGCTGCTGAGAACTACCGCTGAGCTTCACATCGCCGAGTGACGCTGCTGAGGAGAACTAGCAGCTGCTGAGCTTCACATCGCTGAGGGCCCAGCTGCTGAGGAGAAATACCAACGACTTTGCTGCTGAGCTCCACATTGCCAAGCAACACTGCTGAGGATAACTAACAATGAGCAACGCTGCTGAGGATCACATCGCCGAGGACGGCTGCTGAGGATCACTTAATCAATCCAAAGCCAATCTCACTCTAACTATGACCACGTTCATGAACAACAACTCAGTAAGTCCCTTTGTAAGTGGGGCTGCAAAAAGAACTCAAGAGGGAAAAATAAGGAATGCAGAGCTTGGGTAAGCACTTTATTCCTCTCTTCCAACTGAGCCACCTGTGTATTGCTGATTTATTCTTTCTTGTATTTTTTTTTCTTTTTGGATCAAACAGTGTGGAAGTTACACAACTGGAATCAGTGACGGAGGAGCTCAGAGTGGAACTGGAAGAACCTCAACAGAAAACCATTGGACTCAAAGAACCACTGCCCACCCCCTCCCCAATCCAAGCTGATGTGCCGCTGTCTGTTCAAAGATCAAGTACAAACTGTAACATCCATTGGCAATGTGCTATTCCTCTTGATCTAGAACAGTCACAGCACATTAGTGAGGAGAAAGGAGGGGATGATTCTCGCCACCAGGACCCGCCGTCACCTTCCTTTTTGACTTACAATTTGGATTCTGATAGCACCTTCTCAGACGCAGGCTCTACCGACAATGAAAGCAGTGACCACCATTCAGAATCATCCAATTTATCCTTGAAGAAAGTCAAACTCAGCTGTCCTCCTTGCCCACCTACTTGCAAGCAACACTCCAATCCAAATCCCCACGTGCCTCCTAACAAGTCTCAGATGGAATCAAAGTCTTGCGTAATTTGTCAAATCTATTGCCGATGTGATCACTATTGAGAACAAGATATACGTGGCAGCAAAGGGTTCAATGAAGCAGAAGGTTCTTTTCTGGCTCTGCAATCACACCTCAGTAAAAATCAAAGGAAGCGGAAAAAGTACAAAGCCGCCACTCAAATTCTTTGCCGTCAGAGGGCCAATGTACATTTTGCTGGCCAGTCCCATATTCCAGTCCACATCTCAAATCCCAATCCAAATGCCAACATCCAATTCTTCAACAAGTCCTTTATCTGCTGGGCCGATGGAGCTCGTAAGAATGTTATTGCTGTGGTAAAGTTCCGACCATTCTCAACCATGGATGCAAAACTCAAAGAACAATACCAAAATCTCAGCCAACATCTCATCCAGCAGGCGAAATTCCAAAATTCCAATAAATCCAACGGACCAGCATACTCGGGTGAAATGTACAGTCTGGGATGGCAAAAAGGTTACGAGGCACAATCCCAAATCGGTATAACAGGCATTTCTTCCAAAGTTGCTACAGATCAACACGTTTATGAAGCGCTTCAAAAGGATGTTCCAAAAATCAATAAGTTTCTTGGCCGGTGCTTCCAATCTGTATCCAAACCCCTATTCCGTGAGGTCCAGAAACAACACATTTGACTCAAAGCCCCTGGACTAGCTCCCCAATATTCAGCCCACTGCAAAGGATTCACCTCACACCTGTCGTTTACCCTTGGCCAGTTTGCAAACACACCACACCAAGACACCGATTCTTCACCCTTCAGCTTTGTCCTATGGATTCCCATTGAGAAACACACTGGGAAGCTAGTTGAGAATAATCTTCAAGTCACTGGAGGTGAATTTGTCTTTCCAGACAATTCTTGTGGCATCAACTTTGCAGGATTTGATGGTATAGTTGAGTGTGCATGGAAAGCCACTGCTTATTCTCACCTGACTCTTCCCTCAAAAACTGCTCCCAACTCTTCACATACACGAATGGGTTTATCTTGCCAACTGCCCAAGAAAACCCAAAAAGCCATTCAGCTTATTAGAGATGGTCACTATATTAATCATCCAAATAAAAGCAACTGGACTATTAGAGATATGGATGCAATTTTAAATAACTCTTTAAAATATAAACAATAGTTTTCTTTTTTGATTTTCTTTCTAATGTGTAACATGCATTAATGTTTGAAATGATTTCTTGGGTGCAAACAAAGCCAAAAAAGGTGGACTATTTGAATAAATTTGCCAAGCGTTCAATCTCTTCTGTACTCTTCCCATGAGCCACACACTGAGTCACCAGGTCATACTTCTTACCAATGTGCTCCTGACAAGCCAAACGTTCCATCTTGGCCATCTCAAACCTTTGGTCCTTATCCTTCTCCTCCCTTTCCCAGTCTAATTTCCTCTCGTCTAATTTTATTCCATGTTCCCACTTCTTTTCCTCTAATTTAATTCCATGATCCCACTTCTTCTCCTCAGTTCAATTGAGTGGTTGAATTTCCTTTCCTCCAACTCGACCCCCTTATTATTGTTGTTGAACTGTTGTTCAAACTTCAACATCTCAAAACTGAGGGTGTCTCAAGCCACTTGTGACTTTCCTAATAAAGAATAAGTTGAAGAAGAATGTCAGTTAAATAAAATTGGAACAAGGATTACATCTCCAACTGGCCTTCATCCCTCTTCAACGCATACTCTTCATATTCAGAAAAAGGATTGGGGGTGTTGGGCCCTGAGGTTGATTGGCTCTTAGGATTGATATTGGCACTGTTGGATGCCCTTCGCTTGTCCTTGGGTGTTTGAGTTGGCAACGGTTTATTTGCATTTGCAGGAGAATCCAATGCAGCGTCGTTAGGTGTCAAAGTGGTGCATGATTTGTTTTTCTTCTTCTTGCAGGGTGACTGAGTATCTTCTCGAGCATCAGATGGACAGTAATCCTCTGAATCACTTGTGTCAAGGGCCCTTTCTTTGGCAGTGAGGGAATCCACAGCCCTTTGATAGCGCTTAGATGATTTAACCTTTCCACTAGGACGAATACTTGCTTCCTTTCCTTGCTAATGTCAAACATGGGAAGAAGTGGGGCTTTAGCTAATCAATCAAACAACAGTGATTAATTGATCCAATAACAAACCAGGATTGCCGCTTCATTTTCATCTGACGGATTGTCACAAACACTGGCCGGTCCAACTCTTTCCTAAATTATTTAGTGGCAAGGTCAATCATTTGAAGAAGAAATGGCATAAGTGAAAAAAAGAAATTCAAACACACCTCTTCACTGTCCCTGCCTCCTTCAGACCTATTCTCATTTGTTTCTAAAGGTTCCAAGATTGCTGACTAATTCATCACATATAAACAATATTGAACATATTAGCAATTATCAAAAAAGACAATGAAACAACTGATCAATCTTACAACTGGAGCCCTAGAGTTATTGGAATCCACAGATACATTATCTGAGTCATCTTTATCAACATTTTTGTCCAAGATTTTGGCCTCAGGACCAGAAGAGTCAGAGCTCTCATCACCGTTTTGAGCATCGACTTTGTACAAGGGCATCACAAACGGTTTCTTACCCATCAGCTGATGCATAGAATGGAAATGTGGACACATTTTGTCAAGCTTCTCGTCAATGGTGATAATTCCTGCCAATCGGTCTTCATTGGTGAGTCCAAAGCCAGTGGAGAGGGATTGGGTATGTGTTTTCTTGTACTTGTCCTTGTAGCTGTTAAAACGATCTTTCATCTTCCTGGCCGTTAGATTGATTTGTGAAGGGGATTGATTTCTCAGATTGATTGCCATAAGCTCGAATCCGTTAATCTTCCCTTTGGCTGGCCTTCCAACCGCCGGTGCCTTACCAGTTCCAAAGCACAAATTATAACTCTTTTGGATTTTGAGCCAGTTGATGATTATGAGGAAGTCATCCTTCTTTAGGTGAGAAGAAGTTTTTCCGGTTGTATCATTGTCAGAGACATGTTGTGCTCGCTTCTTGATGGGTTTCTTCCTGCTTGCTGACATCTTTGGTATCACTTTTCCTTTTCCAGTGATGAATTTATTCGTTTTTTTGATAGGCATTGTTCTGGGATCAGGGAATGATTGATTAATGTTTTTTCTGCAAGCAAGTTTACAATTGACTAAACTTACCAAATTTTGAGGAAAACTGAAGAACAAGTTTGGGTTTGTGACTGGGTGGAGTTGTATTGGCAACGATTTATTATTGGTTGGGGTTGAATTGTGGAGGATTATTGATTGTATTGGGGTTGTATATTGCAATTTTGGATCCTGAGTTGTGATTGGTTGAAATGTGGAGGATCATGGTTTTTGTAATTATATTGGGGTTTTTGTTGTTGATACTTGACACGTCTAGTGCAAATAATGGCATTATTTGGAATTTTTATCCACTGGTTTCATAATTGTGGATTTTGTGAAACCCATTGATTAGATAATCGTGGATTTGGTCATATTTGATACCCCCTATTATTATTAACACAGTGTTTTATTATAATTCACAGTAAAGTAAGTTTTTAGGATACTCTGGAGTATCTCTAGGGCTGACACCACAAGGACTGATAACCTTCTAGCTACACAAGGTGCAAGGCTAAAAATAATATGGAATAAATTATTTTAGAGGATTTCAATCTTTTTATTAATATTAAAAGATTATAAATTTAATTGGGAGGGGCCTGCAAGCAGGGGTGTTTTGGGTGCCCTCCAAAGGTGTTCATGATAATGAACAGAAACTTTTTAACCTTTTACACTGGGGCCTGCAAGCAGGGGTGTTTGAGTGCCCAGTAAGAATAGTGGCTAAGAAAGGGCCACAGCTCCTAGTGAAACAAGACTTACTGTAGGTTTTAAGAGGAGGAGGGGGGGCTTTCTTAAGGTAAACTGGACAGCTGGAAGCGGTTGGAAAAGTGGGCTTGATGACTAGACAGAGTAGGAGTTGAGGAATAGAGGCTTTGAAGTCTTGAAGACTGATTTACTTGGCAGGACACTAGCAAGCTGGACTGGTGGAATGCTGGTTGTAAATATGATAAAAGCTGGGGAATCAAAATACAGGGGGAAGAAAGGGCCTCTTAAATACCTTTCTGGAGCCCTGATGGCGAAACATCAGGTGTTATTTTGGCTATGGGAACACTACAAGGAAGGAGTTATCCTTAGTAGAAATAAATGATGTAATTTATCAAATTATTACATGTACAGGATGTCAATAATTAATACAGTCTTTCAGTCATCTGTAGACATCATCTGAGGGCGCTTCAAGAGCTCTTAGTTTGATTTACAACATGTATTGATCACTTGATCAGTAGAATAAAAAAGAAAAAATCGAATTATAGTACAGAATCTTATTTCTGTTTAATTTGGTTATTTCATATGTAAAGTTCTGTACCATGAGAGTTCTTGTCATACTTGCATGGAGGGCGCTTTTACAGCTCTCCATTCAATTATTTGACAAGCAAACCTCCTGGGAAAAGTGTCAACATTTATTATTTTCCCGTGATTAAAGGAGCTTGTCATTTATTTTAATTGTACAAGTTCTTTTAGACTTGTTTGAAGTATTCTGATGTTTTCTTTATCCACTGTTTTGTGTCTTTTCATGTGTTTTTATTTAACTTATACTGTATGTATTTTGTATAAGTTAATAAATAATACAAAGACTATAAAACAGGGTGATATTTATGTCAAATGTTATTTAATACTTTATTTATGTGTTTAAAGGATAATTACATACTTTATTTAAGTAATTATCCCGTATTTTAAGGACTTCTACTTATTAGAATACTCTCATATTACATATGTTTATACCTAGTAAGTATTTTAGTGCTTAGTAGGAGTATTCTTTAAGTTAATTTTATTATTAGAAGGAGTAAGTTTTCTAGGGTACTTTTGCTGAGGTACCCTAGGTTATTTTACTTGCTCTTTCAGAATATGAAATAATATTCTAACTTATCTCAAAGGTTAATGAGTTATTGTTTATTTTATTATTAATTTTATTATTATATTTGTTTATTGCATTATTACTATGTAATAATGTTTATATTTTAAAATCTTATCTTTCTCTTATGCTTATTATAATTTTCAGCTTGCTACTAGCTCAGAGACAACCTGACTAGAACAAAAATAAACATAAAATAAAAAATATAGTATTACTCATTTAATAAAAGGTAATAAATGAATAATAATAAGATAAAGCAACATAAAAAAGCAATATGTAAATAATAAATACATTATTACATAGTAAATTAATAATAAATAGATAAATACAGTAATAAGTATAAAACAATGAATATGTTAATAAATAATAAGATAAGTGGAAATATTATTTCATAATCTTAAAGAGCGTGTAAAATAACCTAGGGTACTTCAGCCAAAGTACCCCAGATAACTTAAAACTTCTAGTAGTAAAACAACTTGAAAGAATATTACCACTAAAGCGCTGAAATAATTATTATACATTAAAATACAGAATAAAAACCATAAATACATATACAAAAAATACATATACAAAACCACGAAATAACAATGTATTTAAATAAAAACATAATAAAATAAAAACATATAACATTAATAATATAAGTATATAATACTAGTAATATACTATAGTATATATATATTTATTTATTCTATTACATACTAGGTACACTAAGGATAATTCAGAGGGACAAAGACCACGAAAGGGCCTGGATGGTCTAGCGGTAACCATCACCCACGGAAGCTCGGTGTCGCCCCTGTGCAATAAATCATCTCACTCCTGAGAGAGTGACAAGTCCGGTGTTTGAATCCCGGCAAGTGCAACCCCTGGCCGCTACCCCTTCCAACCCAGGACAACTACGCCTCCCCCTTCAATTGCAAACTCATTATTAGTTGTCCCCTTCACCCCAAAAACCTCTGTTTCAATTTTCAATACCCGTTACCCATTTATAAACCAACCTGAGAAGGTTAAAAACATCACACCCCCACCACTACACAGTAGATCAAATTGTCTAGATTACCGCGTACTCACAGAAACTTAGGTCCTCATAACACCAAGTGCTCAAACAAATTGTTACAAACTTAAAAAACTTGTAGTCCAAAACAATTGATATTCATAGTGTGCAATGCCAATGGCAAAATTACACTTTTTAAAAAAAAAAAAAAAAGACCACAAACAAGAGGAAGGAAATAACATGAGAAACTTCTGAAAATAATAATTGAACAACTGTTCAAAATAAATATACTACATCCTTAGTGGGAAATTATTGATTGATAGATCTCTGCAGTCATGCATTCCCAAAGAGCCTGCATGACAGGGATCAAACAAGAAGCTCTTGAAGCGCCCACTTTTCTGTCCGCAACCACAAAGTCATCACCCCGCAAACGCGTCGCGTCAATCTCGCCAACGCGTCTTCCCTCCCATTTTTTATCCATCAACCTTCTCTTCCCCCAACTAACAGAAAGTTTTCTCCCTCCCCTTCCGTTCTTTGAAGCAGTCATGCTTCCCCCAATCCGCCCCCCCGACCCCACCAGCGGCGACAACGAGTCGCCAATGAATGAAATCGTCATGGGTGACGCGCCTGAAACTACGGTGCCGCCGAAACCCTCCTCCGAACCCCCCTCTTCTGGCCTTCACACCCTTTTGGAGATGATTTTGAAGAATCCCTCCAATCGGGACACCTCTGGAGCTTTCAAGATAGACGCAGGACTCGTGGATGTCATTCTCCGCCTGTCTGCGGAGACCGAACGCTTAGTCCGCCGCCTGGAAAACACGGTGGACCGTGTAGCTGACTTGGAACGCGTCATCTCGGCGGGAAATACCCAGCCGGTTACGATCAAGAAATCCTTCGCGGCGGCTGCGTCCACGAAAGCGAATGTCCAGATCCCACAAACTAGACCCCCCCCAACTGCCGTTCTAGCCTCAATGAAGCCCAAGAGGGTCGTGATTCACTCAGATCCGAGTAACACATCACTGAAGGACACCCCCCGAAGCTATTTGGTCCAAAAGGCAAACGAGGCCCTAATGAAATTAGACGCCAAAGTCAATGGCGAAGCAGTAGCAATCCGTGGAGCTAGTGTCCTTCCATCCGGGGACGTCTCTTTCTACATCAAGAATCGTGATCACCAAAAATGGCTTGCAACCAACAAACATCTATGGTCCAAGGAAGTCCACCCCGACCTTGCCGCCTCCCCTAGTACGTATTCGGTCATGGTGCATGGCATCCCAAAATCATTTGACATCTCGCAACCGGCAAATCTTGCCTTACTGGCCTGCGAGAATAATTTCCAGACATCTGACCTGGTTCGAACTCGGTGGATGGGGTCCAATGAGCCTTCTCCAAAGAAAGCCGGATCCTTAGTCCTTTCTTTCATCAACAAAGACTTAGCTCACCGCGTCGAAAAATCGGGGATTTTTCTCAACTATGACTTTCATCGTACGGCCAGATTCAAACCCAGACCGCCTCAATGCTTCAAGTGTTTACGCATGGGGCACTTTGGACGATGGTGTCGTGAGGCTGCTCGATGCGCCAAATGTGCCGGATCTCACTCAACTAATGAATGCCCCGAGGGACTAGGAGGCGTGAAATCGTGTATCCTGTGCAAGGAAGGGATCAAAAACAAAGTCCAGGGCGTCTCTGAAGTGAATCACACCCCATTTGATCAACTGTGCCCCTACAAGAGGGCATGGCTTGAGAAACGCCAAGTATTATCCTCATGATAAATACAACCACTGCAACCCCCGTCAACTCTCAAAATGAAATCACCTCAGACTCCTTAACCTCAAGCTCAACTCTCCACGCCGATATTCTCGCATCCAACTTCTCAACCGATCAACCCAAAGACGCGCTCTCAATTTTTCAACTTAATTGTCATGTTTCTAAATCTGTCACCCTCAGTTTGCTTAACTCTACCTTTTCTTTTGACATCCTCGTTCTCCAGGAGCCGTGGATCAACCCGTTTGACCTCCGCCCCCCTCAACATTCAACCTGGCGCGTGTACACAGCCTACGAACATCACCCAACATCGTGGCATCAGCGACACAAGACCGCGATTTACGTCAAGGCCTCCATTCCCTCCCGGTCTGTCAAGCTCCTCGAGGGGGGCTCCCAGAACTTGATGGCTTTGGAAGTTTCTCCGGAAATAGGGAAATCGTTTCTTTTAATAAATATCTACAATCCCCCTCCCTCCTTTTTGTCGATTGATCTTTTGCATAATTGGCTGATTAAGTTTTACTCTAGACAGGTCCCGGTTTTCTTGTGTATGGACGCCAACGTCCATCACCGGCATTGGAACCCACCCGGATGTAGGAAACGGGATAGAGAAGCGGATCATCTGCTAAGTTTTCTGTCTCATTTTGGTTTCCGTGTCGTCTCCCCCAAACATGTTCCCACTTTCTACTCTTCAAAGGGTAAAGGATCAACAATTGACCTCATGTGGGCAAACTTCTTAGGCTCCCGGCTGGCTCGCGGTTCGGTTGTATCCAATGATAATCTTGGGTCTGATCATCAAGCATTACACCTTCACCTGAACATCAAGAAGCCAATCCCTTCTTATCGCTTGAGTCCCCCCAACTGGCAGGGAATGGATAAGTCCAGATTAAAGCCTCATCTAGCTAAGTTCCCCCCACCATCCTTCCTCACCATGAGGAATCCCGATGCTCAAGCAAAGGCCCTGACTGACGCTGCTATATCTGTACAGGAGGCCTTGGGTCGCAAGGTGCGAGTAAACCCAGACAGAAGCAAGCCATGGTGGTGTAAGTCAACGCTGGACCCAGTTCTCCGGACAAGGAACCGGGCAAGGAGGTGGATGATCCTAGCTAAGTCCCCCGAATCAATTGATTGCTACAAAAAATGGAATAATTATTTTCTCACGTTGGTGCAAGCCCTTAAGCAACGTACTTGGAGGAAAATGTTGGAGTCTCCCGAGGAGGGGGACCTCTATCGAGTACTTCGGTTTACGAACCGAGCAGCGGGGGGGGATGTCCTTCCACTGAAGAACTCATCCGGAGTCATCATTCATGACAAGGAAGAACAAGCGGCGTTACTCTTCAAGGGAACATCTATATCCAATGTACAAATTGATACGGCTGACATCCAAACAGACTGTGATTGCAGGTTCTCAAGCTACCCTGAAATTACCGACGAGGAGGTTCTGAATGCCATCCGAAGAATCCGACCCAAGAAAGCCCCGGGGATTGATGGGATCAATAATGAATTTATTAAGTGTTTTGCCCCTGCTCTAATCCCGTCTTTAGTTGCAATGTATAACAACATTATTGTTCATAGCAAATTTCCACAGCCCTGGAAAGTGGCGGTAACAACGATCATCCGTAAACAAGGCAAACCGGACTACACTAATCCATCTGCCTACCGCCCAATCGCTCTGCTTGGATCCATGAGCAAGCTTTTTGAACTCATCTTGGCCCGTCGACTCACCGCATGGGCTGAGGCTGCAGGCGTACTTGCGTCTGGTCATTTCGGGGGACGTAAAGGGTCAGGCACTGAAGATGCCTTGTATGCACTTGAACATTGGGTGAAATCCAAGTGGAGAGAAGGCAAGACAGTTGCAGGTCTTTTTCTGGACGTCAAATCGGCGTATCCCTCAGTCCACCCGGCAAGACTAGTCCACTATCTTTTTCAACTGAAATGCCCCACATACCTGACACTATTGATTGCTGACTTTCTGAGAGGCAGATCTACAACTATCAAATTAGGCGATTACACCTCCAGGGCTTTCGACATTGATATTGGCCTACCACAGGGCTCTCCTTTATCGGTAATCCTGTATATTATTTACAACAACACATTACTAAACCAAAGCTTTTCCTCACTCACAGATACAGTTTCGATAGGCTATGTGGACGATGTAGTACACTTAGTGGCCTCACCCTCGCAACAATTGACGAGAGAATTGCTCACCAGAGAGGGAGAGAGATCGCTCCAATGGGGGCGCAGCCATGGAGCGATTTTTGATCAGGCTAAGGCCCAGTTCATTTGGTTCACCAAAGGAAGGACCTCGGATGATTGTCTTCCTTTTGGAAACCAACAACTCAAATCTTTGTCGGAGGTCAGGTGGCTAGGGATGTGGCTCAATCGAAAGCTGCTTTTCAATCGGAATTTCAAGGCATTGGAGGAAAAAGCGAACAAATCTTTCAACCAGCTACGGATTTTTGGTAACTCTAGATGGGGTGCTGGCGAAGCTGATAGGATCAAGTTGATCCAGACTGTTCTCTTGCCTAGGTTAACATACGGGGCAACTATTTGGGCCACAACGCCCAACAGGGGAAAAGTGAAGGCCTTGGCCGAGAAGATTGATAGGATGACTGGGATCTATTCCTTGGGAATATTTAAATCATCATCTACTAGATTCATCGAATCGCGCTCGGCAGTCCCAGGTTTCTTGGAAGGGGTTATGAAGACTTGTTTCTCCTTTTTCTTTCGAAAGATCATTACTATCAAGTCTGAAAATGTTATACGATCCCTCATTTTCTCTAGCAGGGCCGCTTCTCAGGAAAAATATGCTGATGCAGCTCAGGTCGGATGGGCAGCGGGAAAAATCAACAATGCACTTGAAATGGACCCGGAATTCATCCGTTTGTCTTTTGACTATCGACACACGGAGAGGAGAAGGATGTCCTATCTCAATGAGGACTGTTCCAAAGACGAGGCAATAAAATCTGTTAAGTCACTCATTCTTCAAAACTCATCAAACTCAGGGGTGTTGGAAATTTTCAGCGATGGGTCGTTCCACCCTGAAAAGGGAGGAGCGGGTGCCGCCGTATGCCCAGCAAGAATGGTTTTCTATGCTTTCAATTTGGGAGCCAAGGCAGTTATCTCGAACCACGAGTGTGAAGCAGCTGGAATACTGGCAGCGGTAGTCATGGCAAAAGCACTCTGTGAAGCGGGATCTTTCCGCAAACTCATTTTGTATGTGGATAACCAAGGCGTCATTCTCAGGACCAAGGACCCTAGATCTCCAAAACCAGGGCAATGGTTCTTTGGCGAAATTGACCGAATCATCAAATACCTCCCTCAGGATATGGAGATTGTTTTTGCCTGGTGCCCAGGGCATAAGGACATCCTTGGGAACGAGATGGCGGACCAGCTGGCAAAAGAGGCGGTAGAGTCCCCCTCTACCCCTTTTTTGTCAGTCAAGGGTAATTTGGTGAAGATAAGACGAAAAGTCTTACTAGACCTATTGCTTAATAAACCAACCCCCTCGAGTCTCCCCATTTCTCTCAGTTCTCTCATTAACCAATTGGCTTCTGGCCATAGTACGCTGAAGCACTTCTTATTTAAGATTAACAGGAGCGTGGACCCCCTCTGTCCGAAATGTGGCAGCAGGGAAACAGTCAGTCACATTTTGAATTTCTGTCCAATGACGAAATCCCACAGGAAGGATCTCCGAAGGAATCTCTGGCGAATGAAGATCCGTTACAACTCAAACAAGTTGGAGGGGCTGTTGGGGAATCGGAAGGCGGAGAAACCTTTGGCAAATTTCCTCATAGATATCAATCGGTTCAAGGAGCAACTTTTGAGTTAACCCTTGAAAACTGATTTCCTTGTTTTTTAAAAAAATAAAATTAAGAATAAAAATAATCTGTGTTATTTTTTCCTTTTCTTTTCTTTTATTCTTTCTTTCTCGTTTCCATTCTTCCTTTTTATTTCATGTTATCATCTCATTGCGTTATTAAATAACAGCTAAAAATTTGTAGTTGTGTTTGGTTTTGTTTTCTCTCAAGTGCTTCGCACCACTTTTTGGTTGTTACTAAGATTCATAGTGTGCAATGCCATAGGCCAAATTACACTTAAAAAAAAAAAAAAAAAAAAAAAAAAAAAAAAAAAAAAGCGCCCACAGAACAAACAAATACATGTATCTCACATTGTACACAATACAAAACAAATTAAACTCTGCCAAATGTGATCAACAGGTACATGTGATATTTAATCAATACATTTTGACATGTAATTAAAACCTTTGATCAACACATCTAACAAACCTTGTCAGAGGTTCAGAAGCGCCTCAAGATGCCAGCAAAAGAGCTTAGACAGGCTGTACCCATAGTAGACAGCCTGTACATATGGAAATTTGATTAAACAACTACATAAATTTGTATTAAATCTTAACCCCTTCCTTTTAAATGTTCCCATAGCCAAAAATACATCCTGTGTTTTTCCATCAGGGCTCCAGAAAGGCATTTAAGGAGCCCTTGTTCCCCCTGTATTTTGCCTCCTCATGCTTTAATATATATACTACCACCTTTACCCACTTACATAGCTTTACAATTGTTATTCTGTCTGGTAAGGTCCTAGTATCTGTCTCTTAGCCCCTTTTTACTCCCCTGAAATTGCCCAGTGTCCACCCAGCTCTTCCAACAACCTTTCCAAGTGCTTCCAACTGCCCAATTTCCCCCTGGAAGAACCTCTAGTCTGTAAAGGTAATTTATTACTAGTAAGTAGATAAACCTTTCTCTTGAGATTCTCCCCCCATCTTTTATCTGGGATTTAAAACACCCCTATTTACAGGCCCCAGTGTGTTCAGGTACCTAAATCCTCTGCTTGCAAGATACCTTTGAGGGATTAAACACCCCTGATTTATCAGGCCCCTCATAATTTTAATTATATTAAATTTATTTAATATAATTAATTATCTTTTCCCCCTCATACCTCATATCCTTATTGGTATTACCTTTTACAAATCCTCCCAGTGCTTTATATTGCTCTTTATCTTTTATTTTTCACCTTGTGTAGCTAGAAGGATTACTCCTTGGCATCACAGAGGCTGACAATAATTTATGTTACATTATGTTACATTATTACTTATGTAATAATGTCTCTTTCATATGTATTATTAATTAATTATTACTTTATTTATTGTTCTAGTCAGGTTGTCTCTGAACTAGTAGCAAGCTGACAAGTGTATTGGTGCAAACTCTTGGTGTGTTGCTAATAACTTACCATTGGGATCAGCTTGTCCATTTCTAATTGAGCTGCGTCAGACTGTACATGAGGGCCAAATCAATCAAACATTATACCCCATTTCCAGACACAAATAAAAAACTGGCACATTATCTGCACTGCCAGCATAATTGCCTAGGTTGAGTTCATCCCAGTTAAACTAGGATGCAAAAAAAACCAATTTAAAGTAGGTTGACCTCAACCAATGAAATATAAAACCAAGGGGGGTCCCTTGGATTTATATTTCATCAGTTGATTTCAACCAAGTTTAAATTGGTTGAGTGCATCCCAGTTTAACTGGAATGACTTCATCCTAGGCAATTATGCTGGCAGTGCTGGTTGTATTGGTTGTCATAATGCTTTTCCCAGTCCATTTTGAAATGTGTGATGCCCCAGAGTGGCATTGTACCATGAACATAGTCAATATAATCCTGCATGATCAATAATCTATGTATATACAGGAATATCCATAACCCTAACCCATTTGTACTCAGTATTTAATCTGGATTGTCCCGGTTCCGGTTCTCTTTTCTCTTTCCTTACCAGGATTGGAGACCCGCGGGATTCAGCACACGAGAGCTTACCGTGACGGGACTGTTACGACCAGTACCCATTTGCTTTGAACATTTTCTACGTCCTGACTTGCTGTTTTGTAACAAAACCTGGCTCACGCGCCATTCTCCCACAGAAAACGTTCCCTGAACCACTTCCTAACGTAAATTGTTCGATAGTGGTGAAACGGAACTTTTTCTGTTTTCATGGTGTAGTTCTGTAGTTAATCTGTCAAATTTGACCTTAATGCCAAATAATTTCTCCTCATTTGCCTGACTTGCTAGCCATTCTTCACTGTACTGTTTTATCAACCCTAGCGGTCATCTCATCTTCCTTGCCTCCCGAATATTATCCAGCCTTTACACCGGCAATAATAAGAACCACGAATTTCGATAGGAAATGGAGGCAAGGGAATTATCGTTTAAATTGCCAGGAGTAGATATCAAGAGTAGAAGGGCAAGTTAGACAAAGAGGAATTGTTTGTTTCTTTTCTGTTTTAAACTCTCCTTCGTTTTTTAGGTCTTGGGCCGCCGATTTTCAAAGTGGTGGAATCTCTTAGAGATCTGACGAGCTCTCTCAGATCTGTAGCTTGAGAGTTTAATAAGGAAGCCATGAAAGCGTCTCTTCCGATTCCGAAGCCGTTGAAGACAATTTCTAATTCTCTAGGAGGGCCTTCTTTAATAGCCGGTGAGCTATTTAGTCTGACGACAGAGGAGAGTCTAATGAGGTCTCTAATTTTGTTGAACATGGCCAGAGAAGCTTGGGTAGCCGCCTCGTATTCCTGTCTACGTCCACGTTTGAAGCCGACTGAGCCTGCAGTCACTCGCGCGACAACGGTGCCGGCCATGGGGTATGCTGTCTTGAAACCTGGATGGCCCGGGGAGCTACCTGGGAGATAGGCCACCGGCGTGTGTGTTAACGTCAAACGGGTATTGTTCGGGGTTGAATGGACGAGTAAAGTGTAGTGGGTCTTCTCGCCCGACCGACGACGGAGAGGGTCGGCACCTAGTTCGATCGCCGACCGTCGTCCAACTTGTCCGAACCCCATGCGGTTTCCGAATCGCTCCTGGACCCGTGTCGGTCTGTTCTCGAACCCCGAATCAATCGCCGGCTTGAAGTTCGCTTCTGATGGCGTCACTCCGCTTGGTGAGCCTGGACTTGTGGCTGGTGTGGGTAAGACATCGTCTAGTGTTAAGGGCGCTCGGCTTGAATATAATCTTGCTGGTTGGTGGTGCCAATTACAGCTCGGTCCCAGGATCCGGCTCAGTGGTCGCAAAAAGCTGCTACTAAGGGGAAGCCAAAGTAGCCAATTGAATCAGTTTCAAATAAAATGTTTATTCTTTCAGCACAGTCAGTCGTCAAAAGAAGAACTCACGCAGATAAACTCATCTCTTGTTCTCCAGTCAGTGGTGGGTTTCAATCTTCTCGGCCACCCTTTGAGCAAACAGCTGGCGGCACATGTCACGCAGAGCGTCAGGCCCCCTTCCGCAACTGGTAGCCCCCCTCCAGTAGTAGCCATACATGGGCTTTGACTGCCTGTCATTGCGGAAAGCAACCAACAAGTGGATATGTTTAAAAAGTTAGTATTTCACCTTGTGCTCAAGCCGACAAACCATGCACTGTCCAAAGAAATTGAAATCTGACGGGTAACTGATGAACTGAATTGGAAAGGTTTAACCTCAAAGAAGATGTGGCATCGAACACCATCATCAAATCATCAACACAACGAGCTATCCGATCCAAGCTAACCCAACAATTCCCTGCACTCAACCAACCCTTAATAGAAGAAGACCACGAAAACAAAAGCCAAAATGACCCTTCCTCCGGCCTTGATCAACCTACCTCAAATCCTACCGATCGTATTACTCTCCTGGAATCCCTATGGCCTAAAAAAGAATCACTCAATCTCTTGAAATGGTACCACGCTTCCTCTTCGGAATAAAATACGAAACTATTTCTTTAATTCTGCCCTCACGCTGACGTCAAATTTATTCCTATCAAAAACATGTAGTAGAGAACACGTTTCGATCCTAGTTTGTAAAAAGACCCCATTATTCTTCCAACATTTCGATGGACCGTATTTCCCTACCTTGAAGCTATTACACCAATGTAAGTGAACTTGAAGAGAGAAGGAGAGAGAAGGGCCACAATATGGGTCAAAAGATTGACGAAAGTTATTTGGAGTAAGATCCTATATTATTACCCCATGTACAGGTAGATCGAGGGGCAATCAAGTTTGTACTATCCGGGGCCAACATCATGTGTCCAGGCCTCACTTCACCCGGCGCCCGGCTTCCCGAAGGACTGCCCATCCACGTCCCCGTTGCCGTCCATGCCGAAGGCAAATCTTCCGCTTGCGCTATCGGCTTTACCCAGAAATCTACAGCCGATATGCGCGCTGTTAACAAAGGCATCGGTGTCGATAACGTACATTGGCTTGGTGACGATCTTTGGCTTATTGAGGAAATTTGACACGCAAATTACCCTCCTTTGAATACTACGTACTTGCATTTTTTTGTCTCTTTTCATTTTGATGGCATCCATGAACTTAGACAAGGATGTAATCTTAGGGCATGCACCACCCGGCATGAAAAATCAATCTTTCAGGATTTAATTCACTGAAAGTTTGACAAGATCAACTCTGACCACCACCAAACCTAGCTATAAGCCTGAAGCTGATGAATTTCAACAATTCAACCCATCCCTGAGTTCCCACTCTTTCTGTAGAAAGCAAAAAAGTGCACATTTTTTGTAATTGAGCCCTGTACAGGCCCATGAATTTAGGTTATAATTGGGTATTTCTTCTTGTTTAAGGCCACAGAAATCTGACTGGAGGTGGATTGGCTGGTCTCTGGTCCTTAATGTCATACATGTGCTTGCTTCCAGCCTCCAACAAGGAGTTCCAGATACCCTGAAATCTGTAAGACAAGCTTCTGGAGTCTTGTCAGCCTGCTACTAATTCAGAGACATCCTGACCATAGCAAATTATACCAATATACAACTTCTATTCTTGGTCACAAAAGAACGCACACCTTACGTCTTTTGTTTCAAAAGAAATTATTAAAACAAAACATATAACACAGAATCTAGATATAACTTCTAGAGTATAAAGAAAACTTAGAATATTATTTCAGATTCTGAATCCAAATGTAAATTAACCTAGGGTAGCTCATCAAAAGTACCCCGTAATTATTACTTCTTCATATCCCTTTACAAGGCCGTCAAGTTTTCATATGACTTAAAGATCTACATAACCTTAAATATATGCTAGTAGACTATGTAATTAAGGTTAATAGAGTTCGGGTATGATGCATAAATAAGGTTTACATCATCATTTCCATAGTTACATGTACCTTGCACCTGTAATAGAAGCCACAACCAACGCTGCGGCAATACTTTTCCTACTAAGGCCAAGATAGCCCAATTGGTTGGTTGTAAATAGACTACTGGTCCAAAAGGAAGGAAGACGCAAAAGTACTCACCTTACTGGGAACATTAAACCACTTTGGGCCTTTTGAAACATGTAACTAAGCCCTACCGTAACCAAACCAGTTATACAGGTAACTAGGGCTTAGTAGAAGACTAGACCAGGCAAAACAGAGCTTCTGCTTCGCCCCCAAGAGCCCAGAATGGATATATAAACAGCCCTTCATTCCCACGAAATGATATCCCCATCTTCACTTACATTTACCAGCTTTTACCCACCATATCAACCAGTCTTATAGCCTGTTATATAGTCCAGTTTTTGCTTGTTTTATACTTGAAGTTCATCCAACAACCTTTCACCTTTATCAGCACTCATCACCAACCTGCTACCCAGTTATTTGAGCGCCTCAAGACCAGTCATACTCCTCCTGAAGTTATCTTTCCTGGAAATAAACTAGTGAGTGTTATTTCCTTATATACTTCAGTAGTATACTACTGTCTGGGCATACTCTTTTACCAAAAAGACCAGAACCTTGGAGGGCACAATAAACCACCCCTGTAACTCAGGCCCCTCCCTTAATAAAAACTTTATTGTTTTTATTAAAACCTTTTCTTTTAAATCAACCATTACCCATTTCCCCTTGACACATACCCTTGTGTTACCACCTGTTTTTTGCTTGCACCCAGTGTAGCTAGAAAGATTCCAGTCTTTGGCATCACTGAGGCTGACAAGTCTATCCAGTCAAGATTGAGTAAATGGAAGAAGATTATTGTCCCCATACATCAAGGGTTATCTCTGAGATCAAGAGTATGGGTCACTGCAAGCCTGTGTCTCTTAAGTGGCAACAGAACACCAGAAATATAGGAGTCTGCTGGTTGTATTTCAAGATAAAAGGAATACAACTAGTAGAGGAAAGGGGGAAGAGGAAGAGGAGAAGAAATTTTTGATCTTTATTCTTTGGGAAGAATTATTATGACTTCTCTTAAGATACAGAGGGGGTTCAACCTGGAAAATTTGGCCAAGCTGTGCTAGAGATTTTGAGAGAGAAACAGCCTCCTCACACACTAAGGCAGCAGTGGAGGGAACACTGCATTAGGTAAATTAATAAGCCCTGATTTTTAGACTCAAATTCAAGGTTGGAAAATGTGAGCCTGGGTCTCTAAAGTGACAACAGGACACAAGAAATGGGGGGGCAACAGTTGTATTTCAAGGGATAAAGAAGACAACTGTTAGAGAAGAAGAGGGGACAAGGGAAAAGATTATTGATTGATCTGTGTATCTAATAATCTGAGTGCTCTTTAATAATGATAATCAACAACTTGAAAAGTTGGATGAACTGTGCCAGAGTCTTTGAGAAGCAACAGCCTCTTCACACAATGGAAACGTGGAAGGTATCTGAGAAGACAAGTCTAATCAGCCCAGTTTTTTAGACTATGTCAAGCTGGATAGTCAAGGTTCTTTAGAGGGAAACCTATGTGGTTTGTTTCAAGGAAAAACCACAGAAAAAGATTGAAGCAAAGCTGATTGATCTCTGAGGATGATTGAAGCTGATCTGATCTGATGATTGGTGCTTGGATTGATCTGATTTGATGAGGGATGAGGAAAGGGAAAGGGAAAAGCAAGAAGGGGAGACAGAGAAGGACTTCTGTCAGAAGAGCAAGGTTCAAAAAGGGGACTGACTGACAATACTGTTGAGGTACTGGGTGAAAGAGGCCTTTGATTGGTTAGAGTGGTGAGCTGTAACTTGGTGAATCCTTGGTGATCTGAGTTGGTGGTTCTGGGTGTCTTGAGGTTGTGTCTCCTGCCTGCAACGGGGGATACACCAACTTCGAAAATTTTCAAGGTTTGCTTATGTAATCTCACATGTAGATGTGGTTGGCTGGCCTTGGTTTACTTGCTCAACTAGTTGTGGCGTAGAATTGATTATTTAATTACTCTATGAAGGAGTTGAGCAATTACAAAGTGTTCAGTGAGCACTATGGTCAAAATTTAATGAGGAAACAGAATTTGCAGTCAAAATGGTGATTAAGATTTAGGATAAAAAGATATGAGGCTATTGTTCTTTATTTATTGGGAGAAAAAGGGAATAAGGCAAGCTTTAGGTCAGTTGTGATGACTCTAAGGCTGACAGAAAAGGGTAACCTGAAAAGATAATGAATACTTTTTTTGTTCTTTTTTGTTCTTTTCTGTTTTGTTGATGATTGGTGATTGATGAAAGATAAAAAAGGGGAAGGGTAAAGAGGGAAAAGGAGGGGTTGCTAGTGTGTAGATATCCATAAAATACAGGATATCATGTATTTAAACTAAGTAATTATCCTAATTTCATCCTGTATAAATTAATAAATATTCAAACATGTGAATGAAAAAAATCAGGAAGGAAATAAAATTGGATATTCCAAAGAATTGGAGGAATACCTGCTTAATTGAAAAATAATTGACAAGTGTGTTACTCATGGGAATATGATGAATAAATGAATATACAGGATACCTGCATTAAAGATGTGTAATGGAGAGCTTTAGAAGCACCCAAAAATTCAAGTAATAAAAGGAATTACCAAGGAAAAGAAAAGTGCCTGGGTAGGATAAATTCCATATAAAAAGGAATATTTGTAAAGAAATTTGATGATTGTTGTAGACATTTATTAATCACATGATCATTAGAGGAAATATGTTATAAAAGGAGTTTAAGAAGTGCCTCCAGATGATATCATGAATGGATCAACAAGCTGGAAACACTTATTGACTGCCTGGAAATGGAGAAATTTGATAAACAACATCATAATTTCTGCCAAGCTTGACTCCTTCCTTCTACCATTCACACCACCAAGAATAACCCTTGTTTTTTGCCTCCAAAGCTTCAAAAATTTACTCAAGAGGCCCTTTCTTCCCTCTTACCTTTTTTCACCAGCTTTATAATATTTACAACCAAAATCCCACCAGTCCAGCTTACTAGTGTCCTGCCCTGTAAATATGTTTTCATTAGGACTAAAAGCCTCTCACAAAATACAACCAAATCTGGATGATGAGATGAAACTGAGCCTGAAAGCATAGGGTTATATGGTTGCAAGTATGAGATTAATTTCAACATAATATGAGAGAATATAGAAGAAAGAAAGAAGAGAAAATCTTACCTGAGCCAGCAAGCATGTGGTGAGATGGTTGGAAGGATGAGGAAAGAGAATCCTTCCAGCTTGCTGAATAAGTTTCTATTAAATCAAACTAAACATGAGTTTCACAGAGTTTGAAATGACTGTGAAAGGTTAGAAGCATAAGAGAGCCAGGAGACAGACTAGAAACAGTAATTGACATGTAAACTAAATGTGATATGGATAAATCAAAATTTTCTGGCCTTCATCCCACCTTCCCAACCACTTTCAGCTGTCAATTTCACATCTACCAAAATTTTCCCGCTCCTCCTTCCCAAATCCTAACCCAAGCCTTGTCTCATTAGGAGTTGTGTTCCTTTCTTAGCCACTATTTTTACTGGGCATTAGAGCACCCCTGCTTGCACAAATCAGTGTTAAATTCCACCAATTCCCCCTGATTTTGAACAAGCACCTTTGGAAGGAGCTACAAAAGGTGTGTTTTCTTGAATCTAAATATCAGACTTCTCCAAGGGGGGGGGGGGGGTGCCACTCCTGAGGAGACACTGGGTGGTTTCTGAGACATATTGGGAACCATAAAAGTTTGAGATTTGTCCCAGAAACCACTTGCCATTCTTTTGAAGGCTTCAAATCAGAAGCTTTTAGCTTCCAACCTTCTTAGTTCTTGAATTTGTCCTCAGAACCAAGCAACTTTCTTCAAAAAAACCTTGTTTTATCAATTAACTTCAAGAACAGCCTGGAACTCAAGTTGTGTGCCCATGGTGTAGCCATCCTCATATTTATTTTCTCTTTATGCTGTTTTCTCTTACTTCATACTCTAAATATAAAATATATAATTTTTTTTAGAAAAAACAGGATAAAAGAATATACTTTAATTACTAGAGTATTCAAGTTGGAGGCACTAGTTAAATGAATTTTTCCTGAATTTACTACAGAAAAGCTAAAGAAAATTGAAGTCAAGCTCTCACAAAGGTTTATCTTTTTGAATCAGTATTTCTTTTTGGGAAAGATTATTATATTGATTGATGAGAAAACTATAAAGACAAAAATTTTTTGATAGGGAGAAATACAACCAGTTGCACATATTTAGGGGGTATCAAATATGACCAAATCCACCATTATATAATGAACTGGTTTTGAAAATCCACCATTTTTAAAAACCATGGATATCTATATAAAATGGTTCAGAATTCTCAAAAGTGAAGTTTTCTTGAAAAACCTAATTCACTGGTTTTAATTGTGGATTTGGTCATATTTGATACCCCCTATTTATATCTGGTTATATACAGGATCTCTTTTTCAAAATTTCACTTGGGCTAATCCTGAATTTCTTGTTAGTCCCAGGTGACAAGAATAACTAGCTTCCATGGAATTTTATGTTTTCTCCTGTTCCAAAATTGGTTTCCCTTTCATTAAACCTTACTATTCCCACTTGGTGGTTATAAAGGTATGGATCTGAAAAAAAGATTCACATCTTGTTAAGCAGCTATTGTGCTTGGTATTGAACTCCCTAAACTTGTTTTGATTGTTATTTGTACTCACCTGAAAAAAAAAAAAAACTATGCCATGGTAAACAGCTATTAGCCCAGTTCATGTAGCAGCTCATCAGCAAATAAAACGTTTTGGACAAGCGCACCTTTATATAATTTTACCATAAAATCCCTCCGGGATTTTATCCTAACAAGAAGCCCTGATCTTTCAACAAGCAGATGGAACCGCAACCATCATCACAAGTCTCCTTCAACCTTTTTCCCCTATTCACCCCAAAGTAACTGCCCTGATACATTCCACTCCATGTCAGCACACTCCTCTCTTTGGAAAAATTCAACTATCCCCAGCCCTCAACTCAAGTCAGCTATCCCAGCATACCTGTAAGTTTATTTGTTTCCTATCTGTTTTCTTGCTTTCCAACAATCCTTTAACTCCCTAGTTTAGTGCAATAAGAGGGCATATCAAACATCAAAGAATCATCCAAGACATATTCTTGGTTATTTTCTGGCTGGATCACATTGAAACCAACAACATGGTAGACTCCACCCTCTTTGGGGAAAAAATGCTCTTATTGGAAGCCAAGGTGGTTTTCCCCTGTAGCAAGACTATGTTTGAATTCCTCCTTGTTTATCAGGGATTTTTTGAAGAGCAATTACAAATCCTCCTCATCAACCAATACCTCCATCTCCATCCTAAACCAATAACCCGCAACAAGTTTGACATTAAAAAATTGTTTAACATTCCAGATGCGGAATTCCAAAAGGCCTCAAGGAAAACAAAACCAGGATTCATATATTTTCTTAAATCAATCTTTACAAATCCTGTATTCCATTGTGGTGGAATGTGTCCCCAACTTCCCATTTCACATCAACTAGCACTTCCACTCAAACAATTGGGGCCAAATGGCAGTGGGGAATCAGTTGGGTGATTATTGAGGATGTTGAATGTTGGAAGAGGCAATGTGATAAAATTAGGCCATTGGGTTATTGAGGCGTTGAATCCTCTTGGGCAACAATACGTTATGTGGCCCAATAAAAATTGCTGAGCCAAGATATATGATGTCATGAAGGAAAAGGGTTTTGCGGGTTGTGTTGGGTTTGTTTATGGTACTATGATTCCCTTGCTCCAACGCCCTGGTAATTATTGAGAGGTATTCTAAAACTGTAAAAAAAGGTACTCAATTAATGCACAGATTGTATGCAGATGTATGCACAGGACTGGGCAGTGTTTGATAAAAACAATCATGGTTGCCCAACAGACCCCATGGAAGATGCAGATGATTTTTGGACTTGTTTGACCACTGAATGTGTACAGTTCAACTATACAAAGGGAGTCCTTCCAGCCTTAAAGAATAAAATTCAAAAAACCTCAACAACCTCCATTCTCTCTTGTAACCTCTGGTTTTTTCTCAAACATAAAATTTTACTCTCTACATTGTTTTGAGAACAAAACACTCAAGAATTTGATGAACATATCCTCTAAAACGCAAGAGGACTCAATATAGGAATACCTAAAAGGGAGTATAGATAAATATCCCAAACTTAGCTATTGTTTATGGATGAGAAAGGGGGTGAGATTTTGGTAAGGCAAAAGCCATTGAGAAGAATTGTCAGCCCTAGAGATACTCCATAGTATCCTAAAGACTGACTTCAATGTAAAAAAATTAATAAAATATTGTATTAGCAATAATATATCCTATAATATTATTAACGTAATCAACTTTTTATGTAAAATTAGGTGGGGTACCTCACTCAAACCACCACCAAATTCCAACTCCTTCTATCACTTTACCATATCTCAAAAGTTACTTAGTAGGAGATGGATTAACCGTAAAAATATAGATTATAAATTATTTTCATAAAAGCTGAGAGACAATAAACTTATTTGCATAAATATAATAATAATACAGTTATGCTTATAAGAAAGAAATTACCTAAACTTATTTGCATAAATATAATAATAATACAGTTATGCTTATAAGAAAGAAATTACCTAAACTTATTTGCATAAATATAATAATAATACAGTTATGCTTATAAGAAAGAAATTACCTAAGTGCGTGGTAATTTCCCAGTATTGTTCTATTAAATGAATTGGCCCATGATGTGATTGGTTATACATACATGGCATGAGTTCATGGGGACATAGAAAATACTGTGCTCAATTCAATACAATTCCCATTAAATCATTGTACATTTGAATTGTGATACATTAGAGCAGAATTTAGAATAACATTCTAGAACCTTCCTCAAGGAATCTCTAGAACATAAAGGAGGCCATTTCTGGCCTAGGATTGGTTCCTCAGCATATTCCCCCAGTACCATTTTGTAAGTACTCTGAATATTCTCCTCCTACTATTAGAGTAGTGTATCCCCTTTATATCCAACCCAACCTTTATTACTGGAATAGTCTCAAGTTACCTTAGAATTCCCCATCTTTTGGCCTTGATCTGTTCCTTAGAAAGCAGTTGCTGCAAGACTACCACCTCTGACAGTAGCCAATCAGCTTAAGTGCTTGCCAGCTGCTTAATAGCAATTTTTATTGCTATACCTTTCCCAAAAATACAAAGAATAGCCAAACCTACACGGTTAACTATTAGTCTTCTCCAATTGAGTGATTTGTATATCAAATCTTCAATTATAAGGAGTTTTAGGTTATCCTCTGTGCATAGTTTGGACACTATAGAGAGAATAAATTCACATATTTATTCAGATAACCTTTCAGCACAGTGACAGTACCTGGTTTAATTGTAAAATTAAGCCAGTGTTTTATACACATAGCTGACAAGAATGGGCATGATCAACTAGCTGCTCTCTTTTTTTTCCTTGTAAATGACTCACAACCTTTTTGTGTGAGATGAAAAGAAAAAAATTATTTTTTGTTTCTCACACTTGACTTGCAACTTGGTATGTGTAATAGTTTCTTTAATGATTTGAAATTAAATTAAATTAATAATTCTTTGAGACATCAGGGATTGAGGGCATAAGAAAGTGGAAAGAAGAGAGAATAAAGATAACAAGACATAAAAGAGAAAGGTAGAAAGAGATACAGGACAAGAAAGGTAGGAATCATGAGTGACAATCACTGATAGACAAGATGAAAATAGCCTCTGCTTTTGCATCAGATTTCCCATTTGAAATTAACTCCAGTACCATTGTTGTTCTCTTCTATGATTCTGGCCTCATTTTCCCTGTTGGCAATGACACACTGCTCATCTTGATTTTACAGGTCCAGCTCCCACTCAAGCTGCTTAACCCATTGATTCTCCTCTCTCTCTCATCTCTTTGATCCTCCTGCAAGGAATAATTAAAAAAAATGATATCAACTGAACATTACAGATGTGAGATGAACAAGAGAAGAGAAACAAGACATACCATTTTTTGGACCTGAGATTCCATGTTGTGTGTTTGGTTTTCTTGAGGTGTGTGGTGCGTGGTTGATTGGTGCTTGGATTGAGTTGGAGGTGTAGTGAGTAGTTGGGTGCAAGTTGGACTGCTTGAGAGGGGGAATGAGCGGGTTGGGATTTTAAATAAATCTTAAGACCATCTCCATTGCGGGTGCTAAACCGGGTTGCTATACCAGATATAGCAACCCAAAACCCCTTTCAGAAAAGCCACCGCGGGTGCTAAACCCAGATCAAATTTAGAAAATTGTCTCTTGGGTTCTATTGTGTTGCCAAAGATAGATCCACAATAGAACCACATCTGGCAGGTATCACAAGCAAATTTCCTTTTATTCTCCCTCCAGGATTTTCCATATCTGTCAACAAACTTTACTCTACTTGACTGATTGTGGCGTATACAGTAAGGAATTAAAAGACTTCACACTTCAAAAGTGTAATAAAGATAAATATAACCAATATTACTTTGGTGGTTTGTTTAAAACACTAAGTATAAAATGAACAGGTTACTACCCTGCTGCCAGACTTCTTTTATTGGAATAAATATCCTCAGAAGGCCTAACCATAATTTAACACGGTTCTTCCAATTACATTGAGGGTTTTTAATCTAATTGGGGGTTTTTGAAGAAATCTAACTATAAAAGATAGTTATAAGTAAAAAAGGCCAGTCCTCCTAAATAACAGCAGAAGGTGAGCACCTTGGTAGCTTATAATAATTTATCTATGTATAGTTAAAATTGATGGGGGAGGATATCTTCAATTTGGTGAAGAAAACCTCCTCTTAAAGAATAAATATTTTGGAGTAATCCCTCTGTCAATTTGTTTGACAGTGGGGATTGGGGGAAATTTGGAAGGTGAATCTGATCAGCCTGTTTGTGGTAAGAAGTGAAACATGGTGTCATTTTTAATTAAAATTATGCCATAGTTATTTCACATTAATTAAAATAATTTAATATTTATTTCACTCTAATTAAACTCAATAATTATTAATTACATGTACGTAGAAATTCCTTTGGGGTTTATACTTGAAAAGCGCTTGCCCTGGAGAGCCAATCAGGTGGGAATTATTTATAAGTCTTGTACTTTTATACTATAAATTACTATGTGGTAATCTTGGATTTTCCAGGATTTTCAAGAAGACAACTATGCCATTAAATGGGTCTTTATCCATGTATTGCATGTATGAAAATTAATTTTCCAAGGATTTTCATTAATTAAATTATAACTATTTTTTTGTTATGAAGGTCAATGTAAATAAAAGATAATAAAAATAAAGAATAATTATAATTATTCAAGCTTGCAGTTTCACATATTACATGTTAAATACTTACATCTAATATCTTGGTGGCTGACAATATCCCCCAAAAGTAAAATCACATGTATATATCATATCAGCAAAATACGCAGGCTATACATCAAGAATACCAATGGCTCAATCCTTTCCAAGTGTTCAACTCAACCCACTTCTTCAAGAAAGTGTTCCAGCTCCCAACCAGGATGAAGTGACTGTAACCAAACAAACCAACAAGGGGGGAAAAAGGTAGGTGAAAAAAGGTTCAACTACATAAAGCCAACGAAGAAACTGACCAAGTGGGAATCAAAAGGTCGGACAGTTATACCAAGAGTGAAGACATAGAGATTTGTGCTTCTTGGATTGAAACATCAGAGGGTCCTTTGGTTGGTACCAATCAGGAGGCAATGAGTTTTTGGAACCAAGTCAAGAAAAGTTTCAAGCAAGACCTCCCAACTTCTACTCAAACGGCCTTAAGTTTGAAGTCTTGCTGGCAATTGTTGCAGAGAGTTATCAGCAAGTTTTGAGCCTGTGTCAATCAAGTTGAGCAGCATAGTCAAAGTGGTTATTGCCCAGAAAATTGTTTGAATCAAGCTCTCCAACTATTATCTGAGGACCAGGGTACCAAGTTCAAGCATCTCATTTGTTACAACATACTAGTCAAAGTTCCAAAGTGGGGCCTTTACATGGATTAAAACCACAGGAAGGCTCAAGAAGCGAAAGAATCTCCTAAAAAGAAACAAGCCAGAAGCCCAAGTAGCGACATCCCAGCATCAAACACCACACAAACCAACCCTGTCTCAGAATTCAAAGCAAATGCTACTGATACTTCCTCTTGTGACCGTCCAATTGGCAAGAAGAAAGCCAAACTTCTCAAACACATTGCCAGCAAAGAAAATGAATGGAAGGATTAAGTTGCGCGTGCTCACAAGGCAGTGGCAAACAAATCAAAACATATGAACAACATCTTTGATATGGAAGCTCAAGTGTTGAAAATGATGGCTGACACTGGAAGAAACAATTCCAACATAGTGATCATGAACAAAGATCTTTCTAATTCTAACCTTGATGAAGAGTCAAAGGAGTACTTTAAGCTTATGAAAAAGCAAATCTTGGAATCAATGCCAAATAAATCCTCAACTTAGGTTTGTCACAAGATTCTTCTGTTTTCAATCAAGTTGTATTTTTCATTTTTCATTTTTCATTTATCAAACATCAAAAAATAATCTCATGAGCTCTAAATAGTTGATCAAGTTGTGTTTTTCATTGCCAAAAATGCAAGAAATTTAAATACAATTCATCCGGTTTATTTTTCAGTGCAACAAGAGACAAATAAAAAAAAATCTGATTGTGCTTTGTTTCTAGCTTTGATGGCTCCCTGGTGCCTAATAGGATTGTGCTGCAATTGATGGTGAAGTTGTTTGTCTTTCATTGTATGATAGTTATTTATGCATTCAAAGGATGTAGTTCGTGAAATTTTGATGGGAGTAATAATAGCTGCTGGGTTTTCATCATAAGAATAATCAAGGTATGTGCCTCTTTTGCTCTCTACAATCATGTTGTGTAGGATTATACAGATTTTCATTATGTTGCCAAGGTTTTGGTTTTTCCATCATTGTGCCGGTCAAGATACAATTGCAAAGCAAGATTGTAGAACACCAAAAGCCCCCTCAACATCTTTGCGGCAACCTTCCTGCATTTTTAAAAAATGCATTTGTTCTAGATTACAAGGCTCAGATAAAGTCTTAACAAAAACTTCCCAGTCTGAATATATTCCATCGGCAAGTTAGTACCCTTGGTTGTAATCATTATTGTTGACTCTATATTTACACTTTGGTCCTTCGCCATTCAACAGGTTCTTGAAGAGTGGAGATTGGTCTAAAACATTGATATTGTTGTGTGATCCTGGAAGCCAAAAGTAGGCATGCCAGATCCACATATCCTGAGATGAAACTTCCTCCAGGATGACTGTGGGGACCTAGATGCAAAGGCTGAAAGAAATGAATCAACCACAAGCATTGCAAGAAGTACATAAAAATAAACTGTGCACACCTTTTCCTTTCCTTGAAATTGCCCAGCCCAACCTGATGGACAATTTTTCCACTTCCAGTGCATGCAATCCACTGAACCAAGCATACCAGGAAACCCCCTCTTTGCACCAATTTCCATTAGTCTTGCTAGGTACTCAGTAGTCGGCGCGCAGAGATATTCCAATTGGTAAATTGAAACAATGGCATTACAGAACCAATACATACATTCCAGCAATGTTGTTTTGGGTAGTTGAAGGTACTCGTCATTACAATCAACTTCTGCTCCATACGCAAGCATTTGAATTGCAGCCGTGATCTTCACAAGAGGATGCAACCCCATTGTTCCTAGTGCATTGGCTTTCTGAATAAAGCATTGATCAAAAATTTTAACTTCCTTGGCTATCTTCAAGAAGACATTTTTTGACTTGCAAAAGCAACGTCTGAATAGCAATTTGTTGTAGAGTGGTGAATCAGAGAAGTAATTTCGGCAGAGTTGTTGATAGCTAGCTTCAAAGTTGCAAGGTAGATTTGGGTTCTTTCCTGGTTTTGATCCACCACAAGGAAGAATCAGGCTGTCCACAATGCTGTCATCATCATTGTCAAGCAATAGCGCTGTGGCCTCAAGAAGTAGAGCTGATCTAGCGTTTGAATTCGCGGTGAGTTGTTGCCTTTGGGTTAAAACTTGTGTGAGGACGGTTTTGGGTCAGGGGTCAATGTCCTCATTGAGTGAGTTATCCGTATGTCCCAAGTCCTCAAATTCTTGAATTGTTTTTGGAAAGTTGATTGTCCCTGAGTGTATTTTGACAAATCTGTATCAAGAGACCGGGTGTTGGTACAGGGGGAGCGGGGGAGGGTGTTTCACAATGCCAAGTTGCCATCTTGGGAACTTGTGGTGTGAGGCTACCACAACTTGAGGTGCTAAAAATGTGTTGCAGCTGAGATTTGGCAGCGTGGTTTACCATCCGCGGTGGAGATGGTCAGGGATATGTTTTGGGGTGAGTGAGTTGCTTGGCAACATGAGCAGCGCAAGTTTTTTTTTTTGCTCAAAACTTTAAGAGCACCCGCATTGGTTGCGGTTTAACATTGGATTAGCTAACTTACTCCGCCGTGTCAACCACATTGGTCCGGTGTAAACCGGAGTAAATTGCTCCAGGGAGCTTGATTTGGAGTAAGAGGGATCAAATTTGATCCCTGCTAATCCTGGGATTAAGCTCATTTTGCATATGTACACAGACCCAGACCGGGCTACTCCTTAGTTTATGCCGCACTGATGCGGTTGCGGCACAGGATTAGCCCTAATCCAGGATTAACGCAATATCTTAATCCTATATTTAATCCCAAACTGGTGCGGTTGCTCTAAGGCATGAACAGTTTTGATTTTATGAAATGTGCATAAAACAGCCCAACGTGAACTGGGCCATTGCGCTTGGTATCAAACTCCCTAAGAGCATCTCCAATCGTTTTACTAACTTTTCGACAACTTTTGAGCTCTTAGCGAGCTCGACAGCTAATTTATCAAGAGTGTCCCCACTCGTGGCTTGATAACCCGGCTTGATTGCTAGGTTATCAAGCCGTTCCACACTCGTGCTCCTCTGCAACTCGAGTTCGATAACTCGAGTTGCAGGGGAGCACTACACGGGGTGGGTTTTTTATGGGTGGGGGTCTCTCGGGGGTGTTGAATGGGGGGTTGGTAACTTGTGAAAGTTATTCACGAGTTAGCTTATCGAGCTCGATAGAGGTCCATAAAGTTATGGACCTCTATCGAGAAAGTTATCAATTCGACAGCTATGGAGTGCTATCGAGCACACGACTGGGGCTCGTCTCGATAAAGTTGGCTTATCGAGCCGACTTATCAAGACAATTGGAGATGCTCTAAACTTGTTGTGTATGATATGTACAAGGTGCGCGCCGCAGAAGATGGTTACACGGCAGTTGCACGAAATTGGGTTTCGCTCGGCAATCTGACGGGCAGGTCAACTCACTGGCAATTTGACCCGCGGGCTGTCAGATTGCCAGCAAGTTGACAGGCCAAATGCTGGCCCTCAACCAGAATCAAATTTTGCTCGGCAATCTGATGGGCGGGTCGACTCACTGGCAAATCGACCCGCGGGCTGTCAGATTGCCAGCCCAACTGCAGGCCCTCGATAGGCTCCCCGACGCCAGCCCGCGGGGGGAGCGGCAAAACACCGTCAACTTGAGTTGACCCCGGGCTGACTGGCAAAGCAAGGGACCACAATCCCCAAGTCCCCTCACCCATGTGTCCCCAGCCACCCAATGACCTCACCCCCCCCCTCCATTCAGTTTTTAATATCCCCTCTGCCTAGATAGTTATTTTGCCTAGATAGTTATGTAAATATTTACATCACAACTAAGCTCTCTTTGAGTCAATCTATGTATTACTCATCCAAAACACAAATTACTATTTATTTATAATGAGCATAAAAACCAAAAATGAAATGAGACCTCCCTTGAAGCTTTACAATGACCAGTCTTGTAAAGAATGCTCAAATTATCATGTAATTTGGATCAACCTGTTTTTTGTGTTTTACCATGGTTCTTTCACATTTTTATTCAATTTTTGGTCTTCAGATGAAGTTTTTGTTCCTTTTTTGGTTTTTGTTCCTTTTTTGTATTTTTTTTGTATTTTTTTGATTTATTTGCATCATGGGAAAGAGATTGGCCTGTTAATTTCTGATGTGGGAAAGAAAGTGGGCTGATAACATGTAGTAGCTGTGGCTTGTGCAGCTACTGCATGTAACTTCAACCTAGCCAAGCTGGATTTTATCTCCTGTGTGAGGAATGGTGCAATTCACTGTCTGAATTGCTTCCCAATGAGGTTGATCCATACTTTGATTCACTATTTCCAATGAAATTGCCTGGGGCATCACTAATTGTGGATCTATGCAATCCCCCCAATGGCCTTGAAGAATTGAACATATTTTCCCTCCCTAATGAGCTTCTAGAAGATGAATAATAATTTGAACTTCCTGGATTGCCACCTGTAGGGTGATTTTGGCACCCACCCAAGGAGGTTGATGTGTACATTGATTGATTGCTCCCCAGAGAGTATCCTGAGGTGGATTGGAATGCTGATTCTGACGGAGGAATTGCCTGTCTGTTCACTAGTGATTCATGTGATGTTCCTGATGGCAAAGAGTAAATTCCCTGGCCCATATTAATTGAATTTCCAAAGCTGTCTCCATATATTGATCCAATTTGAGCTGATTGTGAAGAGTATGATGAATTCCTTGATGTAGTACGCTCCATATGTGGCTCTGAATCTCTTGGGTAAATCACATTTGCAACTAGTGCTTCTCTTGTTGGAAATGGTGATTCCACTCCCATGGGGAAAGGGCATGGTGTATTTCTCGAGCTTGTGACTGTGTTCATTGCTCTGGTATCTGTTTCTGTTGGGTAAATTCCATTGGCAACTAGGTTCTCTCTTGATGGAAATGGGGATTCCACTCCCCAGGGAAAAGGTGATGGAACATTCCTAGCTGAATTTGATTGGTTTATTGTTCTGGAGATGGCTTCTGGCTCAGATTCAGTCCTACATGGCTCTGGTTGGAAATTTGGTTGGATATGTTCTGCCTGTAAGCTATTCAGCCCACTCACAACATGTGTTTGCGGAGGTTATGTTGATCATAGATTCTAGATTTCTGTGTACATTGCTGGAGAAACCCCCTAGATGGCTCTGGTTGTCCTGGGTGATTTATATTGGCCACCAATAGTTCTCTTGATGGAATTGGGGATTCTAAGATTTCAATGCCGCTAGCCATCCGTGATGGCATATTTCTGGAGCTTCTATTTGGGTTGACTGTCCTGGTGCTGGCTTGTTGCTGGATATGAGTATTTAGGGATGATTGTGGACTGCTTTGATTTGCATGGTGGCTTGATGAATGTGGAGAGCATTGTGATGATTCAAATGGTTCATTATTCCTACTCATTTGTTTTTGGGCTGACAGACACTGATTGTAGATGTGACTTGATGGACTACTAAGTTGTGGCAGTGAATTTACTGAATTGCTTCTGCCCCTCTGTGGAATTTGCTGCTGAACAGGATTCCTACTAGGTTCAACATGCTTGTGATTTGGGAACAGTCTCTCCTCTCGGTCTGGTATATTCTTCTCAGCCCTCCATTTCTCTAGTCCTGTTCTAATGGCTTGTGAAAATTCAGCACTGGATACTGGGTTAATATCTAGAGATGCAATTTCTCTGTGGGCCTCCGGTGCATGGAATGAGCATGTATTTAGAACATAACTATCAGTTCTTATGTGGTGAACCATGTATCTTGCAGGATTCCCTTCATTGGTAGCATTCCCCTGCCTTGAACTCATTTTAACTTGGCATCCACCTTCATGACAGTTGTGCTGTACATTGAGGCAGTGTTTTATATCCTGTAAATAATATGTATTGTTCAGTTGAAGGTTTTCCTCAATTTTAAAAGCAATAATAACACACTATACACTTACCTCAGGGAAACACACATTGGATTTGTGTGTACTCTTGATTGTCCTCATCTTGTAGTAATCTGAGATGTTTGATAGTTGAAAATATTCATAATGCATGCAGAAGATGCTTTTGCTGAGGCCAATTGTATTTTTGTAGGTGACTTTCCAGATTGATTTAATCTGCCCAATAGATGCCCTTTGTTGATGGGAGTTGGTAACATACACAAAATATCCCTTCCTTATGCTTCTTTTTTCATCTAACTTGATGCAGCAAACTTGACTATAATAGTGGTTGGGGTATTTATCACTGACTTCCTTAGGAACTCCTACTTTGTCTTTGGCTGGAAGCTTGGCCTCAGAAGGCTTGGGGTAGGCAATCCCAGTTCCATGAATACTGGTGTGAACATAACCCATTGATTGCTGTATATCTGAATTATCAAAAAATGCCCTCACTTGATTGGAAACTTGAAAGGAAAAAATTTTCACATGATTAAACAACTTGGCACCAGATAATATTGCCCGAAGACATTCATAATTACTGAAATGCACTGCAAGATCTTTTCCTGGATGCTGTCTGTTGGAGTGTATTGATGCATTCCGTAGTATGCTATTGAAACTTTCAAACTTTTCAGTGGCAAACAAGCTGGCTGGTCCAAATCTTTCAATAGAGTGTGCCAGATTTATCAGCATATGAAACTTGGGCTTGTTGACCCATCGTGCATTGCTGTTCATGAGCTGTAACAGCAGGTTATCAACCAGGATTTTCAATTCCTCAATGTAAGTACGCATGTTTGATATGTGTGTCTGGAATATATATGGTGCCAGCCTGCAAAGTGCATTCCATAATCCTTTCTGTTGTTCATTCATGAACTTAAAGAACACAAATGGGGAACATTGAAGTATTATCTTGAAATCTTTACCAAACATGCTCCTGTGATGTTTGTACTTATATGCAGCATTGAGGACAGGTAGGTCTAGTGAATCTGTTATGAATGATTGCCATGAACCAATTAGATCATTCACCTGCCTGGGCTTGATGGTATTGGAGAGAAAGTCTATGGCAATGTACTTGATTACCCCCAGGAGTATTACATGCAAAATTTCAACAGGTGTATCTTTGCAACCATCAAATCCTGGGTGAAGAATGACATGAATCCTGTGATCTGAAGAATGAGATATATGAATCAGTGACACATAATCTATAAAACTTACCGAGAAGCCTCAGGAAGGGATTGAACAGCTTTTCATGCTGGTGCTCCGAAATTGCTAGTATCTTGCCAACCTCATGTTGCATTCTCCTATCTTTCAGCATATCTACAAATTCCTTTGTGATGGAATCTTGGACACCCCAAGCCCTGGATTCTTTTGCATAATCATCCTTGGTGCCATTGAATGCTGTATCCCACAGTTGATGAGAGCGGGAGATGGTCTCATTCCAATCTCTGTAATCCACAACATCCTAAATATAGTCCAATACATACTGTCAGACTGCAAGCAATTGCCTCATTAGAATAAGGAGTATTATGAACTAGCCCTTGTACCCCAAGAATCCATGGCCAAGAATTGATAAACATAATCTTCTCCTGCTTTATCTATCCGCTTTTCAGCTCCCAAATGGCATATACGGCAGGGATTTAATGATGCCCCAGGCATGGGTGTATTGGTTATTTCTGCATGCATGGGTGAGTCACCAAGGAAACATATAATAATTGAATGTACCAGGACATCATCTTGCAATCCATAGTCAAATGCAAAGAAACCATTGGCTGTAATATCACTAAATTGGGAGCATATCTATCATCAGTAGTCCTCACAAATGATTGATAACACATTTGTCATTGGGAGATTCTCACTTGATTTCATCCACTATTTGGTCAGCCAATTCCAAAGTCCCTGCGGTATTTGATGTAGATAGGAAATGACAGTTGTACTGTTGGTTTGAGTGTTTGGGTGGGAGACCTGCAAGGGTATAATAGTAACTGATGTGCTTATTCCATTTCTTGGACTGGTTACCAGAGGTGTCATCACAGTATAAATTAATTGGTACATGTCTCATGACCTTATTCTGTGCCTTTATCCGCCATGAATTTGGATATTTGATTGGGTATAACTTCCTGTTTTTAGTTTCTGAATAGATTTAAGACAGACAAGAGTCAAGATGTCAGTGGTTCAAGTGAATAAGGGAAAACATAGCATACCCCATATAGTGTTCTGACAAGCAGATTGCACTGATTTCCCCCCCCCCCCCCACAAGCATATTTCACTGTAAATCAAAACAAAATCTTCACAATCCACGCTAAATAACAATGGAGATTGGTATGGAAGATTGTGTGGTATTGTCATCCTGAAATTGGCATCACTAGGGGTTCCGTGGCATTCTGGTTTGATACATTTGGCAAACATCTTGCCCCTGTGTTCATAAAAGAAAATGGGTATGACCAAGGAGCCATTGGCTAGCTGACAGGGCTCATATATATAGTAATGTTTGTTTTGAATCACCACCATTTGTGCACGGTATTCACGTGGAAGGCATTCAAGCCACTTTGTACTCTGAGACAATTTATAAACATCAATTCCATTAGACTCCACAGGGTAAAAGTCCAGGTGAGGATTCACATATGGGTTTGCCATATCCTGTGGAAGATTGTAAATGTTTATTTACCAAAAAATATGTAAACAAACAATCAAATCAGTTGTATCCAATCCAAAAATAAAATGTTTTATCACTTACTAGGAGTATTGTTCTTTTGAGACTGAGGGAGTAGCATTTATTATTGAATACACTCTCTCTTTTCATAGGCTCCATCTTGAGCATGGCCCTCAATCTGGCCTTTGCCTGCCAGACAGAGGTCCAATGGTGAAGTTCTCTGCCCAAAAATGCCAGGAGGGTGCGGACTTTGTGATATTGCATGCGTGACATGAGGTTATGCATGAAACCTGTCATGAGGACCGCAACCAATTGCTGGCTCCCCCGATTCCAAATACACCCCCGTCAGTCTTCCTCCCACACTCTCACTTGACTTGTCCGTCACTCACCCCAACCCCACTGAAAGGGAACCATCCGCCTTCGCCGCCTTCGTCAACGCTTTCTCGATCTGACCCTTGATCACCCTCAGCTTCCATTCCCTCCTCTTGCATTTCTTCATCCAACAGGTTAGTCGGCCGGAATATATCAATGACCTCCTGGATTACCATATGGCCCCCGTTGCTGCCACTATCTCCGCCAAAGTAAGTCAAAGTTCTCCCTTCTCCGCTGTGATATAATAAGCTGACATCTTCTGCTGCGTTATTGTCTAGCTGCATATTGACCTCGTTACAACTTTCAATTGGAGTCTGTTGGTCACCGACCAAACTTTCACCGTCAATCTCACGGTTGAACATCTTCAATATCTGCTTGCCCGTTCCCCGGCCGCAAATTTACCGGCAAGTTTGACAGGTGGGATTCCAATTTCAAATGTCCCTCTGTTGACAGCATCGCTCGACCTGCCGCAAAATCTACATACCCATTTCGCACGAATATCAGAAGACACCGCACGTTCATATACTACTTTGTGGCACAGGTTAGTTTCATTGTTGTATGTCGCTTATGAGATATGAAACTAACACTTACCCCTACGGTCAACCTTAGATTCTTGAATCGTTTTGTTCATTATATCCAATCACGGTAGTATTTCAATATACCGATATCACCGGAGAAGCGAGGGACAAGGACAAATACGAACCGAAATCAGCTGAGCACCCAATATTCTCGCTCTATTTAACTTCATCCCATCCCACTGACACACTTCCTCCCCCCAACCTGCAAGCACCCCAAGACTGTTTTACAACATCCATCATTCCCCTTCTGTATCGCATTTGAAGCATGCGACGTGCTCAATCGGGAAGTGTTTCTCCCATGAAACACTCCTCCTCCCAACCCCTACCCCGTGGCGTCAGTAGAGTCGATGCCGATGTTGCATCCCCAGCTCAATCGTCTCCAGCCAAGAGAGCACGTCGCTCAAGCTCTCAGGCGATTGTCCGAACCCCTCGAGTGCAACACACTACCCCCGGCCGAGCCCCTCACACTCCTTCAGGCGAGTAAATATGTAGATTAAATAAAATATACATATTTAACTGACTCACCCGGCCATTACAGCGCCTAATCAAGCCATCATCCCTCCAAACAAAGCCCCACCTGTTGTCACTCCCAACCAAGCACCGATCATCACCCCCAGTCGAGGCATACTTAGCAGTGCCAGTCACAGCGGGGACGTTTCAGGTAAGATCATGACCCATTATCACATGTTTCCAATCTACTTTGCTAATGTTATGTTCATTTTCCAGCTCGCAGGAGCCACCCCAGAGCAACTGCGAAACCAGTCAACGACATAAGATTGCCTCGTGAGAGGGAGCACATGTCGGAAGACGACAACGATGAGATGCCCAGTGACCATCAAAGCTCCGAGAACGAAGCCTACAGCGTCTATGGTAGTATGGACGGGTTCATTCAACCCCCCCCCGTCCTCGGGGATATGTGCCATACGCACCTGATTCGATTTTTTCCGCAGAAAACGCGCAACCATCGCCGGCGACGCCGCCGGCACCTCGGCCCCCCATAATCTGGTCTCAAGACAGCTCCATAACTGCCCAAGGATCTAGCAGAGGTACGCACCCCGCTTCACACCACCTTGTTGAGGCGCTGCTTGCCTCAGCTCAGCTTTCGACGGTCGACTTGGCGCTGGCGCGCCAGTTGTTTGAGGTAAGTCTCTCTCTTTTTCAAGCGAGGACCTCTTGCTCACTCAATCCTCCAGGCACCGCACGATACCCGATGGACGTTGTCCGTTATCATGTGGATGCGGCAGCATCCCACCCATCCCACCCATCCCCATCCTGCAAATCCTCCACAGCCACCCGTTGCCAAAGCCCCTGGGAGTCATGTGTACAGCTCAATAGTGAGAGTACGCAGATTCCCTGATCAGCCAAATCATCGGGGCGCTTGCTGATGAATACGCCATTCATCGACTCAGTCCACAGTTTGCCAACGGCTCCGCAATATACTGATGCGAAGCGCGTTGGAGTCTTACAGCCGGGCTCAGTCGTTGCATGGGCAGCCAATTACAAACTCGCCCCTGCCTCTCATCAAGGTAAGTAAAAGGGATAGTTAATCCCTCACCTGTTCCCCACAAGTAACATCTCAACTAACATCTTTACATTTACATAACAGAAATCCGTCCTCGACCAACCAGCCTCTTTCAGGAGGCAACACCTCCCCCCAGGCCTACCACAGAATCATGCGTTGATGGCAAGCTTAGTGACCTTTTTGAGGGCCATGGTCAAGCATGAAAGGACTCACATGCGAAACGTTGTAAGTGGACCATTTATTTTATCATAATTTGTATACTGAAAGACCTCCTGCCCCCTCCCCCCCTAATTAGCTACTCACCAACGTGCGCCAGGAGGCATGTTCGCGTGAGCTTGGTACAGTTCCAAAGCTTTTTGATCTGATTGTCTTGTTGGACAGAGCCTTCCAGCCCTGGAGTGCCATGCAAACCAACAAGGAGATCCAAGCTGGTCTCACCATGGGGGTACAAGTCCGGGTAGCGATTCTCCGCCTTGTTACCATCCACCATCTTGTCCACCGAGCACCTGGGGATGCTCGTTCCCAATGGGATCTAATTGACGACCAGTTGGAGGCCATGAGGCAGCGGACCGACCTCGAGGTGGCCGCGTACGTTTTCCATAAAGGTCCTCATGTTTCCTCCACAGCAAGCTAACCAGTTTTAATCATGACATTACAGGTATGCGGCCCTCACTTTGAGACGGGATCGCCAGTTATTCCCTGGGAACATCATGTTTGCAGATGTTCCCGCCAAACTGATCCATTTGCCCACTGCCATAGAGGCAGAGATAGAATTACGAGCAATGGCCGCAGAATTTGGGGCCAATCCCTTAAAGGAAGAGGTCGGCACTTTTCTCTCAAGAGAAGTAGCCCTTGCCGGGTAGGACCAAGCTCGCACATTTTTTTTTCTTTCTTTTTTTTCCCCATGTAATTCCCCCACCCAAAGACAAAATCATAAAAAATACATGAAAAAAAAAACAAATAACAAAAAATGTAAAAAAAAAATCAAAAAAAAACACAAAATCCTGTAAATAGTACATATTAAAATAAATGAAAAAACAAAAAAAAGGCCTGGTGGCCGCCACATTGTTCCCTCGGATATCCGTGAGCTGGCCAAGTAAGGTGACCCCCCGGTTAATGGGCGCAGGGGGTCAATTGACCCCGACCGTTGGTTGGACGGGGTTGGCTTTGACGTCAAACTGCCGGTTGGGTCAATTGGACCTTGAGTTTGCCGGCTTTTTGCCCAAATTCACGCCGGCAGGCCTGTTGGAATTTGGGCGGTCAATTTGCCGGCTGACCTGGGGGCCGTTTTTTGACGGTCAAAGCTGGCTGGGGGGGGTCCGGCAAATTGACGACCAAACCATCAGCGGTTTTGCCGGCGCCCCGCAACTGCTGTGTATCTACTCATTTTTTCTTGCTCGGGATTAGTTCATAAAAAAACAGATATGAAATACAGCACATATTTTAAATAAATTACATCATCACCAGGGCAAGTGATGAAATGAAATGAGCCAAATATATCAAATAAGTAACAGCATAATCATACAGAACCAAGGTGGGTATATATTTACAAGCGACAACAGCAGAGTTACCAGTGCCTTCTCTCTCAACCCTTTCCTTAAAAAAAAAAAAAAAATCGCAAAAGAGAAGGAGCTAGCTACAAAACCAGGATAAAAAAACCCTCAGGTATAAATGCGATCGAAGGATAATACATGAGAGACAGCTATTTGAAAAACGATTTGACGCTAGAGAGACCAGTGGAAAATGTAGATTTAGCGGCTTGTTGTTGGGCGATTCTTTTAGCTTGATTCAACATATCATTAGAGGCCTCGGCCATTTCGTCGAAGCGTTCGTTGAGGAACCTAAGCCGATCCGAGCGTTCATCTAAGCCGTCGATATTCTGATTGAGCTGAGTTTTGGCACCGGGAGAGATCGAGCCAATTGATGCAGCCACCGGTTTTGTGGCTCGGTCCTTGGAAGAATTGTCTCTCGAATCTGATCGGTGTCGGTTGGGTTGGTACGGCAGAAAGCTTTTCGACCGAGTTTGCTTCGCCCGTGGAGGTTGAGGTGCCAGTTTCTTTGCTTCTGGTCGGAGTGGGCCGCCGAGGTAAGAATCCAGCTCCGGACCGGTCATTCTGCTCGTGCCGTTTGCCCCTCCCTGAGATTCACCCATGGGATAACTTTGAGTAAACCAGGAGGCTATATTCAACGTTAGATTCGAAGCCATGGTGGTCAAGAGCGATGAGTACGGTCTGGGTGGATCGGGTAAGGTGACGTTCGGGTCATGAAGTATGAGCTCTGGGAAATAGATTAGATCTCGACCAAAAATCAGGGTGTACAATTGCATGGTTGAGGGGTAGGATTGCTCTAAAATATCCGCCAAGCCATCGATAGAAAACATGCCCGGTTGAACAACCCTACAAAAGAAGAGGAAAAATATACAAAACAGCGGCGAGGATACATTCGAGCCCATCAGCTCGATCATTCTGTGGGAAAGTCAATTCAACTAACCCATTGGGAGCTGGCAAGCACGTTCGACAAATGAGTTCCAACTTGAGTAAAGACAGAATGCAGCAAGATCTATTCTGGTCGATCAGAAGAAGCGCATAAGAACCTTGGTACGATATTACCGAAGCTTGGACGATCGGTTCAGTTGATATATCTGCTCGACAAATGAGCTGCGGTCCATTTAAGTTCATCCTGACGATCACCGCTTGAGGGAAAACGATGATTGAAACGGAGTCTAAAGATAATGTGTGTGATGCAACCAGGTCTTCCTCAAATACGGCTTTGCTGCGCGTGTCTTGGGATAGTGCATTTCTCAATCTGGCGAGGTTTGCTGGTAAAGGATGTCCATCCGAGTCGAAGACGAAAACCGAAATTGGGTGATTCAAAGTACCGTTTTTGTGAGTTAGGTCGCATCTGAATGTATCAGCAGCGGTTGATGATGCAGTCCAATTATCAATTGAAGCCATATCCGAAGGAGTCAAGCTAATCACATTAAAAAGACCGTTTGTGTAACCAACTAAAAGTCGCGGAAGAGTGGCAGAATCTTTGGGGAAATAGTTGGTTAGGCAAGTGAGTTGAGTAATCATGATTTATTTTGCAAAGTTGGATTACTTACCCGATTCCGTGCGAGCGATAGTCCAGTGCATACAACAGATTACGCTTTCTTCAGTTTTCCCTTTAGATTTACTTTCATGACGGATCACATCGTTGAAGATGAGCTTAGACTTCCTCAAGTCAACAACTTTGATCCAGTCCTCCTGAGGATGGGCGATGGCAAGAAAGCCTATGTCGGTTAGAGAATACAGGACACCGCCTGGATTCCCGGCCAGATCGCCGGTAGAAGAGTTCTGGGCTTCTGATCCAGTGATTTTTATCCATGCGATCGGTGAAAACCCACTCGAGGTTACGCCGAGCTCTTCAGATGGTGTCAAGGCGATCATGGTAATGCTTTTGTCTACAGATTCTGAAGGCTTCCCTCCCAGCTGCAGTTGGTTCAAAGCTCGCTTGATGGGCGTACCCGGTGACTACGAACAACCACGTGGTGGGGAAATATTGTTAACCAGACGGCTCAATTGTACGGTAAGTCGAAATGATTACCTCTGAAGGTTTATCTTCATTTGGATCAACATCGGATATTGTTGAGTTCATTAGCTGACCGGATGGACTTGAAGGTGTTGATGTATCTAACCCTGAAGGGTAAATTGCTGGTTTATTCGAAGCAGCTTGTTGATGGAAAGTATACAGCAGAGAGTCTCTATTGGCGAGGATTATCAACAGATCAAGGCTCTCCGGATTTAGCTGCAGTTCAATGGGCGCGGCTATCTTGAAATTGAGCGGGCTACTGGTTGAAGGACAGAAGAGAGCAGTCATATCAATAGTCAGATGATCCAACCGGCGAGGGAAATCTGTTTTCAAGTCAAATTCATATTTTCTTGTGTTCTCTTGGTCTTGGAGGTCATGAAAGCTAGACGAGGCATGCTTCTGTGGTAACAGCAGAGCCGGACTAAGATCCCAAAATCGAATCTTGTAATCTACGTGTACAGTCACGAGTATCCTGTACTTGTGAGAAAATTCAGAAAGCACACCAGAAGCTCGTTGATAATCGTCTTCAAGGGAAGCTGAGATAAGCGGCGATACATGGGCTTGGCCGCCGCGTAGAGGTAGAGTATCAAGGTGAGCAGTTTGGAGTTGTGCTGGGGAATTCACATTCGAAGATCGGAAAAATTGGTAAGCGAGCTCTGACAAGTCAAATAGCTGACTTCGAACGACAGTTTTAGATCCAATGCAATCAAATGAACTGGGCAACAAGTACTCTTGAATTTCCTTGTGTGTGTTTGGAGGAAAAGTATAGCCATGGACAGTGCGACTGGAAAAACGCAAATCGCCATCTTTGGACACGGGTCCAGAGTGAAACCAATCATGTTTCCTGCTAAAAGTAGAGCTGATCAAAATTGCCAGTGGGTCTTCGGCACCATCGAAGTACGGACTTTTCCTTGGTATCAAAAGGAAATCGTCCGGAATTTCATCAGTCAGATACACCGAGTGCCCAACAGACGAGACTGAATCTTTCAGGGCGCTCCGACTGTTGCCATCAACTTCTGATGTTGTTTTGCTGTTATACTTTGGATAATGGAACACATGAACGCCGATGGAATCATGAACCAACAGACCCCCGAGGATAACTAGTTTGGTACCGTTCTTTGCCGGGTCATTCTTATCGGTTTGATTGGAATCAGTATTTTGAGCATCTGGAGAATTACTCCACGCCAATCTGAATATAGGCTCTCTAGCCTGAGAGCTCGATGATGATACCGTCTCAGAGATTTTCGTGTCAAGCGGCTCTTGCCAGTCGAACATGTTAGCATTTTCACGGTCTATCGTTCTGACCAACAGGGGGATTTCGCCATCATCGAGGGACCAAAAAGCCATACAGCCATCTGAATATCCTGCTGCAAATATTAGCCCATCAGGTCGAAAACAGACGCAGTTGACATTGGGTCGGCGCTCTTCGAAAACCGAGGGGTGATTAGAATCCGAGTTCCCTCCAATGGCTCCAGGTGGAATGATCAGTTCATATGTCCGGACGACGTGTTCTTGCTTCAAATTGTAGAGTGAAATCCCGCCTTCGTGAGCTATTAGGATCAGATTAATATCGGTGGGATGGATTTTGATATCTGTGCAGATCGGGCTGAACACAACAAACACAAGAATGAATTTCAAGACTAGCTGGAAAAGTAAGATTGATTTAGCAAGCAAGGCGTTGGTGAGGTCTTACATGTGTCGTGCACTGGGTGCTCCCGGAGCCCCGCTTCTGCGGAAGAGTGCTTCTTGCTCAAACCAAATATTACGAATTCTGTCGGAAATGGTCGAAAGAATAAGTCTTTTGACAGTGTTTAGGAAATTGGAGTGAAAGGAAGCTAGATTGAAGCATGAGACACCTGTAAGGAGACACAATTCCACGTTCAAGGTCAAAGCATTCCACCGTGCCGTCTTCCAGTCCTAGGAACATGTGCGAGTGTGCAGGTGAGAGATCAAAGCATCTAAAGGCACAAGATAAAAGCGATTTTGAACATTGCAAGTTGCGATCAGAAGAAAAAATCTCGGATGGATGGCAATCAATGGGAATGTTGATCACGTTACGCTTGATCGCACTGAATGGGTAAATTCTCGAAGCGGTCTACCGTCTTGAATTCTAGATAGATTGTAAACCGTCAGGTAATTTTTGACATCTATTTGTTTGTTCGTTTTGAAAATTTGTTGATTAGCTGAGTCATTTTTTCAAGAGTTGAAGCTGAGAATTCAAGAAATCTTAGACTAGCCTATAGCACATATCAGAGGAGACCCAGACTTGAACGTCAAGAATTTGATTGGGTGTGCCGGACGATTATGCCAAGACGATGAGACTCCCGGCGAGCCCCAGAGATGAAGATGGCCATCAAGTGTACCGACAGCCAGGAATGACTGTAGGGGGTCGTAGGCCATTGCAGTCTGGACGGACGAGAAAACATAGTGGAAAATAGGTAGCTGTGATTAGTAGACTGGTGATCAGGTAAGCTCTCGAGTGGACCCAAACCTCACTATGGTGGCTGCTATCCCATGTTCGAAAGCCTTGGAGGGGGAAAAGAGATCTTGAGGATGCTCGAGGAAATGGTGAGACCAGTTAAGTTTTTTGAATAAATTCTCAGTAGCCTCTTCGCGATGCTTCTTGGCCAGAGGTCTAAAGAAGGACATCCAGAACGTCGGATTGGAATTGATTGAGATCGGTTTCGATTGATGTTAGCTGGTTTGTTGAGGATAGTGGATATATTTATATCAGTTTATCCAGCTGGGTGTGTGTATTTAAATATATTACAACAATGGACATCGAAGTTGGAGATCGACGCAGCGTGTTTAAACAGCAGCCGATGATTATGTAATCCAGCCACTCCGGAGTCCAGACTCCCAACTCCGATTACAGCAAGTTCAAATTGTAGAGACTAGGTTGTGACACCTGGGTGACAGTGAGGTAGATGGGCAATGGGGGTTAGAGATAGCTGGGGTTTAGGGTTTATTCCGGTTACTGTGCTGCATCATATTGTATTTAGTCTATGGCTGCCCGCGCCGATCCGCTCTCTTCTCTTCTTCACCGAGTTGAGGGACCGAGACCAAGTGCTACCGTGAGCTGACAGCTATTTCCGGGCACGCCATAAAGTTGTCGCGGATTTGCTCCTAACACAAATAATCCCATCCTGTTACACATTTTTGTACATTTGTTTACATACATAAACATACAGCAACGGTGGGCCAGCTACGCTAACAGTAGCGGTAGCGTAGCGTAATGGTAGGTTTTTTTTAGCTACACTAACCAAAGTTACTGTTAGCTGAAAATATGGGCAGCTAACACTATTTTTCTTTTATTGTTGGAAAAAATAGTGGTTAGCGTAGTGTTAGCGCTACTTCCAAGAACTAGTTAACGCTACACAAAAATCATTTTAGCGGTTTTAAAGTGGGTGTAGCCGGACAAGAAGCTACACTAGCATTTAGTGTAGTGGTATTCTCAGCTACACTATCAGATAATGTAGCAATGTTAAAAGTTATACCTACGTATGCCACATGTTGCCATTGGGAAGTAGATCTTGGTTTGGCTGGAAGATTTGAATTGGTACCAAGAATTGAGTTGGCCTGTAATGCAATAATTTATTAATAGAAGGTTAATCAAGAATAACATTAGAGGAAAACAATACTGTCTTTTCCCCATAGTTTACCAGGTGGTATTCAGCGGGTACTGGGTGGCAGGCAGCGGGTGGGTGGCAGGTGGCAGGCAGAGGTGAGCAAGTGGTGGGATAAATAAGGAAATAATCAAAAAAAAAAATGAGGCCAAATGCAGCTCCTTTTATAGCTGTTGAAATTTGAAGGCAGAAACTGAGTTTAAATGTGTTTAAACCCGGTTTCGATCTTAATCATCATTTAATTAGTCTTTTAATTTAATGATCCAAATCAGTCTTCTTTGTTAATCATTGCTCTAATTCTTTCTTCTTTTTTCGTTCCATCTTCCTTTTTCAAAAAACAACACAATTCCTTTCTCCTCAACAAACACATTCCCATTTCCATCTTTATCACTTTCCTCACTTGTATTCCATTCTATTTATTTATCCCTACTCTCAAACCAACGCCAATTGATTTATCTCTTAAAAATTTTTATTCAATTCGACTCATTGACTCTGTTGACTCATCGGTCAGAAATCAACTGCGGCTCACTATCCATCTTCTACCTCATTGCATTGCACTAGCTCTTCACTGTTTGTTCATCTGATCTCATTCTCAGTTTCTCCTTCATTTCTTTATCTTCTTTTGCTTGTTGCCTCACGCTGAACATTTCTTTTCCTCTTTACATTAGCTTCTCCTATTCTTTAAATTAAAGAACTTCTTCATCCGATTTCCCTCCATAACTTAAACTATAAACTTAATCTTGTTCAAGTGGTATGATTAAACTTTTCTATTAATATTTCTTTTTATTCTTATGTATCTTTTTCTGATAATTGTTTTCATTCCTTAGTCTGGTTTTTGGTCAACAGTAATATCTTTATTGAATTCAAATAATAGCCAACAAGGGGGACAGCACAGGACAGACCTGACATTGTGACACATGTGTTGAACTCAAAGATGAAGAAAATTTGTGATCAAATCTACAAAGATGAGAGTCTTGGCCAAATGAAAGGTCAAACACACATCATAGAATTTAAGAAGAGGGGCTTACCTCATTCCCAAAACTTAGACATCCTAGAATCACAATACATACCCTGCACTACTGAAGAAATTGATCAAATTGTGACTGCAGAAATTCCAGATCAGCTGTCCAATCCAGCTCTTTACCAAGCCGTATCAAGACATATGATCCATGGACCCTGCGGAACTTACAACCCAAATGCACCATGCATGGTCAATGGGGTTTGCTCAAAGAAGTACCCAAAAGAATTTTTTTCTGAATCTTCAATCAATGAAAACTCCTACCCACAATATAGAAGACGTCAAAATGGAAATAAAATACCTAGGGGTCAGAACAACTTGATAATTGACAATTGTTGGGTGGTACCTCTCAATACCTACCTCTCAGCAACATATCAGTGCCATATCAATGTTGAAATTTGTGCAGAAATATCCGCAGTCAAATAGCTCTACAAATATATATACAAGGGACATGATAAGGTAGTTCTGTATGTTGGGGAAAGTATTGATGAGATCAATAGATTCAGGGACTCAAACTGGGTTGCAGCTCCTGAAGCTTACTGGAGGAAATTCTCTTTTAAACTATCTTCCACCTACCCATTGGTCAACGGATTGGACATACATTTGCCCAATCAACATCGAGTAACATAACCTCAAGACAAATAACTGAAAATCACTATTCAAAGGGCTTCAGAAATGATTCCCTCATGAAAAATTGGTGATCAATCCAATTCCACTCCAGAATGGTCTGCAGCGGATTGATTTATCATTTCCTGATCTTCCAAGATATAATCCTTCAGCTGGAAGTACCCACCTAATATGAAATTGGATTTTGAATGAAGAGAGGTCAAGCTTCAATGTGGATCAAATTCAAATTGATAATGCAAATCAACTTGACCATCAGCAGAGGTTGGCCCTTGATCAAATTCTCCATGCCTGCAATTAGAACATCCACGATGTTTTTTTACTTATGGGCCTCATGGATCTGGAAAAACGTTCTTATACAATTGCTTACTTGCACATGTAAGATCAACTCAAAGGATTGCTATTGCATGTTCCAGTAGTGGTAAGAATCAATTTCATGACAATTTGAACATACATATTCCAACTCATTTGTGTTTCTATCTTACAGGTGTTGAAACTATGTAATTTTTTCTCTTACTCTTACCAAAAAGAGAGTTGTCCTTGGATTTATTGATCTTCTAGTTAAAGACAAATTTGTCACTATGGTCTGTCTCATGTCTTGGTCTTGTATGCCTGATAACAGCAATGTAGTCAAAGAACCCTTGTTAGTTTTAAATCATGTCAACATTCCTTACTTTGCTTATCCTCTTGATTTTGTCTCACATACTTATTGATTTATTATCTTCCAATTATCAATTTATCTTGCTGAGTATTTATTCCATATTCATTGCACACACATTATTCATTACATTTTATACAACCACAACTTGAACACTTGTATCTAGTCTATAAATACACAGCCTAGTACTAGCAATAACACACATCAGTTCTCCTCAGTTCAAACCAGTTCCCAATTCTGAGTCCCCCTTGAGTCTGTTCAACATTTTTCTAATCCTTCATCTCTTCAAATTCTATTAACAGGGATTGCTGCCATGAACATGCCATATGGAAGGAATGATCATCTAACCTTTGGAATTCCTCCCAGGCTATCACACCATTCAGTTTCATCTATTGCCAAAACCTCACAAAAAGCAGATGTCCTCAAGAAATTAAAGTTGATAATATGGGATGAAGCCCCAATGACACATAGGCATGCAATTGAATTAGTTGATAGATCACTCCAGGAATTGATGGACTCAAATCTACCATTGGGTGGAAATGTAATGGTCCTAGGGGGAGACTTCTGTCAGGTTTTGCCAGTTGTAAGGAAGGGATCACGTCCTCAAATTTTCAATTCTAGCATTGTCAACTCTCACTTTTTGAGACACTTTTTCCAGAACATAATTTTTCTGTCCATAAACATGCGTGCAGCTGGGGATCCTCACTTTCAGCAATTCTTACTATCTGTTGGGAACGGATAAGGTATCACTGATTTTTCAAAAAAGATACAGCTGCCTGCTTCAATGGTGATTCATGGTGGATCCCACAAGGAAAATTTGGATCATCTCATCACACAAGTATTCCCAGATATTTCCAGGTCTTTCTCCTAACATGATTACTTTTTGGCCCGGGCTATTCTTTGCTGCAAGAATATTTCAGTCAACCACATACATGCTAGGATCTTGAAAAATATTCCATCAGAATGCAGGAATTACACAAGCTATGATTCTGTGGAAGATGACCCCCAAAACCTATACTTGCAGGAATACATAAATAGTCTAAAAATTTCAGGCTTTCCACTTCATATTCTGAAATTGAAAAGGGGTGTCCCAATCATGATGCTGAGGAAACTTGATTGAAAAATGGGACTTTGTAATGGGACTAGATTGATTGTGGAAAACCTGGGCTCAAATTTTATTCATGCAAAGGTAATTTCAGGAAATACAGTCAACAACTTGGTGGCCATCCCACACATTCCCTTCATATCAGACGCTGATGAGTCTGGATTGTCTTCCAAGCTCATACAGAAATAATTCCCTGTACATCTGGCTTTCTCACTAACTATAAAAAATTCTCAAGGTCAGACAATCGGAAATGTAGGTCATGTACTTAATGATCCTGTATTTAGTCATGGACAACTCTATGTTGCATTGTAACAAAGGAAGTCCAGCTGTACTACAAAGGTAGTATTCCCTCAACCTTAATTTGGCCTTCCCAATATTGTTTACAAAGAGGTTCTTTCAAGTGTCCAGAGGCAATAGTTATATTAATATTTTTAGATTCTCATCCTTTTTGTTTTGTGCTTCATAATTTCATTGCTTTTTAATTTCAACATGCAATTATATCTTTGTCCTTATATTTCTACAAACAAAAATTCATGCACCCTTCTCATAGAGCCCACTGTTCTACAAGCTCCTCCCCAATCCCCAAAATTGGGGGCTAAAAACTTGTATCCAAAGTATAAAAACACCAAATAAATTACACACATCATGCACAATAAATACATGAACATTCATCTAGATAAAATGAACTGTGTCATATCACACAACCAACAAATAAATAAATACCATACAAATAAAACAAGTGGAACTATAATTCCAAACAAACAATTGAATCAACTGCAATATTGCAATAAAAAAATAAAACAAGTGAAACTAATAAATCATTATTCTATTATAAGAATTTTCCTCTGATGTGATAGGTTATACATACTGTTGGATTTTTAGGCGAAAAGAATAGAGGAGAGGATTTTTGAACAGACTCTGGGGTGACTCAAAAGATGGGGACTTTGATTTTTGAGGAGAACTGATGATTTTGTTATTGCTCATACTAGGCTATGTATTTATAGTCTAGATACAAGTGTGACAAATTGTGGTTGAAAAATAAAAATGAATAAAAAACAAATTGAATAATAAAATAAACTGAGAGACAAAACAATAAGTTCTTAGAAAAAACAAACTAGACAAGACTTCTCATTCTCTTTTAGTCAGGCTAGATGAGTTAGTTAAGACAAAATATTATATGAGTCACAAATAGAGAGAGTCGTTAATTCTTACTAATCAGATTTATTAAATCAAAAAATGACTAAGGAAAAAGGAAAAAACAGCTATAAGAACTTGAGTTGTAATTACAAAAAACAAGTATAATATAAGGTGTAGTCTAATCCAGCCAAGTTGATTTGAAGAAATTATAAGAAAGGAATTTTGGGAGGAACAGAAGACAGAGAAAACTCAACACGCCCCCTCTGTTCTGAACAAAAGAATTGAAGAATAAGAAGTGGAAAAAGTGATGAAGTGGTGATCATGAAGGAGTGAGGTGTTATTGTGTATGTTGCATTTAGTAAGGTGACTTGTTAAATTGTGATGATGCTTGTGAGTTGTTGTGATGATTTGAAAGTGATCGGAATGAGATGGTACCGATTAGAATGTAAAAGTTGTTGATTGTTGTAGGAGGTAGCTTTGTTGAAGAGTGTATGTGATCGGGTTGTGATGGAAGTGAGTGTAGTTGAGGTCGCGCGAGATTGCAAATGAACAGGTCGAGTGTATGTGATCGTGTTGTGGTTGATTTAAGAAAGAGGACCGATCGGAGTGACAAGAGAAAGAGGCTGAGGAAGACAAGGTCATGAGGTAGCGAATCGATAGAACAATTGTTTCCGAGAAGAGATGGTTGAGGAGGATAGTGATGAGAAACTAGTGAAAACAACGACAATATGGTGGTGACAACGACGAGATGATGGCAACAACGATGATCTGGTGGCAGCTACGATGAGATGGTGGTGGCATCAACAGGTTGTGGGTGACTGAGGAAGACAAGGTGATGAGGCACCGATCGATCGATTTCGAGAAGTCAGATTGGGAGAATGTCATCGATCATTTGTTTGAGGGAGTTGGGAGTGGTCGCGACTGAAAGGAAGGAGGTGGAGTGCAATTGAGGTCGCGCGAGATTGTGAACGAAGGCATTGAGACACCTGGTCGGTACCTTCAGGGTTTCAAAGGAATAGATTGGAATTGTTGAGGATCTTGGCCGAGGAGAGTAGGACAGAGGAAGCGATTGGAGGTGAAGGCGAGAAGAGAAAGATGGGAAGGTGACAAAAAACAAAGGGAAGGTGACATCGGCGACAAGATGGTGGCAATCACGGCGAGACGGTAACAACGGCGACCACAAGACAAGCTGGTGTTCACAACAATGATGAGCTGGTGGCGACAGCAATGAGCTGTGGGCGACGACGACGATGAGCTGGATGCGATTACGACGAGATGGTAAAAACGGCGACCTTATGATGGCAACTCAAAGGAGCTGGCGGCATCGATGAGCGACTGGAGACAACGTCCATACTGAGGCGACACAGAGAGGCTAGTGGCGTCAATGAGGAACTGGAGACGACAATGCCTGGAGAGTTGAGAAATGAGACCGGATGGATTGATGGTAAGACCAAGACTGTAAGTTGGAGAGGGATTGGTGGAAGGGATAACGCAAAAGGAAGCAGTCTTTCGACTGTTAATCGTGTTGGATTTTTAGGCGAAAAGAATAGAGGAGAGGATTTTTGAACAGACTCTGGGGTGACTCAAAAGATGGGGACTTTGATTTTTGAGGAGAACTGATGATTTTGTTATTGCTCATACTAGGCTATGTATTTATAGTCTAGATACAAGTGTGACAAATTGTGGTTGAAAAATAAAAATGAATAAAAAACAAATTGAATAATAAAATAAACTGAGAGACAAAACAATAAGTTCTTAGAAAAAACAAACTAGACAAGACTTCTCATTCTCTTTTAGTCAGGCTAGATGAGTTAGTTAAGACAAAATATTATATGAGTCACAAATAGAGAGAGTCGTTAATTCTTACTAATCAGATTTATTAAATCAAAAAATGACTAAGGAAAAAGGAAAAAACAGCTATAAGAACTTGAGTTGTAATTACAAAAAACAAGTATAATATAAGGTGTAGTCTAATCCAGCCAAGTTGATTTGAAGAAATTATAAGAAAGGAATTTTGGGAGGAACAGAAGACAGAGAAAACTCAACACATACATTTCATGAGGTCATGGGGACATAGAAAAAACTGTGTTCAATATAGAACAATTAACATTACATCACAGTACATTTGAATTGTAATACATTAGAGAAGAATTTGTAAAAGAATTCTAGAAACTTCTCCTAAAGACCTCTAGAATATAAAAGAAGGCAATTTCTGGACTAGGATTGGCTACTTGGATTATTCCCCCAGTACAACATTATCCAGTTTGTTGACACAGTGAGTGAAATTCATGAGATGATTGATTAATTTCATTGTAAATATCTCAGAAAAGAGATAAGAAATAATTGTAATAATTAGTTGGTGATAGAGATAGGGGATATTTTTTAACAAACATTTAGATGGTGAAAAAAATGGAGATATATTGACATGTCAATAAAATAGATATGAGATAAGATATATGTTGTAATATTTAGTTAGTGGAGATAAAACATCTATTGTTCAGATCTTTATATATTTATAAGAGATGTTTGGAATATTTGGTTAGAGAACTAGATAAAAAATTACATTCAGAAGGAAAAATGGGACAACACAATCTCTATGTCTTGAGAAAAAAGGCAGACAAGATGGTGTGTAGCAAAATGATAGTGACACTCTCTATGGGTTTTTTGCCAGTCTACAAAAGGGAGGCCATCCACCCCAATTCTGTTGAAACCCATCCAAAACAGGAAATCTAGAAAGTGCAAGCGCAGATTATCTAAATTGCCATGCAGCATTGGAAAATTAGTTCTACTATTTACCTTATGTTTCAGAACATTGGCCCCAAATTCCAAAAATGCCGCTGAGTTAGATTTTGGGGCAGGGGATAATTTGTTGGAGTTGAAAACCATTGTTGGAAAAAGGACCAGAAGTCCAGCTAGCATCTGAAGTTGTTTTTGTGTGTGTCTGATGGACCACTTGTGAAGCTTTGAGTGCTTGGAAGGTCTCATTTGATCCTTGATCCCACAAATGTAAGCCAACACTGACATTGCTTCAACAAAGTGTTGCAACAAGAGCGTGATTCCAACTGCTGTGGTTGGATGAATCAGAAGTCCCTTCTACCAGGTTTGCATAAGTACATTGAAAGCTAAGGTGAGCCAAATGGACTTTGCAATCATCCATTGGTAGAGGTTCCCAGTGGTTGGCAGCATTTCCAAGGTGTTTTAGTTTTGAGCCGGGAATATGCACAATCAGAAGGGGAAAAGTAAGATGCCAAGTTGGAAGCTAGGGTGTGTGTCTGGACCCTGTTGATTGATTTAATTGATTATTTACTCTTGAATGCCCAGAGATCATTCAGGGGAGATGGCTAAGGATGAAAGATATATTGTTCAGCATTTTCTGTGCTGAATCAATGGACCAAACAATCCCATCAGCCAGGTTTATGTTCAAGCCATTGGCCACTGAAGGTGGAAGAAGAGGCCCAGGTACAAACAGCTCCACAGCTGGAAAGGTGGAGAGGTATGAAAGTTATTAAAAGGTGGGAGCCATAAATAATCAGTTGACAGGATAGGACTTGAAAGTTCCCCATGCAGGCCTAGGGGCAGGAGGGATAAATTCTCCAGGAGGTCTTCTTTTAGGACTAATGGAGTTGGATGGAGCCAAATTTGTCAGATTACAGGTTATTTTCAGGCCACACAGGTCATCAGTGGTGATTTTTTTGTGCAAAGTGGGAGGCCTGAATAGGTGTTTGGGGAAGTTGGGGCCAGTTGTACCAAGAGGAACTGGGGGCTGGGGTGGGTGGGAGGAAGAAGGTCCCTGTTGAGGGATGAGATCACCATTGGTGTTATCTAGCCCGGATTGCTTTGAGGTTGGATTGTCAATGATGCAAGTGTTATAGCAGTAGCTTGTTGTTTGTTTGACATGGGAGTCCACAAATTTGGGATGAGTAGGGGAAGGTGGTCAATGGAAAGATGTGCTGGGTTTGCTGGGCAATTGCTGTCTGACTGAAGAGGCCAAGTATGCAGCATATTCTTTGGTATAATCAGGTTCTCCCTCAGCGTCAGGGACCTCAGAGCTGTGCTGGCTGACCCGGTCTGGTTGGTTATTGCGGGGTGCGCAAGAAAGACTGGATTTGCTACTGAGAATATTGGCCAAGAACTGATCACCAGCCGGTGTCAAGTATGATCTGTTGTGGCCACTGGAGTTGGCAGGGTTTGGTTGGTTTGCTGGTGTGTATTGATGGTTTGGGATTGTGGAGTTTGAAGCACCACTTTTTTTGGGGATAGAGTTGAATTTAGTGAGAAATTTGGCCAAGCTGGGGCAGTTGTTTTAAGCTGAGGGGAGCATGGTGGTATTTTCTATTTCACCATAGAAGAAGACATCCTTGGGATATGGCCAAAGGTTGAACATTTTTTGAATGTGCGTGGTGTGGTGTGGAGGTAGGTAGTACAATTGGGATTTTTGGATTGTATTTTCTGACTGAGAATGTCTGGGTGTTGGGGGATTATCAATTGGGTGAGTGGGGTTTTTTGATTGTAAGGGACCAGCTGGGGCAGGGGATGGGTTGGAAGGCGTGTTTTGCTTGAGCAAGGTATTGGCTGCCACAGATGCCATTTCCACCTGATTGTCCTCATCATCTGACTGCTTGTAGTCCTCCTTTATCTTTTCTAAAAGTTTGATGAGGATCAACCTTTCATCTTCCTTCAATTCCGGGTGCCAGGCCAGCTCAGAGAATTTCTCCCAGAGATCAAAGCCTGATGAATAAGATGTAAAAAGTTAGCCGGAGGGATCTTATCATGAATCAAAGATAGAATAATAACTCACATCCTAGTTCACTATTTCCAGACATTGTGTGAAGGCGCTGAGAGGCGGATTTTGGAGTTGTCAGTGCGTGCGGTGTGGAAAAAAGGAACCTGTTTTCAAGTGACAAATTAGTCTCATTACGGTGAATTTGGTGGATCAATTGGGGCTTGGTAGGAGTAGAAATGGGACCAGAGAAGGAGGAAAGGGGGCTGAAACCAAGGTGGAGTGTGATGGGGGCTGAGAACTATCCTTTGGGTCATTTTTTTGCCTTTAAGGCCCTTTGGAAAGGGAGGACTAGGAAAGTTTTGGCCTTTAGGGCTCCTGGCTGGGCCCTTTGGGCTCTTTGTAGCTTAAGGCAGGGCTTTTTAGAACTGTGGGGGCTTTGTGCCAGGCTATTGATGGCCTTGGGGGCTAATTGGTGGGCCCTTTAGGCCCTTTGCAGCTGGAAAGTGGGCCCTTGTTGACTTTTGGTGCTTGTGGCCAGGCTGTTGATGGCCTTTGTGGTGCCAACCTGGGGAATTTAGCCCTTTTGGGGCTTGAACTGGGTCCTTTAGCCCTTTTGGGGGCTTGGTCTGGGTCTGTTAGCCCTTTTGGGGCTTGGGGCCATGCTTTTTGTGGCCTTGGCCCAGTTGGCCCATTTGCGGTTGATTATGGGCCCCGTAGGCCCATAGGGGCCTTTTGGAGGTTGATTGGGGGCCCTTTGGGCCTGGGCTTGGTGGGCATCAGTGGGGAAAGAGTTCCTCAGGGCGCTTACGTGAGAGTCCTGCGGTGTTTGGGGCAGGTGAGTTGCAGGCAGGGAAGGGGTGTGGGCGCGGGCTGGGTTTGGTTTGGGGTCTTTTGGGGCGCTGGTTAGGTGAGTTGGTGGTAAGATTTGGAGGGGGGGTGGGTTGGCAGGCCAGAAAAAATCAAATTGGCTGGCCTGCTGACATCAGCAGAGATGTCCAAGTTGGACATCTCTGGAATCATCCATTGGCGTGCCGGCAGGCACACCAACCAATATCCCATCGGCTGTGGGTATAGCCCATGGGATATAGTCTCCCAGGGGGTACGGTCCCACCCGCATACATGTTGGTGTGTGGGTGGGCCTCCGTCAAGCACACCAATCAGGGTTGGCATGCTTTTGAAGAATGCCACTCCATGTTGGCTTTTTTTTTGACGGCAGGCCAACACTTGGGAATTGGGTGTGCCTTGAAAGATTCCAACACCAAATGGTTTTCCTGCCAACCCCGCCAAAAAAGGGTGGTGGGGCCTTAAAAACACGCCATTTTGGGTTGGTGTGGGTGTGCGTTTATCAAAAACCCTTTCCTCCACCTGTTTGGCATTTCATGTAAAATCATCTCCCTTTGGAGTCACAAACACTCCTGGGAGATTTCATTGGGTAATTATTGAGAGACTGGATTAGGGAAGTTGGATGATGAGTAGTCATAGGGGGTGTAATCATTGTATTCAGGTCTCAGTCTAGTTACTAGTTGTATTTCCTTTTGTTGTTATTCACATGACATCTCACTTGCCATCCCTCTAGAACTTAAAAGTCCAAGCTTTCAACCCGGTCAGATTTCATCAGACAACTTCAAAATACACTCAGTCTTCCTTTTCTCATCTACATCTTGCTCAAGATCATTGCTCAGTCCTCTCTCAAAGCTCTAGCTCGGTCCTCTCAACCAAGTGAAGATTCTCGCTCAAACTTCCTGAAGATCTTTTATTTAAACTCGACTTTCCTTCTCATCATACTGGAGAAGGCAGAAGAAAAATCATCTCTGACAAAATTCCTTCTTTGATCCATCTTAACGTTTACTTCCCTTCCCAAATCAACTCTTCAGCGCTAACGTTTGCTTCCCTTCTGTTATCAACCCTCTCGCGCTTAGTTTTCCTCCCTTCTTAAAACTCAACTTGCCGACTTCAGTAGAACCCTCATAAGATCTTTGTTACTTGTAGGTTTCGTCGTCATCACTCATTACTCAATAACATCAACTAACAAATCACTCTTTAGTCTTCTTCTTCCCTTTCATTTCTTTTTTCTTCTTGTACTTGTGCCTTGTTTTCTAACCTGTCTTTGCCTTTAAGGTATTCATTATTTCTCTCTCAACTTTCTATTTTTATATATGTATTTTATCTTAAAACTTATTCTTTGAAATTTACCTTTAAGTGTGACAATTAACACCTTTATCTCATTATTTTCCTTATCACTTCTGTTTCCTTTAACCAGGCCTGCTGCTGCTCTATCTCCTTATTTCACCCCAGGGAAATGACAACTATTCATCCCATGCCAGAATTTATTCCTTGTTGACTTGAATGGAAAATGGAAAAACCCTTGAGACTTCATTGCACCTCCCTAGTTTTGTATGAAAAGTTGATTCCTGTAATAATATTCTAGGATATATTATTATTAATACAATATTTTGTTATTTTTTACATTAAAGTCAGTCTTTAGGATACTCTGGAGTATCTCTAGGGGGCGTTGATAAACGCACGCCAACGCCAACCCGCACGCCAATTTTTTTTGGCGTGTGGGGCCTACACGCCATTTTTTTTTTGGCGTGTAGGCCCTGCACGCCAATTTTTTTTGGCGTGCGGGTCCCACACGCCAATTGTTTGGCGTGTGGGAGCGCACGCCAGGCGTGCGGGTCCCCCCTCGCTCACGTAATTGAATGGGAGGGCCCATTCGATTACGTGAGCGAGCCGGCTGACGAGGTTATACAACCTTGTCAGCCGGGAGGACTTCCTCCCGGCACGAGGCTGTATAACCTCGTCAGCCAGGAGGAAGTCCTCCCAGCCGACAAGGCTATACAACCGCGTCGGCCAGGAGGACTTCCTCCTGGCCAACGAGGTTGTATAGCCTCGTCAGCCGGGAGGAAGTCCTCCCGGCTGACAAGGTTGTATAACCTCGTCAGCCGGCCCGCTCACGTAATCGAATGGGCCCTCCCATTTGATTACGTGAGCGGGATCCCCTCACACGCCAAACAATTGGCGTGTGGGAGCGCACACCAAACAATTGGCGTGCGGGGCCCACACGCCATTTTTGGTGTGCGGGTCTCACACGCCAATTTATTTTGGCGTGTAGACCCTACACGCCAATTTTATTTGGCGTGTAGACCCTACACGCCAATTTTATCTGGCGTGTAGGCCCCGCACACCAAAAAAAATTGGCGTGCGGGTTGGCGTTGGCGTGCGCGCTTGGCGTGCGTCTATCAACGCCCATCTCTAGGGCTGACATGGACCGTTGGAATTCTCCTCCCCAGTTTGCATCCACCCAAGTTGTCATCTTGTCTCCCCATGCCAAAAGCTTCAATCGTTTGGACCTAGTTGTGTGAATGTACTGACCAGGTGTGACAACTCATCCCAGTGAGATTTATTTGGATTGTTGCTGAAGCAAGCCAGACAATTTATTGCAAAACTGATGTCCAGGCGGGTACTGAGCGCAAGGTAATTGTCAGAGCCAATGAGAGATTGATAAAGAGTTGCAAAGACCGGTTCTCCCCAGGAAGTGACAAGATTGTCTCCATTTAGTGGAGTGTGTGTTGTAATCAAATGCACCTTGACTGTTTCTTGTATTTCTCCACAAGCTGATTGATGAGCATGTTTTGACTGAGGAATACAGCATCATTTTCATACTCAAGAAAAATTCCAATGAGCTTGTCAGGTTTAGATTCCCATTTGAGTCTTAAGTTCTTGTCCATGGTTTGTCGGAGGATATCAATTGCCTGTTTGTCACTCCCAAACACTATCCCATTTTCCACATGTATCCATATGATGATGATAGAATTACCCTTTTTATATTGATACAGGCACTCCTCCACTTCATTGCATTCAAATTCCCAGCTGTGAAGTAAGCCTTTGAAGTGTTTCCACCAACATTGGCTTGCTTGCCAAGTATCATACAAAGCCTTCTTGAGTTTGAGGACTTTCCCATCCACATGAGGAAATAGTTTGACGAGTGGGTAAACATAAATAGTTTCTTCAATTGGACTGTGAACAAAAGCACCTGTGATGTCAAAAGAATTGATGATCCATTTATTTTGTACACCTAAAGTGAGTAGAATTTGTAAAGTCAACAGTGATGCCGTTGGAGAAAAGGTGGACTGTACATCTTTTGCCCAGAAATTTCTTAAATCTGTGTACCACAAAACAAGCCTTTAATTTATTGACCAAGCCGTCTGCATTACACTTGATGTCAAAAACAAACCGGGATCCATTGGAGTGCTTGTTTTCCTTGTCCATAATATCAAATGTGTCAATGTTGGTGAGTATTGGAATTAAATTTGATAGATTTCTATGAACCAAAAACCCGACTGAAAAAGAAACAAAATTAGAATGAGAGAAACAAAGAAAAAGAGAGAGAATAATTCATACCACTTGAACAATGAATGATTAATAAATGAGTTATATGAAGTAAGTTTTTTAAGGAAGAGGATTTTAATGGAACTAGAGAAAAATAAGTTGTAAGTTCAGTCTGAGGAAACAAGCAACAAGATAAAGAGATAGAAGAAAAAGAGAAAAGAACCAACTTGGACAAGATTTTAGTTACAATGTAATGTGCAAAGTTGACAAAGGATAGAGCAAGTAATGTATATGATTGTGGGAAGAGTTAAGAGCTCAGAGCAAGTAAGATAAGAGTGAGAACTCCACAGTAGGAACAAGGCTTCCCATTGAATAACATTTGATCACTTGGGCCTTTTTTGCCTTTTCTGATGTTGTTGAGGGCAGCTGATATGTTGTCAACAGTCAGATTGCCGGGTTTTCCCACATTAGGTTGATGTTCTGTTGATTGGGGACCCTGTGGGTTAGACCAATTTTGAAATCGCCCGGATGATTTTTGAGAATTTTGTGGTCCTCTTGCTGTATTCCATGATGATTGAGGATGAGGAAAAGATTGGAAGACGGAAACATTCTGGGTTTGGTTATTGCCAAAGCAATTTCTCTTTCCATACACTGAAGTGATAATTTTTTGGATATCCCGGGCAGTGACATCCTTTTTGCTTCCAAGTTGAAGTGATATGTTTGGAAATATCTGAGACCAAGACATTTTCAAGGGAGCCGGTGTGATTTCTTGAAGAATGAGAATCTCAAACAGAGGGGGAAGAGCTGCTTGTATGTTCTTAAGATCTGCAAATACATCAAAAACTTTATTGAATAATCCTTGAACGTGAGCTGGATTGGTTGTTGGTCCGGTGATTTGGAATTCAAGGAGACAGTCAATGAGTTCCATCTGCCTGAACCAAATTGTTCCTTAAAAGTTGGCCTGTACTGCTTCAAACGCTTTGGTGCCCTTTGTGTAGCAATCCACAAGCAACAAAAGCTCATTGTGTACAGTGATCTGAATGAGATATAGCAAAAAAAATTTCTTCCTGCCCCAAAATCTTCTTGTAATTATCTGGATTATCAAAAAACAAAGCGTGACTGAGCGTTAATAAGATAACCCAGGAAGGATCCCTCTTCCACTTGTTGAAGTTGGACCCGTTGGCTGTAAGTTGTTTGATTTCAGACTTGTAGACACTCAGTTGTTGGAGGAACTTGTGACGAGGAGATATTTTGGTGGTTGTTGCCTGTGGCATGAACAACTGGCTGAGTTGTTGATTCAATGTTTTGTCAACCTCGTCAAAGTGATGAGTAAACAAGGGACTTTGATTTCTTGATGGGGCTGACAATGATTTTTCTGCTGAAGATTGAGATGGAGACACCCCTTGGAGTCAATTGTCTTGAGGCCAATATGTCAATTGTAGAAGTTTTAAAGAATTGTAATTTTTTTCCTTTCCTTTGTCAATCAAGGTATCAGAGGTGTCAAATGCCAAATGAAAACCTTCAGATTCAATTTGACAAGTAACAAACTGAGAAAAAATATGAGAGACTGCCAATAAAAACGGAGATGGGGGAAATTTTTTGAAAAGAAGATTGTTTGTCTCTTCAACCAAAGGAGGTGGTAATGCCGGTAGCTTTATGAGGTCTTTATATGCCTTTGTTTGTTTTGGTGTTTAGCTTGAGTTGGTGGTGGAAGAGGTCCTACAATTGAAGGATTACTGCTGCAAGTATTGACCATACAATTATGTGAAGTTGTTGTAAAAACTGGCTAGCAAGTTGGTGAGCAGCGGACTCTTAATCTGTTGACTTGAATGTAAAAAGGAAAAACCCTTGAGACTTCATTGCTCCTCCCCGCCCTCCTCTTGACTACTCCATACTCCAAATGCGGAGTTTGAACACCATACACTACAACATTTTTCAATGTTCTCTGTTGGTATCTCTTTCTTAAAAGACTTTTAATCTGTGAATTTTGATTACTGAAGAGCTGACACACTGAGAGAAGAAAGTTAAAGATGAAGGGATGCACAAGACAATAAGAATGAAGAAGAGAGATGAAAGACCAAAATTAAGCTGAGGAGTTGATAGAAGATACAATCAATCTAATAGTTTCTGGAAAGAACAGGACAGGAAAAGATGTAGGACTGGTTTGGATGTTAGTTGAATGATAATGAATGATTGTTGATGAAGAGAGACTCTCACCAGGAAGAACAACTTAGATGTATTGTAGATGATGGGGAAGGAAGGGAAGTGTCAAGTGAACAGAGAAAATGAATGAGAGAGAGGGAAGAGAAAGAGAAGAAAGGTTTGAGTGTTTGAAGAGATGAGTGATTTGAGTATTGAGGTTCTTCAGCCTTGATTGAAGTTGAAGATTGATGTGAGAGTGAGTTGAAGTGAGGAGATGAGATTGAAGAAGGGATTCAGTTGAGTTTAAGAGTCATGAGAAAAAGAGCAGGTCACAAGTAGAAAGTCTAGTACAAGCACCTGTGACAGTACTGTGATTTTTACATTTTTCTATCACCTTCTCTCCATGATTACAATATATTATCACTTATTTTTTCTTTATCCAGGTCTGCTGCCCCTCCATCTCTGTATTTCAGCCCAAGTCACTGACAACTAGTCATCCCACACCAAAGGTTACATCTTTGTTGTTTTGTTTTCACAAGTCTTCTATCTTCTTTGACATTATCTCTGTGTTGGTCTGATTCATTTCAGCTTTACCAACTTTTGGCTTTTTTTATTTGTATTTTTCATTGCACAATTTTGGTTTCAGTAGTTTCTTGACTGATTCCAAAGTAGTTTCATTTTTTTAGTGTTATAATCAATTTCCATGAGTGAATGTTTAGTTGAACACCTGGAGTGGTCCCAAAATTGAATGGTATGATTCTCAGAAAAGTCGTTCCACTTTGGAAAGTACTTGAGGACCATCCAAGCCCGCTTGTAGGGAATTTTTTTTCCCTCCTGCTTGTAATAGGCCTTTTTTGCATCAGAAAGGAGATTGGTCAAGATGGAGCCGGATGGTTGACTTTTTTCAAGCTTTCCGTATATTCCTGAGAATTTCAGAGTAGAAATCTGTATATGGCCCTGACTGCAAACAGAAATTGATGGGGAAAAAATCAGATAAAAAATTCTGAAGATGGAGAGGATAGAGAAAAAACTGGTGCATGCAGTGGCTCCATTCTCTTTCTATACCAGTGGCATAGACATTGAAATCCTCGGCAACTCTTTTCCAGAATTCATCTTTTTTTTGCCCTGTTGATCATATAACGCCCTCAGAGATTTTTAGCCAGCTTTTTGCAAGCTGTTCATCATCTGGTGGGAACCAATTTGGATCGCATTTTGGTGGCATTGTTGATTGGAGTGTGGAAGATAATTGAGATTTTGCGGATATGGATATATGGCAAGGTGGGGAGATAGCCTTGTGTAGCTATTGTAGCTCTAGCTCAAGGTTTAGCTTAGAAGCTAACCATTGCTATATGTAGCAATGGTTAGCCGGAATTATAGCTTCATGCTAGTTTGGCTTGTCCTTAGCTCAGCCCAGTGCAGTTGATTTTTTTGGGCCAAAGTCCTTAGCTTGCGCTAAACTAGCCACCGGTAATCATACTCTAAGCTAACCCGCGAAAGTCTCGGAGAAGGGTGCCTAATAGGTGCCTTCGCGAACAACTCACAGCTGTATTGATAGGTGCCCGCTCTCCATTCACACAGGTGTGCCAGAGCGTCATCACTGGGAAACACCATCGGAGATTGGGACCAGCGTGAAAGCTCATTTGGAAAAGACAAACAAGGTGGGTCATCTTCAGAGTGAATGTGGTGAATTTTGATCAGCCCCAGGTACCGGAAATTATGCAGAAAAATATTTTTAAAAATTAAATAACAAGTGCAATATTAATTTTTGGCAAGCAGACCATGTATCTCCTGATAAAAGCCAGTTAGATTTTTTCGTCCCTTCGATATGACAGAATGACAGCTCTTTTCCGGGGGCAACGATAGTAACATACCCTCCCGCTGGTCACAACTCATTCCATATTCTAGGGAACCCATAATCATTAAGTTAAACTCAGCATGATTCCTGCCAGTGATAAGTATGGCCGATCACATTTTACTAGACTGGCCCATAGTTCTTGAATCGGGTCACAGATTAGAGCGTCCTTGCGGGTGACGCCAAAACCTACAGGCCAGTGACTGTCTAATTGATATGTTCGAAATTGAATTAATTGCTCGACGGTCTCATATGTGAGGCAGTACGAGCTCAAGCGGGCTTGGGCACAGACGTGCTAACATTGCGAAAGACTTGAGAAACGGAAGAACGATTATTAGCCCTGCAGAAAAGGGGCTTATTTAAATACAACATTCAAGGAACAGGTAGGCTGGGCATTCAAGAGTGATCAGATAGTGATACTAATTTTCAGTGGGAATCGGAATCGGCAGAGTACCCAGCCGATGGTTGTGTTCAATGCACTTTGTTTTGACGGTCGAGCGGAACGAGTCGAGAGTACGGGTGTTGCGAGCAGTTGGTGGCGAGACTTTAGAGCTGGTTGGGTGGTCATCGACCTCATCCCAGCAGTCCCCAAACTGGGCGAGCATGTTATGCAAAATAATACAGCAGTGTACCCAATGAATATAGTGATTGACGCTGGCACTTCGAGAAAAACGTATTTCGTTTAAAGAGGCCCATCTGGCTTTCAAAGCACCGATTGTCTTTTGACTCCGCACATGCGATTTGGCTAGGCAATAGTCAAACTCTTCATCCGTTTTCGTCTTCGGACCCGGAGCGGTGGATGGTGGGATGATGGTCTTACTAGGCCGATAGGCGGAATCAGCAATGAGATACTGGCCTGGAAAGAAAAAGAAAACGGATGGTTGGCTACGATTGCAAAAGTATCAGTCAAAGTGACGAAGTTTTTACCTGGATTAAAGAACTTGTGGGGGTTTCGATGCAGCGACGATTTCTCATATGTCAGGCTTCCTCTCCATTCGCCAGGGGTGCCGGTAAAGAAGGCAGTGATCCGCTGGTTAGAATCACAAATAATCTGAGCGTTCATAGTCGGCTGTCCCGTCTGACTATTCAGAAACGATTCATCGTTGAGTGGATATGATAAGGGGATGGTTAGATCATCAACTGAGCCCACGCAGCCCTCGAAGCCTTCCTGCTTCATGACATCCGAAATCAACCGTCTACGATGTTCGTTGGGCCATGTCACGTATTTGTTTGTAAGGGAGTTGATTGCCTGAACGGGGCCACTAATAGCTTTGATAGCATCTCGTCGACCGAGACCCAACTTGGAGGCCAGTGTACCTGGTAATCCGTCGTGTCCATTAGATCCTAGTATTTCAAGCGTTAGCGCGAGTTGCTGAGCAATAGACAGCTGGGGTGTGTCGTCTCTCCTAAAGATAGGGTGGTCCTTAATTTGATTGAAAATCCAGAGGAAGCTGGTTTTCGACATTCGAGTAGCCTGTCTGAGCTCGTTATCAGGCAATTTGAAGAGCCAAGTCAGATCCAGTGGCTTCTTGGTGCATTCTCGGTCGGAGTCAGCTCTCTCCTCCTCCTCCACCTCCTCAAATTCCTCATCAAATTCGTCGTCATAATCCTCATCATACTCCTCATCTCCATCATCCTCATCTCCATCGTCCTCATCAACTTCATCGTCTTCATCGCCTCCATCGTTCTCATCGCCCTCATCGTTCTCGTCGCCTTCATCTTCGTCGTATTCTTTGAATAGGAGAGCGTACATAAGGGCGAACTCTTCGATTTCTTCGATTTCGTCATCAAACAGCAATTCGGTTAACGGGAAAGGCATACTAGGAAACATGGTGTTTGCCAACGAGTTATACGGATTATAAGCCGTTCCCATCTACTCCTCCTGTTCGCTGATCTTCTAAGCCTGTTTTAGTCAGTCGCCTGGCAGACCAATGGAGTCTTCTGGAGGGATAAATGTTAGCTACTAGCCGCTAGCAGTAAGCCACCTGATGTCTACCTAGTGGGAGCTAGCCTATTGGCATGCATACCATCACAGATGTCACAGGGGCTGTCACGCGCTCCCAGAAAAAAAAAAGCGGCAGCCGTGACGGGGATCTTCCCTGCCGACTAACAACCACCGACGGATAATATCGATGGCTTCACGATTACCGCCGGGAAGAGCCTTGGGCTTATTGATAGCTGGTGAGACAAACTTCCTAAAGCCAGCTCATGAACCGTTTCACCGAAGATCGATGTCCTTCTTTGCTAATGGTCGCTCGGTGCATGCAGGAACTGGAATGGGTTGGGGAATCATGAAACGTAAGCTTTGCGTATGTGGGGATCAACCTCCGGAACGCCCTATCTGATTCACCCATTTACCTCTTTCCAACAATCCGAACGATCCGACACGTATTCTCACGACCCGTCTGACCCAAACAAAACCTTCACGCTTACTTTCGTCGGAATGAACAAAACTAATTGGGATCACGCCTGTGGCTCCTTCCTGTGAAAAGTTGCCACACCATCCGAAGGTCAGTACTATCCATAAGCCTCCTGGTTGAAAATTAATCTAAGGACTCTACCTTGCTCGGATCGTGGCTTCATATTCATTCGTTCACCTTCAGCCCAGTTTTATGACGTAAATTACCACAATGAGGTTTTGAATTAAATTTTCCAAATGCAAGATCATTAACCGCAATGTCGAACTATTAACCAATCACCTTTTTCATTTGATAATCTGGATGATCGCTTTGGTCGCGCCTAGGAGCTTGCGCCCGATTTGAAACGCAAAGTCGATGAACGTCGGAAGGAATCGGCTGAATGGGACAAGCTGTACGGCAAAACGACTGGTCTGTCCTCCTAAACTTGATCGATTTGCAAGCTCCTATAGAAAGGTTTAATAATTTACTTACATTTTCTGTACCCTGTGCTGAGCAGTCGAAGAGCACTACCGGGAAGCTGTAGAACGTGAAGAGCCGAAAAAGGTCTAGCTATCCATGTTGATTTGTTTGAAATTCAGCTCAAGGTGTAAGGGCCAAGTCTCTACGTACATTGTCAATCCGGCTGAATTTTATACCGACTTGGTGGTCGGGATGAAACCCGAACAAATACTGACAGTTGACTTGGTGGAGATGGCCTCATTAGCGACTATAATCAACCAACAGAAAGGGAAAATCTCAAGGAAACATGTTGCCATATTAGTCTGGAGAGATTACGGGGAGGTCGCCGCGCGTCTTTGAGCGAGAGACAGCGAGACCTGCGAAAGAGATATAAGATTCGCAATACAACTGCAGCAGATGAGCGACCTGAGTTGGCCGGTTCATCCCATCGATAGAAGAGCAAGCGCATGCCGCACTCGAGCTTGCAAGTGTACCAAAACTATCAATTGCTTTTTCACTTAACAGGTTGAAAATGGCGCAGACCAGAAATTAGCAGCAAGCTGGGATTGAAGTTTATGTAGTAGTTTTGATAATTGGGAAAAAACTAATCGTAATGCAACCCTACAATGTTGCCCCTCAAGATTCCATTCCCACTTCTTACAACATAATAGATATTGCGAGATTTATAAGCTTACTACAAGCACATAACACCAAAAAGAAATTTACATGGATTTGCATTCGATATTTCCCTACTGATAGTCTTGATGAGACATTACAATCCAAATTTCAGTCTAAAGGGAGTCAAAGGGACCAAGTGGTGCTATCCTGAACCTCAGGAGAAAGAAGAGAGCAACCACTCACCGGGAGCAGATGTGGATTATCAACTCATTCAACTTTAGCTTTCAGCTTCAAGCTCTCGTCTGGCATTGCCTCAGCGTCTTGATCGATTTTTCGAAATTGCCAGTCAAATTTCACGGGGTAGAGAAAAGGTCTCAAATCAAATCGGTTATCGTCTATCTGGCCGTAAACGTCAATTCAGTTTCATACTCTGGGGTGAAGCCTTTTTAAAATACAAAGTAGGTGGTGAGATTGACCAGGTGAGTAAGTTTCAGCATGATAGCTTGGAGTAAGGGTGGTCATTTTGTGTCGATTCCTTGCATACTCAAAGAAGAAATGTTTCACTTTTCCAGCGATCTGATTTGTTCAAAGAGGAGATGTCTAATCAGTAGTCCAGACCATCACAATATCCATATTCAATGTGGAAGGTAATCTGACCTCAAGAGGGCTCAAGAACGAGCTCCAATCTTGTACTAGCCGCCTGAACATGCTGTAGGGCCCACACTTTTCTACCTTCCTCAGTCGACCATAAATCGACAATTCATCGTAGGTCATACCCATGTCGACCTAAGAAAATTAATCAATTATACCATTGAGTTCAGCGTATTGAATTGGGGGCTTACTTCATCTGCTTGCAAGTAATCCTCTGTGATCGGTTCCAATTCCGCAGTTGGGACAGCAGACAAGAAACTGCCGCGTACAGATCTCAGTAAGCTTTTTCACGAAAATGAATAAAAAAGACCCTTTTGAGACCCACTGTTCTAGTATTGGTAGATCAAGCTTGATTTGAGCGTAGGAAATGAATCGCTTTAGGTCGGTCTTACTGATTCCACCAATCGGGTTAATGTCTGCACTTGAACAATCATATTTTGTCATATAGCCTCGTAAACTGTATAATAGTAAAAAATCAAGTTGAAAATTTTGAAAAAAAAGTCGGCTCTAAAAAAGAGGATGTCGCTGACCTTTCGTCAACATTTGCACTGCCCAAGACTAAGAGACCTCCATTCGTACCTCGAACCCATGGTGACAACTGGGCAAACATATAGCTTAACAGCATCCTCAGTCGTGCCTGTCAGAATGTGAAATCAATGAGGCTTTCATCATTTTGCTCTTGATGCTGTGAGGGCAAGACTGGCCTGAATGTTCTGAAGCGCTAAGTTTTCAGTTTGAGTACCGCCATGTATCTTGAATAGTGGAGTTTTCCCGGTCGTCACAGCGAACAAGGTCCGGATGGAGGTGACAACCGCGTCCATATTGAGATCAGTATGATATCTAATGATTTCCAAAGAAACATCAGCTTATAATCCGAGAATAAGTTGAAAGGCTGGTGCCGTACGATCCAATCGCTTCAGCGAGATCCTTGGCTCGTTTACGAGTTTCTGGACTCGAATTCTCAGTCCCCATGTAACATGTGTGAAACATTTTGTTACAGAACTCGCGTGCATCTAGTGGCACATAGTCGGGGTTTTCCCCCGTGATTCTGATAGCATCCTCAATGACCTGTTGGTCTGTTTGACAACGATCAACAATCGGATTGAGGAGATATATTGATAGAATGGATTCAGGCTTACTTCCTAGTCTAGCTTCTTTTGCAACCAATGTACACATTGAATATACAATGGTAGCTGTCGCGCAGCTATCGATACCGCCACTTAGGGGAACGAAGTATCCTTTCATTCCACTGCGCCTCAAATAATCCCAAAGCCAACAGGCGGGACCAAGTCTACAAACAAGCACAACGCGCGGACCGAGGTATCAGCCCAAACCCTATATTATCTTGTGATCGAGATGATCGCGTTGAGGCTCACGCGATCTCTTCTTCCGGTGTATGATAAATGGCAGGAATGGGTTGACCGAGTGCAATGGATGCAGGGAGTCTCGTGAGATCAGCCGCGACATAAACCCGCTCATAGCCACCGGCGGTACCACTGTTCGACGCGGCCTGTTGGTTTCGACTATTTCTTCCAACCCGATGCGTGCGAACGGTCTCGAGATCGACGGTTGTTATGATTACCTCAACATCTTGCAAAGAGAACTGAGAGCCTTGACATATCAATTTGCCGTTAAGAGAGATTAACGAGCAACCATCGTAGTATATTCTATCACCATCGCAGCCTTGTTGATTTGCATAGACATAAACACCACCTGCCTGTAAGATGCATATATTTCATTTCCAAGTCCAGTACAAATCGGAATGAGAGGACAGCAAATATTACAAATCTAACCTTCTCGGTGGCTTCCTCAATCAACTCAATTCTGGTGTGTAGCTTTCGAAGTTCATGATGGGAGGCCGAAGAGTTCAAGAACACTTCGACCCCTTCTAAGCTCAGTTGTATGTGGGGCCTGAATCGAATCAAGTTCTCAGCTATTCTAAGCTGGGTGAAGGGATCAATTAGATATCTACTGACGAATTGGGTGTGAATAGCTCTTCACAGGTCTCTATCCCTATGGAAGTGTCGTCAGTCATAATGATGGCGAGTCCAATGGGCACTGAAGTCTGATGTTTGAGCAGATAAACTGGCGTCATTAGAAAGATGATCGCCGGAACGAATAAAATGAGGTTTCTGGGAGACTTACTTGAGCAGTAATCAATCGAAGCTCTCTGGGGAGTAAGAGCTGTTCAATCTTCCTATCTTGCCTCCAAGAGCTAAAGTACCTCAGCTCCCTAATAAAAATAAACGTTAAGGTCCGTCCAATTTAGAATGATTGATACGATGGCTGTTGTTTTAAAAGGCCAGAGAGATAAGTATCAAACCTGTAGTTTCCGTCATTGGCCATCCACATTTTAGGCCTGACTAGGATGATTTTGGTGTTGTAAAATAACACTCGACAATTGTAAAGTACGCCCCTATGGATTACTGGCCTAATGATGGAGATTCAAGTCAAAAGATAAAAACATCCAGAATCAAACAGCCGCCTATAGATGAGGATGAAAGAAATTAAACTCAACATTCCAACATCGCAGAGTATGTCTAAGGTTTCTGGGGATGCCAGCAGTTTCGCCAAAACCTCCCAAGAATGTGTGACCGTGTCCGCTATGGAGTACACCGGTAACGATAAAATGAAGATGAGTTCTGATTCATCATTTTGGATGATTAAGAAATCTATAGCCTCCATACCTTCTAAAAAATGGTCAAAACAACCATAACCACTATGGAAACGAGAAATGCAAGATACGTTAGGCCATCGGATTTTCATGCACGACTAAGCAAAGACATTGATATACTAACGAGATCTCAAGTTCGGGCCCAACTCTGATAGAGGCTTTGGCTTCTTTGGCCAACTTGATTGATTGTAAAATCCTCTGGTGGTTGCCATCAAAGTCAAGCTACAAACAACAAGATAACCAACAGATCATTTAGCTATTCTTTGGTCCGCTCAGGTATCGTTCAGGATTATTTATGGAGGATACAATTATACTTACAGCCCATTGGTTTAGAGAGCAAGTGGCAATACTGAATGCACCGTGGTGGTAAAATAAAAGGGTCAACAGCCATGTCGGTTGGTATCTTCTTGTGAGATGACTTACGTTATTGGATGGGCCATCGAAGTGGCCAGGTGGTGAGATGTCCCTGAAGTATGTATGCCAGGACTTGTCTGCTTCCGTGGGTGTTAGGAGCGGAAATTGCTGTGGCGTTTCGGTACTCAAACATTGAAGGCCCGCCCAACTACATGTGTAAGTGAAGCTCACCAGCCGCGAGGTTCTCAGTTGGCCTAGCACTCGCTAACCACATATAAATTTCATCTCTCTGACGATCACATACCCACGGAATACCAACAGACGTACGAAGCATGATGAGGACAGCAAGAATCCAATGGACCCTCGCGAAGCCACTTGTGCGTCTGTACTTCAACAGCCTGGCCGACCCAGGACGATTGACTAGGTGGGAAACGATACGCCGTGTGGATGGAGCTGAAAACCAAGTGGGTTCACCTTGTTCGCCCTCGAACCTCCGGCCGATCCGTTACTTTCGAATGAGCAAGAGTTCCAACCCTATATCACCCGCATCATCTGCTCCATCTGCTTCACCTAACCTAACACATCCTTCAGTCGAACATTATCCTAAAACGGCGCTCTCGTATTACTCTTTAAGAAGTTTTTTCAGTCAGCTTACTAACCAGGATCATTCTCATCAACAAAGCCAAAATTCCTCACATTCCAGAACCGAAGAACAATCTCCTCCCGTTGGATTATTCGGCAAACTTAGACAACTGACAAAACTCTATGGAAGTGCTGCTCTAGTGGTTTACGGAGTACTTGGTGGAGTGGACTTTGGGTAAGTAGCCAACTCACAAAAACAATACAAGAGCCGCGTGTCTCCTGGAAGGAATTGTCATGAAACTGATCGAACTTTTGCTCCAAAATAATACATCGGAAATCTCAGATTGACATTTGTAACGATCTACCTAGTTGGCGCCGAACACGTGAGGAAGGCGGAGGACTGGTTACTCGGACAATTGAACTGGAAACGAGCGCATTCTACCCCCTTACCTTCAAACTCTACCCCTGAAGCTTCTGGAATGGAGGAAAATATGCTATGGACTACTGCTGTGGTGGCTTATACGATTCATAAGACAATCCTCTTACCATTTCGCATTGGGCTCACCGGTACGCTGTTTCCCTAATCTCGATCATTTTTACGTTTCAAATTTTTCGCATTTCCTTCTTCCGATGTTCCATTACTAAATCAAACCTGCCCATCTCAATTGCCTCCCGCGCCTCCATCGGGGGTCAATTTTGGCTATTTACCCTCCGATACAAAAACAAAATTATTCGCCTTCCACGTCCAACTGAAAATTTGACCACAAAAACAATAACCAACAAAATGCATAAACCATCAAATTGCTTGGCTGGACTCGCATTGTTGTAGCTTGGATGACCCCACCGATTGTTAGACTACTACAAAAACGAGGATGGAAAGTTGGGAGAAATTTGGGTCGATGACTAGATTTCTCGTCTGCTATCCCGCCCCACTTCCAAAGGCCACTTAACTCCAACCGTCCGGCTGGCCCAGCCATAATGTTTGAAGAGAGAAAAAAGTACAACCATCCTTGCCTCTCATGTCGATCATCCAACATGCGAAAGGAGAAAGCTGGACGTATTGAACATGATCAGTGAGCTCTACAATGAACGACATACTGTCTCATTCAGCTCGTGTGTAAATGTTTCGACGGTGTGAGGGTTATATTCAACATTCAGCCTAGTTGCAGCAACTTTCCTTGCAATCATTATTCCCCATGACAAACAATTCTGAGCAATTGGGCCCAGCCAGGCCAGTACAAATCCAAATTGCAAATAGTCTATTGTACAACTGCTTGGACTGATTTGTCCCCAAGAGTTGTCAAAATCCATCAATAATTTTCATTTTTTTAAGTTTTCTGGTTATTAGGGGGTATCAAATATAACCCAATCCACAATTAAAACCAGTGAATTAGGTTTTTCCACAATATTCCACTTGTCAGAATTCTGAACCATTTTATATGGATATCCATGGTTTTTGAAATTGTTGGATTTTCAAAACCAGTTGATTAGATAATGGTAGATTTGGTCATATTTGATAACCCCTATTAATGATCATGGCTGAGTCCTGGTGCTGTGTGCGGCAGTAAGCTGAAGATTAAACTGGGGCTGTGCCCACAACCCCATAACCTTGCTATCCAAAAATTCTTAAACAGTCCAAGCATTGATAAAAACACAATAGATTTGCCTGACACTCATTCAAGTGAATATTTGACTAAAGTAACCACTTCAAAGATTACTCAAACCAGCCTCTCAGGTCTAGGGACTACCTTTTCTGGTGACTCAACAGTAACTTCAAAGCTATCCACACTGCCAGCATAATTGCCTAGGTTGAGTTCATCCCAGTTAAACTAGGATGCAACCAACCAATTTAAAGTAGGTTGACCTCAACCAATGAAATATAAAACCAAGGGGGGTCCCTTGGGTTTATATTTCATCAGTTGATATCAACCTAGTTTAAATTGGTTGAGTGCATCCCAGTTTAACTGGGATGACTTCATCCTAGGTAAATATGCTGGCAGTGCCAATAACCCTTGTCCAGCTTAGCCTTGAATGGACTTTGACCTTTAGCTTGGTGCTTAAACCTCATCAATATCCTTGCACTTGACCCTCTGACCCTAGAATCTCTTACCCTCAGACTTTAAGCATTTCCTTGTACTTCAATTGTTATTCATTTCACAAACAAACAAGGGTAATGCCCCCAAATTTGGGGAATTGAGGTGAATTTTATTTAGAGTGGGTTGTTTTGTTTGGCAGGGGGAAATTAATATTACCAAAAAGAATTATGGTGTAATTATATAAATTTCAATTGAAAAAACATCAGATGACACAAAAAACCTAACAGACAACTAGAGAATAGTTAAGAGGACAGAGAAGACACAGGACTGAAAAGTGAATAGTTGATTAGTTTTACTGAGTTTCCTTGAGGTGCAAGATTTCACTTCTCACCAAGTTGAGATTCAGATGAGATGTCTAATTGCAACGTGAGATAGATTGAGAGGAGTTTTTGAGTGGTATTTTATATGTATTGAGAAATAATGGAAGAAGGAGGATAGGAAGAAAGGAAGGGGAAAAAGAGAAAGATAATAAGATTTGATGGATGAGGAGAGTGTGTTAGTTTGAAGAGAGGATTTGAGTAAGGAAGGGGAAAGATGTTGTTAAAGAGGAGATGATTGATGATGAAGGTTGAGTGAGGAAGGGGAAAGATGTTGATGAAGAGGAGATTATCAATGATGAAGGTTTTGAAGAGAGTGGGTTCCGGTTGAGCTAAAGATCCTTCTTCAATTAGGTTTTGAATGAATGATAGCTACCGGTACTAGGAGGTCTTGAGTTGTGGTTTTCAGGTTTCACACATGTTTCACAGGATACTGTTTAATAGGTATATGTTGAGTTTCAACAAAATCCAGATAGGTTTATGCTATTAATATACTCAGGCAAGTAAAGAAATTGAGGATCTTCCTCTACTGAATCATGACTTGTGTAAGAAATAAGTTCATATGGCAAGTAACTCAAGATATTTGAATTTATTGCCCAGTCCATAAAATAATTGGGATGGGAGAATTAAGTGCTGATATTTGGAAAGATTTTTTCTATCAGAAAATCAAGATTTTGGTCATCTGAACCACCAAGGACTACCATTGAGTGAGGTAAATTTATTCTGTTGGAATTTTGAGTGAGCCCCTGACCATGTCCAATGGATAAGAAAAATGTCTGAAACCGAGGATCCCCAGCAGCACACATGTTGAATGAGAGGCAAATTGTGTTTTTTTGAAAGTGAATCCAGCAGTGAGAGTTTACAATGCTTGCATTGAATGTCTGAGGGGGTTCCCCTTTCTTCAAAACTTGTAAAACCTGATGTGTGTCCCCTCCCAGTACCATGACCTTGCCACCAAAGAGAAGATTTGAATCCATAAGGTCTTGAAGCAACCCATCCACCAATTCAAGTGAATGCCTATGAGTCATTGATGCTTCATCCCAGATTATTTATTGTGCTTTCTTGAGGACATCAGCTTTATGAGAATCTGGAAATTGATGAAACTGAATTTTGCAAAAGTTTGGGGGGAAATATCAAAAGTGAGATGAGCAGTCCTACCATTGGGCATTTTCATTGCTGCTATACCTGTTCAATATAAAATTAACAATAGTTATGATTTAAGAAAACTATGAAATTGAGGTCTAAAAGGCAAGCATACTACTTCCAGCACATGCAATGGCTATTCTTCTTGTTGATCTCACATTTTCCAGGAGAAAGTTGTATAGAAATTTATTCTCAGAGCCACCAGGCCCATCAATGAAGAAGCAAGTTGGAATTTCAGAATGACATGCAAGAAGGATTCTCTCAAAAGCTAATCTTTGCAGGGAGTTGAGAAGATCTGCATTGCTGAGTTCATACTGAGTTACATCAAATCTTGATTCCTCTTCATCCAACATCTAATTTTGATTGAGTTTGTTTTCACCAACTGAGGGATTATTAGAGTGAGTAAAATTTGCAGCAACAGCCAGTCTCTGGCTATGATAAAATCTTGAGTGTTGTGATTGGTTAGCAGCTCTTCCCTGATATTTTCTGTTGGTTTCATAAGCTCTTCCCTAGTAATCAAACCTGAAGGTCATCTTTAAAGAAATTTAGGTTTTTATATATTGTGGAAAAGACAAATGTTGATGATTCAATTTAGAAAATATACCAATCATTTTATTTGTGATTTTATCAAGTATTTTATTTGTGATTTTTGGTGTAAAGACAATGATCAAGACTTAGTTTTTTTTTTTTGGATTTTTTTTTTTTTTTTTGGATTGGATTGGATTTCAAAGTTTTTGGGTGTGGAAAAAAATAGATTTGATGAAATTATCTTTGTAGTTATTAATTTATTTTGATTTGGGTGGTTGATAACCGCACACCCCTGGCTGCACGCCCACACCCTTTTTTTATGGGCATGCCCCTGGCGGGGATTTCTCAATCTCCTTTGATTTGATTTGATTTATATTGATTTATTAAGATTACATGTTATTTTATTTTATTTTTATTTTTCAATTCTGAAGTTGTAGTATAAAAGCCTACCCATCAATATAACTGATTCACAGTCTACCATACCATAATGAATGGAAAAAACATTCTGAAAGCAGATTGAAGGGTGGTTCAAAAATAATTTTCTGGTGTATGATTGAGTGCCCAAATCAGGAATAGGGTTGGTAAAATCCCTGCCTGTGACACCTAATACTCAAATCACATTCACTGCTCAAATTTTCCAATCAATTATCCAACAAAGTCAGTGACCATGTTTAACGTATATACAAGATTCCAACTCACCGGGGCTTGATAAAGGCACACCCCTGGAGCATGCCCACGCCAGGGGCGTTTGGCGTGTTTTGATGCCCCCGCCAGCCCAAATTGGCGGGTTTGGCAGGCACACCAATGCCAGTTGGCGTGTTTCCAGGCACACCAAGTTCCAATCCCTTGGCATGCTTGTCAACGGCCCACCCGCACACCAATATACATGCGGGTGGGCCCACAATCCCAGGCCTATGGCCTATGAGAGACTTATACAGTCTCTCATAGGCCAATAGGCCGGTTATACAGCCTCTGTCAGCTTGCTACTATGACAGAGCAACCTGTCACAAGATTTCTACAAATACTTATTAAAAATTACATAGAAAATCAAATAATAGTTAGAATATTATTTGATATTCTGAATCTACACTAAAATTAACCTAGGGTACCTCACTCATAGGTACCCCTAATTCTCACTCCTTCACTATGTAAATCAGCAAAGAAGAATTAGCAAGTACCTTTAATAAAAAGGCACTTGCATTAATTAATGCTTATACATACATATACATATGCTTAAACCCCATTTCCAGTCACAGAAATGAGGTGTTGTGTAAATTAGGGGAGATGGTGTAAATACACCGTGTTTTACTCAAACCCCGTGTACCGCAGTCCGCATAACTTGAAGTTCAACCCACGTGACTGAAAGACCGCACAAAAGTTGGAACATAAGCCCCCGCGCAAGCATCAGACCCCTCACAGGCTCTCAGCTTGGCACGCGGACTCCAAAGTCACCCAAGGTACACCCAAAGCAACAAAAACACACCCCAGTAACCTCATTACATATGTTACATATGTAATGAAGATTACTGGGGACTAAATAATTAATTATATCAGACGGTATTATTATTTATACATACAAATAAGAATATATTGATTGAACAAACAGTACAAACAATACTATGGCTTATCATAAGTACAAATAAGCCACTAGTATTAAAATCTATAACAAACAGTACTAATGTACTACAGACTGTAAGTCAATATAAATAAATAAATGCACTAATAAAATCAATTGGTGAAATGTATTCAAACCAGGGGCTGCTGAAGCGTCACCAAGAAAGCAAAAATGGCCAAAATGTGGTCCAAAGATCCCACAAGTTGGCCAATAATACCTACAGGGTCCCCAGAGGGAACTCAAGACTATTTAAGGAGCTCTTCAACCGCCCAAAGAAGGCTCCTCATGCTTTTTGATACCCACCAACAACCTTACCCACTGATTATTAGATATACATCCTTATGAAACAGTCTGGTAAGCTTCTTAGTAGTTATTCTTTAGCTCTGTCTTCCCCAACATCTTCACAGTGACCATCCAGCTCCAACATCCATCAATCAAAGCGCCCACAACTGTCCATTTTCACCCTGAATATCCCCAAGATCCCTCAAGGTTTATTACCAGTAAGTAATAACCCTTTTCTTGAAGATATTCCCCACTTTCCTTTCCTGGGATTAAGCCACCCCTGTGTCAACAGGCCCCAGTTTCCCAGGTACCTAAATCCTCTGCAATTTATTTGCTAGATACCTTAGAGGGATCTAAACTACCCCTGATTTATCAGGCCCCTCTGGTTTTAATTATATTAAATTTATTTAATATAATTATTACCTTACTTTTTTCTGTAAATTTTATGTCACAATTCCCCATTTTATTTGGTAATTTCAACTTTAAACCTTACCCAGAGTGATATTACTCTTTCCTTACATCTTTGCACCACTTGTAGCTAGAAAGACTTGTCTTTGGCATCAAGGAGGCTGACAGCCTCAATTGGGGAGGAGTTCCTCCCAGACAATGAGGTTGTATAACCTCATTGCCGGGAGGAAATCCTCCCCCACAATGAGGTTTTATCAGACAATGAGGTTGTATAACCTCATTGTTGGAGGAGTTCCTCCCCTGCAATGAGGTTATACAACCTCATGGCCGGGGAGGAACTCCTCCCCAACAATGAGGTCATACAAACTCATGGCCGGGGAGGAGTTTGATGACACTGTATAACCTCATTTTTGGGGAGGAGTTCCTCCCCGGCCATGAGGTTGTATAACCTCATTGTTGGGGAGGAGTTCCTCCCCGGCCATGAGGTTGTATAACCTCATTGTTGGGGAGGAGTTCCTCCCCCGCCATGAGGTTGTATAGCCTCATTGCTGGGGAGGGGGCTGGGGTGGCAGGCCAGCAAAAATCATATCATCTGGCCTGCTGAAATCAGCAAACTGTTGAACTTGCACATGTTGCTGATGTCAGGGATACACACATACATAGTATGTGTGTATTTCTTGGTGTGCCTGCCTACTATGTATGTGTGTATCCCTGGCCTATGGCCTATGGGAGACTTTAAAGTCTCCCATAGGCCATAGGCAAAGGTGTGTGTCCCCACCCGCACAACCATTGGTGTGCGGGTGGGGCGCTGAAAAGCACACCAATGCGTATTGGTGTGCTTTTCAAGCACGCCAATACCCATTGGCGTGTCTCACAGGCACGCCAATGGGTTGGCAATGGGTGTGCCTGGAAACACACCAACAGGTATTGGTGTGCCCTCCAAACTCGCCAATTTGGGCTGGCGGGGGCGTCAAAACACGCCAAACACCCCTGGCGTGCGTTTATCAAGCCCCCAACTCACCTTGTCAGCTTCTCTATTCTGAGACATAACTTGCGCCATTGCCCATTTCCCTGGGCGTCCAGATGTTACCAATCACAGCTAGCCAATTGGAACTGATGTAAATAAATAAATATTGTGTTTTCAATAAATCTTGGATTTTTCAAAACACTTAGAAGGTAAGGTTATGGGGCACAGCTCCAACTTAATAGGCATGGGTTTATTCCATTTTTGCCGCACACAGCAGATGATTTTCAGGGCGAGCTCTAAATTGACGGCTCCCTGAATCAAGATTTCACAAGGTTGAGAGGATAGACGGATTATAGTTGTCTGAAAAGGGTTGAGACTCAACTCCGCTGTCTAGCTGGAGGATATACCATGCCTCTGTCTAGAGGGAGGAGATGGTACTGGAAGTGGGGAAAAGGAGAGGAGTATTGAACTTACTAGGTTTCAGGGGAATGAACTGAGTAAGTTCTGAAGGGAGAAGATAAAATAAAAAGGTTTCAGACGGAAGCCCCAGTTGTAGATTTCAAAGATTTCAAAAGCTACAAGGTGTATGGGCTTGGTAATAATCTGAACTGAGGGAAACTCCGATTGTGAGGATCCCCTCATACTTATAACTTGTAGATCTGTCAATCTGTGATTTCCTTACTTGACATTTGTCAGTCAACTGTAACTGAGATCATTACAGTTTAACTCAAGTTAGAGCTCAGAGCCCTCTCTCTGGAGAGGGATTGTCGTTGGCTGCGCCTTTAGAGCTAGCAGTCAGCTGACAATTGCTACCCCTAAAAAGGGAGGCTCTAATGAGAGTCGTGGTGGAACTCCTTTTACTAGCTCTGGATCTTTGGAGGAGATTCTCAGCATTGCTAATCTTCTCCTTTGGTAGCCATTTGTCTTGGTCTTCCGGCTTACCCTTAAATTGTGTCAAATAAAGGCAACAGTCCTTGCCATGTATCCTAGTGAGCTTTTAGTCTAGTACCTTAGCTGCTTCTCCTTCTGGGTTGTTGTTTCCCAGTTCACTCAGTGGTATATGAGGTTGAATTTCTCTCTCTTCCCCTGGTGTAATATACTTCTTCAAAAGGCTAACTGGGAATGTTGGGTGTTTGAAGTCGTACCCTTCTGTGAGTATCACTTCCACCGCATTCCGCCCATGTAATGCCTTAACAAAGACGGGTCCTATGAACTTATCTTGTAGCTTGCAGTTACCTCCTAGGTTTTGGAAATTCACCGTCAAAACCAACACTCTATCCCCTACTTGTATGTCATTCTCTCTATGGGTACTATCCCATCTCTCCTTGTTATATTGTACTGACTCTTTGACACATGTGCTGGCATAATTCTCTGCTAACAGGATCATCTCCTTGAAAAGTTTGACATAACTAAACTAGATTACTTAGTTAAACTGTATCTAATATCTATTTACATACTGTAGACTTATTTTGATGATGATAATGAAGTATAGAAGAAACTTGATTTTTACCTAAAAGCGGTCCAGGATCCAGAATTTTGGTGAGAGATAGATAAAGAAGGGAATGAAGATGTTGAATCAATTCTGGGAAAAGATGGCAAATTGTTTTTATTCCTTATGAGGAAATGAGATTTGATTGGCAAGTTTGTTTGTGCTGTTGATGTCTGTTTATTGGCATTGATAGCCATCAGCTCAAACTCATCACAATCTTCTATAGTTATTGTACTTACTTCCTCTCAAGGGTGAAGTAGTCGATTCACTACAATGCGGGCCTATACGGTCTACGAGTGGAGTGCGGCTGCTGTTGCTGTTGGTTTAAATTGCATACAGTTAGCTAACTTGCCTCCTTCTTTTCTAAAAACTAGCAGAACTTACCTGGTGGGTTGCTTGCTTTGCTCGGTTATTTGGGTCTCTTTGTTGTTTGCTGAAGTGGCTGTATCTGTAGAGCGGATGGAGGTAAGCACTCACTTGAACCTTCCATCTGCATCATATGCATATTCACAATAAATCAATTGACCCATTTCTTTGGGGTTCCTTGCGTTAAACCCCTTTTGCTTGTTGTCACAAGTGCAACATGAATCTTGATACTCCTGAAACTTCTCTGCGGTGGGATGCAGCGTAACTGTTTTGCTCAATAGAGCATCTCTAGGCATATGAGGGATCCAGCCCCTTCCTAGCTCAAACAGCGCCTTACCCGTAGTCGCGTGCACACTTGAGTTGTACGCATACTCCAATGAAGGTAGTAACAATACCCAATCATGAGTGTACCCTTCTCCATCTCTGAATTTCATCCCAAATGCATAGTATTGTCTAATCATGTCTTCTAACGTCTGTATCATCCGCTCCGCCAGGCCGTCAGTCTGGGGATGGTAAGCTGTAGAGAACGCCAGCTTGGATCCTAACAGCTGAAATAAGCTCTTCTAGAACTCTGAAGTAAATTTAGGGTCTCTATTGGTAATGATCACCCTTGGACACCCCACATTGTTCACAATGGAGTTCCAGAAAATCAGTGCTACATCCAGTGCCGTGCTCTTTTTGTAACAGGGCAAGAATCTGGCCCTCTTAGAAAACCTATCCACTATCACTAATACAGCATTGTAACTGTCTTTGCCTGCGGTAGGTAACACCGTAACAAAATCCATATTTATAACTTCCCATCTCTGTTTGGGTTCTGCTATTGTTTGTAGCAAACCAAACTTCTTCCCGGTGGCCTTGTTAGCTCTTTGGCACCTGTTGCAGCTACTCCAATATTGTTCAACTCTTGACCTCCACCCTGGCCACCAAGCTAACACTCTCAACCTCTCTACAGTACGTTCCTTGGAGAAATGCCCTGCTACCACGCTGTCATGGCATTCATATAAAATTGTCTTTATATGATCCTCGCTAACTACTACTAACGTGTGAATAACCAAACTAAAGGTAATATTTCATAAGTATATAATATAATAAAAAGACATGTTGTAAATAATATGAGAAGAAAAGAAATAGATTAATACCTAAAGGCAACACAACAAAACAAAAGGAACAGCAATAAAGATGATGGCAAAGAAGAGAGAGTGGTTGCTGTGAGATAATCAAATATAAGATGGTTAGAAGATTGCAGAAGTTTCAGGATGAGTAACAAGAATTCTTATGAGGACAAGACAAGGACAGTATGATAGATTTATAAGAAGAGGAGATTTTTGTGAGAGAAAGAAAAAGAAAAGAATAAAGAAGATTGATATTGATAGGACGTATTGGAGAGAGTTCAATGAGAATTGTCAAATGGAATCAATTCAAAGGGAACAAGAAAAGGAAGAACAGGATATTAGATAATGTTCTGAGTGGATAGCGCTCTTGTTAACAAAGGGAAGAGAACTGTAGGAGTTTTTTGAGTATTTATGTATGATAAGGAAAAGAAAAGGAAGTGACCGATTAAGCGGTCTGCTTGAAGATGATGTCATTCAAAGTCTGGGCTTGAATTAGCTGTCTTCTTGAGGATGATGTCATTCATAGTCAGGGCTTTTGGGATCAAGAGAGGAAGCGGGGGAATGGGAAGAGGAAGAGGAAAGATGAATATTAACATAACACACACTGATTTCCTGATCTGTGATACAGTAGTCCATCCAACAGGATAAATCTCCCCGCTGCAAAGATTGTATTCCATGGTGCTTCCAGTAGTGCAACTAGGTCAGGTCTTGACTGCTTAGCTCTCAGGATCATTATTAACGCCGCTGTATTCTTGTCGTTTGTGTAACTGCTCTCAACTGATTCCCAGAATTCTGCTGCTAGGCCACTTACACTAATTGCCATGATAGGAATTTCTTGTATGGTTTCTTCTTCATCCGCTGCCGGGTTTTCTCTTTCGTTTGGTAGCACCCATCTAGAGAGCCTGTCAGCATTCTTGTGTATAAGACCGTCTTGATGAACTATGGTCATAGATCCTTGCCAGTCTTGTATAGAAATTTGCCACCGCATCATATGTTGGCTGGGAATTTTCATGTTAAGAAGAGATTTCAATTCTACACATTCTGTTATCACCTTGAATACGCAAACATCCAAATAGTAATATAATTTTTCTAATGCCCACACCAAACATAAGCATTCTAGTTGCAATGCTCCATACCTTTTCTCAGATTCTTTCAGCTGTCTCAATATGAAACATATTGGTCCTTCTATCTCTCTACCTTTGATCATTTGGATCTGATGGAGAGCTGCCCCCAATCCCTCTATACAGGCATCAATGTACAATCTGAACGGCCTGGAGGGGTCCGGGTGAAACAGCAAAGGGGCTGTAGTCAAAGCTACTCTCAAGGCTTTATACGCTTCAACTCTTTCTTTCATCATTTCAAACCCAACATTGGGACTGCAAATCTTGTACAGGCACAAAGCCATCCTGTTGAAGTCTTTAATATGTAAACGGTAGTATCCTGCAAACCCTAGAAAAGATTGTAGTTCCTTCAATGATTCTGGTATTGGTTTCAACAGCACCACTGCCACTCTATACTGATCAATCCCTAGTGATAACCCATTCACTATATGTCCCAAAGTCTTCAATTCAGAGAATCCAAATGAGCATTTGTTAAGTGAAATTTTCATGTTCATATCTTGGATTCTACCCAACACTATCAAGACCTTGCTGACATGATCTTCCCATGTCTCAGTGAAAATAATAATATCATTGATATAAATAATGAGCCATAATTCACTCAGCTCTCTTCTACACTTGTTGTCCATCATCCGCTGAAAATGAGATGGTGTGTTCTTTATGCCAAACGGCATCCTCTGATATTCATGTATTCCCATGTGTGGGATGACCCTAAGGAATTTTTTGCTTTTCTCCTTGACTCGGTTCCGGTGAAATCCTTTGAGGACGTCCATGCAAGTGATAAACTTTGTGCCATGCAACTTTGTCAAGGACTCTGTAATTTTAGGCATTGGATATCTATCCGGCGTAGTATAATTATTCAACGCTCTGAAATTGCCTACCAGCCTGGATTTACCATTGTGCCACGCAATGATCACCGGTGTAGTAATCTCCACTCCTTCATTGGAGCCCACCTTCCTCAGTATCCCCATCTTAACTAGTAGGGATATGTGCTCCTTGATAGCTATTCTGTTCCTTGGACTAGCTGGATATGGGGCCTTCCTAAGGGCAAGCGGGTAAGGTTTTTCTACTGTAAGTGTAATCTCTACCTTGTGTCCTATAATGCAACCAAACAGTTTTTCTGGCGTTGCAAAAGCTAATTTGAATTTTTTGAGTGTATTCAATAATTGTCGCTTATGTTCCACAATTAACTAATCATTGTATTTTGCATCTCTACAGACTTCCTCCTGAAAAGAGACACTCTTATTCTCAGTTACCACATTAATGAATTTGTCAAAGTTGAATTTTTCCCCTTTTATGGTAAAGCTTCTCTTACCCTCATTAAGTAAAGATATCCTATAATAGTTTAGATAGTAATTCCCTACTATAAATTAACGTGCTGACATATTACTCATGACCACAAACCTCATCACCAGTTTGGTTTGGTTTAAAGTCAGTCGGATTTTTACTACTCCCAGTGGAATGAGGGCTCCTGAAGCGCTCTGAAACTTACCTGTCTCAATAGGCAAAATAAAATCTTCCCAATTTGGACAATATTTGGCTAAGTATCCTTTACCAACAACAGACCTGACCGCACCGCTGCCAAATAGGACCATGCAGTCTTTGTCACAGCAAGAAATCCTCACTAGATTATTTTTAGCTGGAGCATCCTTCTCTGCTACCGCTATCACTCCAACAATTGGTTCATTTCCTTTGCTCTTGATTCCTGCTTCCATCAATTCTTCCTCCTTGTCTACTGAGTTAACTTTCTTTGGACATGCTTTTGATGTATGGCCTGTCATTTTGCATATGTAGCATTTTATGTCTGAACTAGCCGTCTTAGTCTTTTCAGTTGTGTTATTGGCTGGTTTCCCAACCTGTTGACCTAGAGTCTTCTGGGGATTGAAACACCGCCTTCCTAATCTGGTTTTCTCGCAAATATCTTCCAGAACATTAATAAAGGAGCTAAGATCAGCGTCAGGCTTCTGCAACACATTCATTGCTGCAAACTCCACTTTGTCATCCATCAAATTTAAGAGTTTGAAGTTAATATATTCTTGCTTCAAGCCTGGTTCAAAACACCTCAGTCTTTGAAGCTGTCTAGTCACCCAGTTTGCTGGTGCTACTTCTCCCGGTACAAACTTGTTGGCTTCAAATGCTGCTTGCTTTTTGCGCGTCCAAGCCAAGCTGCCAAATTTCTTGCAGATCTCTGATCTCCAGAAATCCCAAGTCTTCTCTTCTACATGTTGTGGCTTCATAGTTTCGTACCGCGCTAGAGCCATACCTGTAAGCATATTCAGAAGTTTCAACACTATGATTTCATCATCCACTTGTCTGTCTCTTTTTGAGGTGTCTATCCATAGAACAAACCTCAAGTGATCATATTCTCCCTCTCCCGAGAATTGAGGCCAATCACTTTTAGATATTGCATTGTTAAGCCTCTTCTTAAGTTCAAAGTTTACTCCTTCTGTTGCTGCTGTATTTGTAGGGCTCAATTCTTCTATTGTATACAGATGTGTGGCAGGTTGACCTGTACGGTTTCCCCTAACCTTCAATTCTTTGAGTGACATAGATAAGTTGCCAACCTCTCCTCTCATTCTAGCCCCTTCTGCCCAAAATTGACTCATCATTCTGTCTATTTTATTGTTCAGCTGAAGGAAATCTGTTCTTTGGTTCTCACTTTGTTCTTCTAATTTAGGTTCTACCTCTCCACTAATTTCACAGTCTTTGCAAGACACTCAGAGAGCTTTCACCTCCTTAAAAATCCTCATTTCTAGTAACTCAGTTTGTTCATATAACTGCTTGGACAGGTCTCCCTCTATTCTGTCAGAGATATCTTTCCTCACCTCCGTTTTCTCCCCGTGTACACTCTCCTCTAGTTGGTGTACTCTAGCGCTTAGTTCTTGAATCTCTGCTATAAGCTTAGGGTCACTATGATCCACACTCATAATCCTCAAAGTAGCTAAATCCATGGTCTCTTGGATGAAGCTCTTCAGGTCCGCAGTAGTTCTGATAACTTCTTCAGTTTGTGTATTCAAATTTTCATTCTTAGATATATTTCCCAAACTGTTCAATTTATCATGTAGCTTATCAACAGAGTCTTTAATCTTACTAACAGAACCAGCTAAGCTAGTACAAATCAAGGACATTCCGTTCAAGGAGAATTTTACCAATTTGAAATTCTTGTTTACTAGATCCTTAATCAAGTGAAAATTGTTTGCCATTGGTTTTGTTAGGTCTTTTTGCATGTACTTTGAGAGAGCTGATTGAAAATTGTCTGTATTATTCATCACCTGTCTACAGTTGCTGTCAACTACTTGCTCAATCTCTTTAAACATTCTGGACAACATACCACTTGCGTCCACTAGCGTCAATGGCCCCGCCTCCCTTGGTTTCGGGACCGCAATTGGTCTATTGCCTGGTAACCCCCTTGGATGCTCCTGCCCACTCTGAGCAACTTGTTGTAAATTGACTGCTTGTAGTTCTGATGGCAATGCATCCTTGTATTTTGGGCCAATTGGTTCTGATTTACTGGTCCCTGGGCTGCTTGCCCCCTCTTCTGCTGATTCACCGCCGGTCTGGTGTATTCTTGGTGCTGATCTTGACCTCTGTGTCTTTTTGCTGGTACGCGGTTGGTCTGGCTCCGTACGTGGGGATTCCAGCCTTCTGTCATTCTCAGAAGGGTATCTCTGCCAATCAGTCGCTCTAGACTGTTGTGAGTCACCAATGCTTGGTCTCTTAATATCAACATTTATTCCTGGTTGTCTCCCACTTGCGCTTCCAGGTATGCTTGGCTGAAGTTCAGGTGGGTCCTTAATAGAAGCTCCGCCGTCGGATTGGATGTCCTTTGTACTCTCTCCTTGTTTAAATTCCCCTGGGGGAACAAGTGCCGGTTTTGAGGACCTGGTGGTTGTAGAATGGGAGCCGGTATGAGGCTTGGGTCTTTTTGGGGGGGACATGTTATCTAGAATCAAACAAGATAGCTAACCTGTGCCTGTAATCTCTACACTAGAGTCACTGTCTGCTCTTTCCCTGCGAAGATTACGCTCTTTGTCTATCAACATCCCTGGTCGTTGGCCTCCAGTCACGATTCCTCCTGTTTCTACGGTAGCCGGACCTTGTCTGGTCCCTCTGTTCCAAATATTGTTGTTTGATGTCTCTACGTTATTCGCTAACTCTCTCGCTCTAATGTCTCCTATCAGTCTATATACCACTGAATTCGCTTGTGGAACAGTCAACTCTGGATCAATTGGATTATGTAGCGCTGGGTCTAGACGGTTAGTCACCACTGGGTTGGGTTGAATCCCCTGATCTGAACTCGCGACTCGATCCTGGGCTGTATTTCTGGTGCAACAAAAAAGACTGTTGAATAGATCTGCAACTCCGTTGTCTCTTGTTTCCTCGTTACTATGACTTCAAATCGTCCTCAACGTCTCGGGGTTACTCCTAGTGTCTGAACTAAAGAACTGATGCAGAGAAGTCTGCCTAGATGACACTTTTGAGTGCAGAGAATAGAAAATTTTATAGAATAAGATTGGAGAAAAATTTGAGATGGAGTTTTTCTGGCTTACTGTTTTGTCCTAACCTGTATCTTGTAAGGTCACTGCTGTACCTTCACAGTATACGACTAGTAAAACAATCAACAGATTACACTTAGTAAGTTTTAATGCAATATAAAAGGAGATAAGATAAGTGGTATGCAGGGATTATTGTCCTGTATACCGTGACGGTTATGAATTTATGAAACCGTGCTGATAGGAATGGTGAATCCTAGGTAGAATAACGACCAATAGTTGTGTGAAAGAGATGATAAGATCTCGGCAACAAACAATGAGGCCCCCAAATTACTTGAAAACCCGTCGGGGGTTTATGAGTCATTCAGGGGGGATGTTGGTGCAGTCAACGGCACCTTGTGATTTCTGGACTTAGGCTGAGTCCAATGTGATTATGTAATTTTTTAATCATCAATTTGCCAACAATCATCATAGAATTTTTTTTCTTGATCATTAAATTAGCAATAAATCAGAATAAATAAACATATACTGGAAAATCAGTATATGGAATTCTGATCACAAGTAAAGATTGTGTATATTAATTTTTGGTCACGTAATTGGCCATTCTGTATAAATATTTTTGAAGACATAATTGGCCATAAACCAGCATACATAAGGAAGTACTCTTACACAAATTTTACAAAGAATATTGGCCATATCATGTCATGAAGAAGATCACATGTGGTACCTTGAGCTTGATGCAGCACTAGGGCCATAATTTGGGTGTTGAGGGTCATTAGATTCCCTTGGAGTTATATGAGGGCTAAAATAGGGTTGCTGAGTTAGATTTGATGTTGACTGATATGGTGACCTTGAAGCTAAATGGGGGAGGGGGGGGGGGGGGTGATATGTCATTGGAGTTGCATGTGGGCTAAAATTGGGGTAATTTGATCCAGCTCTAGGACTATAATTTAGGTATTGTGGATTATTGGATTCCCTTGGAGCTATATGAGGGCTAAAATAGGGTTGCTGAGATAGATTTGATGTTGACTGATATGGTGACCTTGAAGCTAAATGGAGGGAGGGATGATGTGTCATTGGAGTTGCATGTGGGCTAAAATTGGGGTAATGTGATCCAGCACTAGGGCTATAATTTGGGTCATACAATGATCTAGATTCAACCTGGGGGCTGAATTGAGGGTGGTTGGATCTCCTTGTAGATTCCACATTCTTTCCCTTCTTTTTGCTCTGACTATTATTCCATATTTTCTGACCACAAGAAGCAGCTTTCTGCATGTCATGCTCTGTAATAAAGTCAGCTTGTAATTGGGAAATGCTTCTGTTCAATGCAGGGTGACAATGTGAGAATGCATTCAAGAGATAGCTGTTGTAGGCTTTGTGATGCATTTCACGTGAAACATTTGTTCCCTTTTGTCGGCTTCTTCTTGATCTGTTTGATACCCCTGCCTGACACCCAGCATCAAAGCAGTTGTGTTGTACATTGACACAACAGAGAATTTTCTGAAAAATTTAATACAGAATAATCAGTTTATTTGGGAATGGAATCACAACTGGTAAGACAAACTGGCGCACTGAAGCAGGAATGTAAGTAAAGTTTGTTTGTTTTTGCACAATTCTCATTGAGCAATCTTTCTGTAAGCCATGGAGTTTGCATTCAGCAAGTTTGATGATGTAACATTTGGGGTGGATGACTTCCCAAATGGAAATTACACATGATATTCCTGCATTCCGGTGATGGTCATCTTCCTGGGAGGTTATTACTTTGTTTCAGTGTTGCATTCAATTTTAACATCTGATATATAAAGTGAAAAAAAATCTTACTGACAATGATGAATGAGTCCTTCTGAATTGTCTCCTTATCATTGAGGTTCAATGTCCAGACCTGGAGAATTTGGGTGTTTGGGTAATACCTCTGCAGTTCTTGTGTAACAGGTTCAGTTTCATTTTCTGGCACTTTGGATGACTTCACACTGGGGTATTGTACAAGGGCCATCCCTTTTGGTGTGTTGAATCCCAAGGCTTTTTGGATTGCTGGGTTTGCTGAAAATATAGACCTCACCTGATTTGAAGCTTGGAAATACTCTTGTTCATTATTATCAAACATGTAACCACCTGAAAGTATCAAACGCATGATCTGGTAGTTACTGAAACTTATTGCAATATCATGTCCTGGACTCAGCCTGTTGGTGTGAACAGCTGTGTGCCTGAGCCGCCCATTGAAGCTCTCAAACTTCTCAGTAGCAAATAATGTTGGTGGCCCAAACCGCTTGATTGACTCTGGGAGATGCAACAAAATGTGAAGCTTTGGCTTATTTGCCCATTGTGCTGTCATCATGAGAATGTGATACATCAATATTCGAATATTTTTTTCAAGTTCAGAAATATATTTATCCATGTTGGTTATAGTAGTCTGGAATATTAGGCTTCCAATGGTGCATAAAGGAATCCATATTTTCTTTTGGGACTCATCCATGAATGGAAAGAACACAAATGGGGCCAACTGTACTATGGTCCTGAATTCCTTTCCTACATAACTTTTCCAGTGGGTAATCATGTATTTGCCTTGGATTGGTGGGATGTTTAGGCCATCCAAGTTAACTGAGTTGAAAAGGGCCTCCATCTTGGAAAGGTCTTTCTGTTTTTCCATGAAGTCTCTTACCAAATACTTGACAATTCCAAGGGAGAAGACATGTAAAATTTCCACAGGCGTGTCTTGGCATCCATCAAACTCTAAGAGATTTGTAAATACATTGCAAAGTCTGTGAGGTTCAGCTTGTTCAATGGCCTCTATTTGTTGCCTTTCATGAGGAGAATTGCGGCGCAATTCAATAAGTTTATCTTGAAGTTTGTCAACCAATCCAAACTCATTCATGTGTTTATCGTATTCTGCCTTGGATTTGGTCTTCAGAATCTTCCATGCAGTCTTGGTCTTCTGAATGGTTTCAGAACATCTCCGTGGCACTGGGAGTCGATTGATGCCAAAGAAATGATATATGTAATGCAAATTACTCTTTTCTTTAACTTCATCAACCCTTAAATGGCACATCCGGCATGGATTCTTGCAGTTCCCCGGAATGGGAGTATTTGTCACCTCTGCAGCCATTGGGGAGTCACCCAGATAGCAAAGAACCATACTCATGATCAAAACTTCTTCTTGGAGACTGGAATCATATGCGAAGATACCTTCAGCTGTCAAATGGCTATTTCATACAAAATCAGTTAATAAGGTAATACTTCCTGCTTTCTGTTAAGATAGAATAGACATACTTCATCTCTTGGAAAATTGTCTCTCCCAATTCCAGCGGCCCAGCAACATTAGATGTAGATACAAAATGGCAGTTGTACTCCATGTTTCTATGTGATGGGGGAAGACCACTAAGAGTGAAATAATATGAAACATGTTTATTCCATCTCTTAGATTGGTTTCCTGATGTATCATCTGAGTATAGTGTAATAGGAACATGTTGGATAACCTTGCCTTTTGCCTTAATCCTCCAGGGGTTGGGTACAGGAATGGGAAAATGATGGCCAAATTCATCAACTTCAATAATCTGATGGCTGATTTTGTCAATGAATTTCTTTGCATCAATATCTGGAAACTCTGAATAGATCAGGTCAAATTCATCCACAGAAATGGTATGAAGTTCTGGTGAATTGTAACTGATATGACTAGGTATCATTATTGCCAGCTGGGGTGTGCCATCATATAATGGTTTGTAGTCATTCAACTTTGGTGAAATACATTTTGCATATATTTTATTTTCCACCTTGAAGAGAAATATTGGTATGACTACTTTCTGTGCTGGGCCTTTGAGTGTGATGGGCTCAAAAATGTAATAGTGTTTGTGACCATTGTCTACCATCTGTACTCTTCCTTTCCTGGACAAACATTCACGCCATTTAGTACTTTGATATGGGGAATGTATATTCTTTCCATACGTCTCATGCGGATAGAATTCCAGATTTTTATTGACATAGGGATTTCCGAGTTCCGAAATAGGATCACCATATAAATTAATGTGTCAGTAATAACCCAGATGGAATAATTGATTCATTCTATCTGATTCAAGCCTGACTCACATGACTAATGATTTCTTTCACACTGAGTGAATAAAACTTGTTATTCAAGACTGATAGATTTTCTATAATATTTATGTTTAACATCTTTTGGATTTTCTCCCTTCTTCTCCTGATTGTGTCCCAGTGTGGAATAATCACATGGCAAAGCTGTAATACCAAGCGGATCTGGTGATACATAGCCCGTGACATTATATGGTGCAACTGCCCAAGTATAAGAGCGGCAATGAGATACTATAAAAGTGACATATGAGATAAAATAATGAAAACAATCACATATGTCAGGGTGGAGATGAAGATAACCAATGGCCTAGATTTTAAGGTTTGAGAGGGTGGAGATCATGTTACAGAATAAAAGCAGGAAAACCACATACCATTTTATCTGGAAATGGATACCATTGGCCACTTGGCTCCAAGTCCACTTCATTTTCAGGAACATTTTCATCCCCAGGTAAATTCAAGTTGTCAGCAATTTGGGATTGAAACATAGAGGATAAGGGATCATCCATGAACCAATCATCCCAGCTCAAGCCCAATTCTTCTGAATGCTCATCTGAGCCTTTATCTGATCCACCAAAGCCCATTCCAGAACTTTCATTCATATCCAATGGAGCTATGGATTTATCTGGAGGATTGTCCAGTTCATCATGACTTGGGTAGAGGTTTTTATCCAGACCAACCAAATCCTCTTCATTGATTGCAAGCCTGCTGGTCCCAGAATAGGAATCTTCCAGCTCAAGGCCCACTGGTTCATACAAGGAAAGCCTGCTTGTTGTTCCTTCTGAATTGCCGGTTAGATTATCTGGCTTCTTCATTGCATTAGTAACTGCAGACTCCATCTCTTTATGACTGGTTTTCTGCATGTGCCAATGAAGATACCTCAACTCTAGTGATTTCCCACCACAATAAACACACACAAATTTTTCATGTCCATCAGGCTGAACCACTGAGTCAAAGCCTGCAACAAACATTCACCACACATCAGGGATGGCCAATCTATCAAACTAAGGTGGAAACTTACCTGTGATTTTCATATCAATTGGTTAATCTGAATGTATCAAGCAACAATCAGATGGCTTGAGTGATATTTGAAGTCAAGAAAATCAGTGATTTATTAGACAGGGAAAAGAATAGTAGGTGATTTAAAAAAAGGGTAACTTGGTGTGTAGGCAGTCATAGAATGATTAAACCTGAAAAAGAAGGGCCACTTAGTATTATATAGGCCTTGGCCTCATTTTGGACCATCAGATACTTGAAAAACTACCAGTGTCCTGTACAATTTCCAAACTTTTTTCAGTACAAGTTTCAGTTGTACTGAATATTTTGATTTCTGTACAAGTTTCACACCAATAAATATTTTAGTCAAGCTCATTGAACATGATTCAAAATCTTGTACACTTTCAAGTACTAGTATGGTACAGATATCACATTTCTCTTCAGCCAAAATCCTGATACTTTAACCTTTCAGTACAAGTTTCACACAAATAAATTTACTCTTGTTCAGTGAACAAGCTGTTTCAAATTGGTGGAAATTTTTGAAACCCTTGAACACAGACAAGTTCAAGGATAATTTTATTGTACTGTTTTGACATTGGCAAAAATTCATTAAAATTCAGTATTTTAATCAACCTTTCTGTATATTTCACACTACATTTTGTCATTTTAAACAAGCACAGGTTTCAGATTCCTGTTCTTGTTTAAATTAATTAAAATATTTTAACTTCATCCAAACATTATTCTTCACTACAGTCAGATGACTGTGAAACTTTCAGCTGGTCTTGTCGAAGACCAGTGACAGTCATACAGTGACATTACACAGGAGAAAGTTTCACCTGTGTAATGTCACTGTATGAGCCTGTGACAGCTCTCCACAGCTTTTTGAGCCCGCAAACCGGAGATATGATATCCCGACCAAGTCGGACAACCACCGACATGAACCACTCGACTCCTCCAACCAACCGACATCAACCAACCAACATGCATCCACCCGGAGTCGGCAGGACATCAGGTAAGTTCCTCAATATAACAATCAGACAAGTTTGGATGGACAATTACTGACACAGCCCGTGTTTGAAGGGGCTATGCCAGACGTTACCGGATATCCGAGTGGACCCAACTATGGACGTGGAGCCCACCATCATCAACCAATCGCGGCCCCACCCCCTCCAAATCCTACCCCTGCCCTACCCTCTCCACACCATGCCCCAGCTGTCCCCAATCACCAACCGCCCGAGGCATTGCCGTGGTCGGCAATGCCCAGTACCTACAGCGCCCACTTACCTCCTCCGCACTCGGATTCTCAGCAGGATAATCTCCCTCAGCAGCAACCGCCTCGCCCATGGATTGATGACCAACACGGCTCAGTATTGGCTCCAACCGGAGCCAATACTGCAGGCGTAGGTGAGTTGACCCCTCTTGGACCCACCCGCAAAGGCCAAATAGGACCGATCCGAAACCAACCCATGATGCGTCTAGCTGCTTCCCCCTCAATCTATCACAACCTCGGTCGGGCGGCCTTGCAAGTTGGGGGTCATGATGACCCACAACTATCTGATCTCACTGACCTATCCGATCCCATCTCAAGTGTCCCACCCAGCCGGCCTTCCTCCTTATCATCCAGATCGACTTCTAGTTGCTGGCTAACCTCCCAATCACTCGAGGCTGTGCAAGCGCGCCTTCAAGCAATGGGAGATCAGTTTCAACTCAGTGATCAGATGATTGAGTGGGCTCAGGGCCTCTTAGATGTAAGTTATATCCACCACAAACAGCCTGATTCCTGATTTGCTAACCAGTTCCTCCACAGATGCCTGAAGAGGAACTAAGGCTGATGAAAATTCTCATCAGCCTCAACAATCAGCTTAGGCCCCAACCTCCTCCTAGTTCCGAAAGTCAGGCCTCAAGCCCCAGGGAATTATTCCCGCCAACGTTCCAAGTCTTCATCCGCAATAGCATCCAAGATGCACTATTACGACCCGAAATCGACGCCTATGGCCGACAAGCGGCAAAGAAGTCAAAGGTTGATAGAACCCCTTTCATGATTGTCAAGGTCAGTCATATCTATCATCTTAGTTATGATAGATAAAATTTCAACTAACATCTCAAGGGTTCAGGCCAATATCGATCAATCTAGCGCAGCCTTTAAGGCTGCAAACATGCCACGGGGTTATTCCCACGACATTGGATACAAAACCGAACTCAATCGTCACATCGCTACCGTTCTGAAGGGTGAGAAGAGCCTATGTTCCAACATGCTTCGCATTGGGATTTCTGGCAGCCCCTCAATACCACCTCCCAAGCTCGACAAGCTCATAGCCGATCTATACCTAACCATGGACTCTTGCTTCAAGGAGGTCGCTCCTTCTCAAATCCCGACTGATACTTGAATTACTCAACCACGCCGGGCAAGGGTGGCCTATCTTAGAAACATGATGAACCTCAACCGACTTAAACGGATTGCCAACCCCACCGAGAAGGTTGCTTGTGCCTGGGAGGACATCAACAATGATCTCGAGGTACGTCGCCATAAATCGAGAGTTTACAACTCAGTGTTTGGACACCTCGTGCTTGAGCTGGATGCGCGGCTCTGGAATGGCATCAAAACCATCAACGACTGGACCAAGGAGGAGCAACAGCTCCCAACCGAAGAGATCATTGCTGCACGGGTTGCTCTCGAGAATCAGGCTGTGAATGCTGAGGAGGGATTGGTTTGAACCATCCCCTTTCCTCCTTTCCCTTCCTGACTTTTCCCTGTGCCCCCCCCCCCCTCCTTTCCCTTCCTGACTTTTCCCTGTGCCCCCTCCCCCTTCCTCCTTTCCCTTCCTCACTTTTCCCTGTGCCCCCTCCCCCTTCCTATCCTGTTTATCCCCTACAAAGTATACACGCAAAAAAAAAACCCGATCTTGTTTTCATTACTCATTTATTTATACATACAAGCTAAATACAAATATCCTTTTATGCAATGCATAAAACCCGACGCGGGTTTCTTCCTCCACAAATACAAGGGTGCCATCGAGCACAAGCTCGAAAATAAAACGGTGCCATCGAGCAGAAGCTCGATGGCGGTCATTTCCAGCTGCCCTGTAGCCGGGCGGGCTGCAAGGGAAAACTAAGTCGGCCCGGACGACGACGCTTAAGATGCGTCTTGAAGTCGCCTATAAGGCGACTTCAATGCGTTTGGCAGTCGTCTCAGAGGCGGATGTAGATCCGCCTTGGGGACGACTTGGCTTAGGGGTCGTCGTGAAGGCGGCTCGAAGGCGCCTTCACTGCGCTTGGATTCAATTGATTTCCAAGGCGCCTTGAAAACGCAAACGCCTCCTGACGGGGCATTGAATGGGAAAAAGGCGCCTTCAAGGCGTCAATAAAAGACGTCTTGAAGGCGCCCGAGTGCGTCCGTGGTGTAACTTGTAGATCTGTCAATCTGTGATTTCCTTACTTGACAGTTGTCAGTCAACTGTCACTGAGATCATTACAGTTCTAACTCAAGTTAGAACTCAGAGCCCGCTCTCTGGAGAGGGAATGTCATTGGCTGTGCCTTTAGAGCTAGCAGTCAGCTGACAATGATCATGTCATCATCCAACCTGTGGTTGGATGACAACCTCAATCCCCCAACCAGCCGCTTGATGTGGCCCTCCACAAATATATTTGTCAAACAACACCAGCTGGACCATTCAATACTAGTGCCTTGATGGTTTTTTGCTCATACACCCCAGAAACAAAGATTTCCAAGGTGCACATGGCACACCAAGGACTAATGTTACTGGATATCCAACAATTACTCAAGACCTCAATATCCCCTCAATTGTTCCAAAGGTAGCTTCAAATTTTTCAATGTGTCATAAGAGATCCAAAAATATACAAGGCCTGAGGCCAACTGTTTTTCTTAACCAGGGACAAACACAACTAAATGGTGTGACTTGTGCAGGCCATGCCAAGTTTATTTTTGGATGAAATCCAAGAACAATTGTACAACTCAACAGGAATTCTTCTCAGCACCAATTCAGTTCACAGGAACATTGTTGAGTGTCTGTTGATAACACTGAAGAAACCAGAGACAAAGAATATTTGCAAATCACTGCCAAGTATACATTCATGGAATGTATGGAATACTTTCCAGCAGAGGTTCTTGTATTCATTGGTAAGTTTATTGATTCTTCCTTTTCACCAGAAGCTATTGGTTTGACCATCTCTCTTTGCACAGATGAGAGTACATTTTGTGATAGGGACCTCCTTCAATCATTTGCAAGATCCAAGCAAGGGTCTCCAGAAGCTTGTTTTGTCATCAATCAGAACCCTGAGCAATTAATTCTCCTCCCGGCTATATCAATTGATGGGCTTTTGGCAATCACAGCAACCAAGGAAACATTCAATGGTTGCAAGTTTGAACATTTCCTTGAGTTTGACTTGGTTAGTTTTCAAAATTGATGAACTATTCCTTGAAGCTGAAGCTGATAGCTGATCTACTACATCTTCCTTGAATTAACTGTTACCCTGATGAAAACTTGGTTCTTTTCTGTGACAACCCTTTGATACATCAAGGTGAACAGATTTGATATCTTTGCAATTAATCTGGAGTCCAACTACTCTACCTCCCTCCATACTGTCCGGAGATTAACCCCATCAAACTGGGATTTGCATCATTCAAACAGCAGTTGAGGTCCTCTCAAGAACTCACTTTGACAAGGGACCCCAAATGGCCAATCCGGTGTATTGCTACCAAGGTCATGACTTCAGACATGTGCCACAATTCTTTTAAGCATTGTGGCTACTGTGTTCCTTCTGAGTAGAGGCTCTTCCCATAGTAAAACTTTAGTCTTGTTAACTTAATTATCTCTTCACACTATAAAAACTCTATTACACAACAAAAAATCATTTCTTATCATTAGAATAACTGACTTGTAGTCTTGATATGTTTATATTGAAGAAGGCCTGCCATAAAATTAAGATCTTTCAAAATTTCAAAACAACTGAACTTTTCTTTTGAGTAATACAAGCTTAAAGACCAACCAATCAGATCTGCTTTCAGGTGTTAAAAATTTCAGTTTTGAGGTCATTAGGACTGATAAAATATGAGTTTTGGAAGCCAGTTAAAGAAGTAAACTGATAATTTTTAATAATAGTTCTTTCAAGCCTTGAGGTAAACTAATCAAGATAGTCAGGCTAATACAAGTGGGAAACGGGTAAGATTTTGATGATAAAACTCAGGCTAGATAACTACAGAAAAATAAACTATTGAGAAGCTTGGTGTTTCTTGAATTTGGAGATGTTATTGCGTAATTGACATATCCATCACTTAAGCCCCATTTACTCATTTTATCATCTGTAATACTTTTTGACTTCAACAATTCAGCATGAGTGATTCCCTTTTCATCCAGTATTTCCAGCACTTCATCCTGTTTGCTGGGATTAATTTTTACAAACTCTACGTACTTGCAAATCAGTTGGGGATTGGGTGTGATAACAGATGAATCATCCAAATCAGGTGATGGGCTTTTACAACAAGTGCTGGAATTTTGTAACATCTTTCTTCTTTTAGAAGAAAGAAACTTGTATTTTAAATCTGCTGGTGCAGAATATAGACTTATTCCACCAACTGAATCAACCTTTGAAATACATGAAGCAAAACAATCAGTCAAATTACAAATAAAACACACAAAATTACACAATACTGACCAGGTTTTGACTACACCAGTAGTCAACAGAATGAATTGATTTGGATTGGTTGGATTGACAAATACATACAGGGAGTTTCTTGTGGTACTATACACTTCAAAGGGTGAGTGCAAAAGATTTGATTCATATGACATTTATTGGGTTGAACTCATCAGCCATTATAATTTTGCCCAGATGTTTTGGAGCTGGGCGGTTTGTTGAGTTTTGTTTCTGTTGCTCCTCCCCAAAATTCACTCTCTTATTTATATCTTCTTATATCAACTTGGATTAGACCAGAATACACCATTTATATACTAAGTTTTATTGTAATTACAAATCTTAGTTCTATTGTTTGATTATTCTCTTTTCTAACTCATTTTCTGATATTAACATTTGATTAGTATGACTTAATGCCTCATGTTATCTGTGACTTATTCATTATCTCTTACCACAACTTGACAAACTTGTATCTAGACTATAAATACATAGCCTAGTACCAGTAATAACAAGATCATCAGTTCTCCTCAAATTCATTAAGTTCCCATTTTTGAGTCACCCCAGAGTCTGTTCAAAAATTCCTCCCCCCTTCTTCTTTCAAAAATTTTAACATGAGGAAGATGCCTGTTGAGAAGCTTCCACCATCAAGACATGGTTCTTAACCTCAACTACAGCCTTGGCTTTCTTTGCTATGGTCCTTGGATTTTCCATGTAGATTAACAAAGAAGCCTTTGTACGATCCATACCAAGCTCAATTATACAGTCCATCCAATGAGTAAATTAAACACTGTTGTTTACAGTATAGTTTGCTGACTTGGAAAACTTGGGTGCTGTTTTAGAATTCATTAAAATCTTCCAATCCAGATGCAGAGAGCCATTGGAAATGGAATTTCAAATCAATGCACCTGAGCTTTCAAGGTGATTGTTGCATGCTCCAGCCACCACATCTTGAAAATTGGCAAGAATATTAGCTCCAGCAGTGATTTTGACTATGGAATTACAAGTTGACACAAGTGAAGCCCAGCCAAGATTGTATTGGTTGCTTTCTTTTGGTTAATACAGCTTAAAACTAGTATTGAGCTCAACAATCTGGAGCTAACCTCATTTGACATTATTACAAAAAAAAATCAGTTATTGGTAAGCAGCTGATAAATAATTAAAATCCACTGACGGGAAAATCTTTCTGATTCTCCCTAGAAAGGTGAATACACTCAAATTCAGTACTACTAAAATAACCCGGAGGCCAAAGCAAGATATTGTGACGGGTGCCGGCTCAAAATTGATTTTGGGTGTTGGCCGGTGGGTTTAATAGTAAATAGGAGGGATGGAGCTGTTGACCATCCAGACCGGATGAGAAAAGAATCTGTTGACCATCCAAGCCATCAAAGGACAGCAATGTGTTGGAGTTAGGCACAACTGTACTACAGAAGAAATCTCACTTGAAGGACGGCCTGGGCGCAAGAGGGTTAGAATCTAGGATCCAGAGTGTGAATACTTCATTTTTGAAGACTGAAGTTTGAATTTGTCCTCACATTGATAATTCATTGGGGAAAGAAGAAAGAAGTCAAAACAATCAATATCAGCAACTTCAAGACACACCACACTACGACAACCCTTCTCCAATAAACCTCAAGAACTGGTCAACATACTCAACTGATTCCATCAAGATTTTCAGCAAGTAAAATTTCCAGAACTTTATTATATTATTGAAGACACACTGTAGTGTTATTATTAAGTTGTTCATTCCTTGTTAAAGAGTGCAATTCAATCTTTCATCAGTTCTATCTAAATAAGGAGGACACGACACCTAAAAATTATGACACAATGGTGGCTGCCGTGGCCATGACCATTGTGAATAATGCTACTATGGCTTTTGGAGGTAAAAACCTCGAAGCCAAAAGACAAACTTTAAACTTGATTTTACTTGGAGCAAATCAGTCCAAGCATCATTAAGAACACAATAGGTATTTATTTAATCTTGGGAAGATGTAAACCTCCTTACCAGCTTAAATCCTGTCGCCTTACCCTTAAAAACTTAATCGATCAAAGCCTGCATGCACTTCTGCTCGGCGCAATGCACCGTACGGCCGTTCGGCCCATGGAGAGGAAGCTTTCAAGTTTTTCAATCTTTTAGGAATCGCTTGCCGATGCGACCAACCTTTACAAGTTGCTCTAGTACATCGAACCTGATATAGATTTATCCACGAGCTGTGATGAGTTATGTTAGAGAGGTGGAAGGTTGAAGTTGGGTGAGAAGAAGTTTGACTGAGATTGTATTTAAATAAATATGTACATACAAAATAGGATATCATCGGGAGATCGACTGGTATCAAGCTCGTGATGTTTATCCAGCTCACTTACAATTTAGCTTGTCGGTCTATTTGGTTCCTTCATTCTTCTTCTCTCCCCCTCAACGCCCAACCTCCGACGCCCAACCTGCAACGCCCAACAACCAGCCATAATCACAAACCTTCTGGCTGTCAACCCATCTTCAACAAGCTTGGTCATGTCCTCAAGTTCACCTCAGCAGCTCTCGACCGTCCAAGGTTTCGTCTCTGGAGCTCTCGGTGCTTGCGTGGCCGTAACAGTTCAGTCATTCATCCTATTCTTCTCTTCCTATACAAATCACATAGGCTACATCTTTCTCTTATCCTACCTTCCAACAGTTTTTTTTTTTTTTGACTATCCTATCAATCAGATTCTCAACCATCTAAAACGCTGGATTTGCTTATTCTACTCATTTGATATCATCTTACTTGATTGGTTTGCCATGCCAGTTTACGAATCCCATGGAAGTAGCCAAGACTCGATTACAACTTGACGGGGAATTGAGATCGAAGGGCAGCCCCAAAGCGTATACGAACACATTCGATGTCTTGAGAAAAACGGCCAAGACGGAAGGGCTTCGGGCATGTCAGAAAGGTCTAGGTGCTGCTGTAAGCTCCCCATACGCTTCGATCGAACTTATCGCTCCATACATACACATCTACATATAACCAAATTTACCGGTTGGGAATCGACTTATTTCATCTCCGTTCTTGTTGAATCTTTCGCTCCAGTATACCTACCAGTTTGCTTTAAACGGATCTCGCTTAGGTGCAGTTGGTTTATTTTATTTTATTTATTTTTATTTTCTGTTTTATCAATCCACATGTCACTTTTTTGCTCACTCGAAAAATCTGAGATCTGATATGAAAGTTTATCTTTTTTCCAACGACAACGTTTTTAAAAAAAAATCATTCCCGTAGGCTTTTATGAACCACTGCGACGGTCAATTGGATCACTTTCTGGACAAGATCCATCAAGGGTTCAGCTATGGTCATCCGTCTCAGCTGGTGCATTATCAGGAGTGATCGGTGCGATACTGGGCAATCCGTTGTTCCTAGTCAAGGCTCGTCTACAGGCATATTCATCGGTGCACGATCCATCGGCAGGGAAGATTACCCCGAGCTTGAAACCTCCAACAGTCAACCCAACAGACCAATTGATCAAGCCAAACCTTTCGTCTCATCCTACTCAACATGCATACAAATCGGCGATAGACGGACTCCATCAAATCTTCAAAGCTGAGGGCTTCAAAGGCCTTATGCGAGGCGTTGATGCCGCAATGATGAGGACCGCCATGGGCAGCTCCGTCCAACTGCCCGCTTACAACTATGCCAAGACTAATCTAGCCCCTTACTTCTCACCCGACTCCTTCTGGCTCTATATCGCTTCCAGCTCTTTCAGTGGACTCTGCGTCCTAACCGCTATGCAACCAGCAGGTCATCATCCATTCACCTTGCCATTCCCTTCCCTTCAATATCTCATACTACACCTTCCCACATAATGACCTTTGATTAACATCCTTCTTTGCCAAATCACTTTCTGATCCTCTGGCGACAGACACTGCTTTAACAAGGATGTACAACCAATCAAACCACCCTGACAAAAGATTATACAAGAATCCAGTGGACTGTCTATGGAAGACGGTCCAAATCGAAGGCTTTACTGGCCTGTAAGAGCTAATCACGTTTCCTTCCTTATCTGAGTTTTCATCTACAAACCTGTATTCTATCGACAATCCCAAATTAACTTGACCGCATTTGAATCTCATCTTGTTCAAACTGTTCTTTCTTTCTGGATTGCTGGACTGTACAGCTACAAAGGATCAACGGCCCATTTTTTCAGGATTGCACCGGTAAGCCCTTTCCTTGGGAAAATGCACTCTTCACTTTCACGTAGATTTCTGCTCTGATCCTTTACTTTATGCTGGTTTATTTATTTATTTTGGGGCGGGGGCACGAATGTTGTTATTTTGTAGCATACCATCATTACCTTAGTGGCTAACGAAGCAATCGGCCAATGGTGTACGTTCAAATGATTCACTTTTCAACGATTTTCTAATCAATGGGATTGGCTGCCTGACCATACCGCAATTGCGATCAAAAAAAAACATGCGTGTAGGGTGTACAAAGATGTCGAGATGAAAATACGGAAAAGGAAGAGAATAGATGGACATTGGATGTATCGCTGACTGATCGTTTTAAATTTCGACCAAGAGAAACTTTTTTTTAATAATTATCAAACCTCCATCCAGTCAGCAACCAGCAGTTAGCAGAGAAAAAGAGAAATACATGCAAACATCCATTGATACACATACATTCATATATACATACATACATACACACATTATCAACATATACAACCATACATTTATTTCAACATAGAGATATGTTGATAGGTATCTTGCATTTATATTTGGAGAGCTAACCAAGAACATTTCATGCATTGAAATGATGATCAGGATTCTTGATATTGAAGGTAGATTCCCATTTTAGTTTGTTGTTGCTTCCATGGCTTCTCCACTGTCTGGTTGGTATGGTGGTCATGCCATGATTTATCTATGTGTGTATGTGTGTATAGACTTAACTACAAAACTAACTCAGTCATCCATCTGAACAAGTTCTTCCTTGATGACTACACTCTCATTCAGATCCTTGCTTAAACTTTGATCTAAGGGCATGACTTTTCCTCCCCCAATGTATCTGGTCCTTTTTTGGCTGAGGGAACTGTAGTCATTCAGTCAAATACTTATTCTCTAGAGTTAAATTCATAAACTTCTAAACTTATAAGATGTATTTTTTCCTGGTACACCTAGATAGTTAAGAAATCAACCATTTTCAATCCTTATAGTATCATTGTGTGATCACACTTTAGGGGAACAAAAAAGATGCACGAGATGATCAAGAACCTTTCCATGATTCTTGTTAATCCTTTTTTATGGTGTGGCATTGAACCCAACTTCCAGCATCACACACTTGGTAATGTAAAAAATCCCAAATTCTTCATGTTATGAGCCTTGTTGTAAATTACATAGATGAGCTAAGGGATAAATGACAAGAGTAAATGAAGGGGGGGCTGTTGCCACCATCAATAATCAAACAAGTGGTCCCTACATGAGTGAGTGAGTGAGGCCTGTTTGAAAATAAAAAATGTGTAATCATCTACATAAAAGCCTGCTTGCACCCAATTTCATCCTTCAGTTCAACTCAATTTGAGCAGTGTTGTACCACTCTTAATCATGGAACTATAGTCAAGTTAGATACGTTATCATGGCTTGAAATTTATATTTTGGCCACTAGTCTTGTTTCCTTCTGTGTTGAAAATCACACTTATTTTTATAAGGATAAATAATAATGGTGCAAGGAATGTCTAACACGTAGTTGCCAAGCAAGAGGATTACTGTTTTCATGGTTTCAACTTCAAGCCGAGTCTAATATCGAGTGCGAGTGTCAGGACATATGCTTATACCAGATTGAGCTGTCTCTCCGCTTTCCCCCTACCCCGGCTACCTGCCAACAAAGTAACCTCCACACCACATCCTCAACATCACCATCATCAACCGAATTTCAGCATGCTTCAAACACTCAGACCTGGTCTTCGAACCCTCCTCACTCGATCCGTGCAACGAAAAACATATGCTACGTAAGCAGCTCAGTTTTAATCGGTTCAGACTAGCAACCTCGACGAGCTACGTCGATGCAGGAGAAACTCTACCGACTGTATCAATATTCTGACCAATTCATCCTGATCTTGGTTTCATCTTTTTTTTAAAAAAACATAAATCTCCCAGTGCCGGCGGCGATGCACTCGGTGAAGCGTTTGTGAAAGAACGAGAGGCTATTAAGAGCCATGCCGCCAGTTCCTCGGAGCTTTGGAGGAAGATCACGTTTGTACCCCGATTCCTACCTTCCTGTATATACTCAAATAGGCTGATGGTCTGATACGAACCCGCCATCAGTTATTACGTTGCTTTTCCCTCGATCGTCCTGGCCCTTGTAAATGCCTACAATCTGGCCAAGGAACACGAACATCATCTGTAAGTTTCTATCATCCCTGATCAGGCTAATGAGTTGGGATAGCTAAAGTGTGCTACTGTGAACTATTAATACTTTACAAGTGAGCACATCAAGGAAGAAAACGGTGGTGAACTTCCTGAAAGAATTCAGTATGATTACTTGAACATCCGTAACAAGAGTTTTCCCTGGGGGAATCACGTGCGTAGTTCTTCTGTGTCATCTCTGTAGTGCTTATGGTTATGATTAGCTTACATGATCGGTTGTTTTGATGATTAGACCTTGTTCTACAACCCCAAGACTAACATGCCTCCTCCCTGATCATTCCAAGCCGTGTAAATCAATACGTCATGTTGATTGTATTGAGCAAGTGTGGGCTCGGCGTACATGCTAGTGTTTCTACTTTATCGTCATTCATCGCGTCAGCCTTCCAATATCGCTGGGGTCTTTAAAAGAAGTTGCACAACTAAAAGATTGATTTCTTTAGTTAGGACATGTAATTCATCTATTTACATGTAGAGCGATAGCTGATTTGATTCATGAGATAACAAAGATAAAAGAGAGAGTGTTTACCTAAAAGCGGCCGGAGTCTTTGACTTTTAGGGAGAACGAAAGAGATAGGAAAGGGGAATGTGATAGAAGGGAAAGCCTTGAATTCGAATAGTTCGTTTCTCTTAACAAAACAAGATTTGATTCAAGAGTTCAGTTGGGCTGTTGGCTGCTGTTCATTCATGTTCACAGTGAAGCGCCATCAGCTCTCTTAGCTTCTCTTTCCTCTTAAGTATTCGCACTTACTTCCTCCAATAGGGGGAGTAGACGTTCTACCGGGATTTGAGCCTATGCGGTCTGCGAGTGAAGTACAATTGCTATTGCTGTTATGATGAATCATCAAGCAATTAGCAATCTTTCTTTCTTCTCATCTACAAGCTAGCAGAACTCACCTGTGGGGTTGATTGCTTTGTTTGGTTCTTGGGGGCTCTTTGTTGTTTGCTGACGTGGCTGGATCTGCCGAGTGGGTTCTGTAGCTGGGCACTACAGGCTACGAGGCTCAGAGGTACGAGTCAGGTGAATATGATGATAACTTCTGCTCTGGATTACGAGACAGAAGAAAAGATGGGAACTCGTTGAGAAACCCCTACAAGAAGGGCCACCTTATATGGTGGCCAAGATACTGAACTAGATACAAAATGAGTACGCAGGGGCTCCAAGTCCCCTGTGGCTGAAATAATATATGTGAGGTCTACAGGCGTAAGGAGGTCGTTACTCCGGGCCGAACCCGGGGGGCGTCAGGTGGAGCGCGTGCGCCTCCTGCGTTAGGCAGGAATCCACGTGACTCTCACTGTCGTGAGTGTACAGGGGGCTGGGCCGCCCTGTCTACATGTAGCCCGGCTACAACATCCCCCCCTTTAAGCGGGGGCCGTCCCGGACCCTGATAGAGGTGGGCCCAAACGGAGTTTGAGCCTCCGAACTGGCTTGCTTGCCGGTACAGTTGCGGTAGCGGAACCAGAACCCTCGGCCGGAGCCGGAAGGTTCGTTCTGGCTTTAGCCAAAGCCTTCTTCTTTGTTGTTGGCTTGGCCGGGACTGGAGGCGTGCCCTTGGTCTTTGCCAACGCCTTCGTCTTCTTTAACAAATCCCGTGCTACTTTGGCATCGGCACGTTTCTCCCGCAGAGCTATAGCGGGTGGCGTGGCCCACATGTCGTTAACAACAAGGGACCGCAGCGCCAATGGCCTAAGATTATTGCCGTTAACTGGCCTAGCGTACTCCACCCCGTCGTGGTCAACAATGATGTAGACATTATTGTCTAAAACCCTAGAGATGGTGAAAGGTCCATACCACCTCGGCTGTCCCTTGGTGTGCTTTTCGTTTCGCAGCTTAACTGCCTGTCCCTTGACCAGGCCCTCCAGGTCCCGAGAGAAAGGGGTATTGGCATCGAATGCCTCTTTATTTCTTAACGCTCGGACGGCGCTATTGCCGGTAGCTGTAGTTCTAGTTTTATTAAGCTCCTCAATTCGATTCCGAAGCTCTTCTTGGCCGGGGATGGCCGGTTCTGCGGCGATCAAGCGGCGGCGATCCTGAGGCAAGCGGGGTTTCACCCCGTAGAGTAACTCAAACGGGGAGAACCCGCTGCTATCGCTAATATGGATTCTAGTGGAAAACAACGCAGCCGGGAAGACGTCCTCCCATTTGGAGGGGTCGCCGGTTTTGTTCAAGCGGAAGATGGCCGCCTCGAGGACGCCATTGTACCGTTCTGACTTACCGTTTGTCTGCGGGTGGTATCCCGAAGTTCTGACTGGCTTCATCCCGGCGGCTGCCAGGAACCGTTGAAAATCCGCCGAGAGGTAATTCGAGCCTCTGTCGGTGAGAAACTCTTTTGGCGCCCCGAAAGGCGTAACAATTTGGTCGAAAATTGCTTGAGCAATTTCGGCTGCTGAGGCCTCCTTCAATGGCACCGCTACGGGCCAGGAGGTACAATGGTCAATTGCCGTAAGGATCCACTTGAAGTGGCCCTTATAACTCTCCGTCATTTGAATTAGGTCCGAGGACCATCGTTCAAACGGAAGTACCGCCGGCAGCGGCTTCTGCAGGCCGGTTTCTTGGTGGGTATGCGGTCTTTCGTGTATCTGACACGACGCGCATGTACGGATGTAACTCTGTACATCGTCGTACCTCTTCGGCCACCACCCCCGTCCCCGAAGGATCTGCAATGTACAGTCCCGGCCTCTATGGCCCAAGTCGTCGTGAACGGCACGGAGCAGGTCGAATCGATATGCGAACGCCACGAACGGCGATCTTTCTGGTAATTTCGGCCGGCCCAGATAAGTCAAGGTCTCGGCGTCTGGATCATATTCGAAAAACTTCGAGTTCTCTTTCGCGCGGATCACCAACCGCTCTGGGATACCATCGGGTAAGCTTCGTTCTTCTAAAAGATACGGTATGATAAGAGGCCAGTCGGATTCGTGCAACTGATCTGTGACTTCTTCGAGCAGGGCCAGATCGCTTCTCCTGGAAAGCGCATCAGGGACCACGTTATCCGAACCCTTCTTGTAACGAATATCGATATCCATCTCGGCGAATTCTTCGATCCACCGGAGGAGACGTTTCGTCGGCAAGAGTTGGGTGGAAAGGTAAGCAAGAGAAGCATGGTCGGTGTATACGACTGTTGTCTCGACGGCTCCATCAAGGTAAACATGCCACTTTCTCCAGGCATGGATTATAGCTAATAACTCTCTTTCTTGCGCCGGGTAGTTGATTTGCGCCTTGTTCAGCTTACAGGACTCAAAAGCTACCGGGTGGAGGACTAAGTCGTCTCCTTCTTGCAGCAACACTGCTCCCACGGCGAAATCAGAGGCATCGGTCTCCATAACGAAACGTTTCAGGACATCTGGCATGAGCAGGACTGGTGCACTGGTAAGTGCTTCTTTCAGCTGTTGAAAAGCGACTTCCTGAATGGGAAACCACTGAATCGGCTGCTTCTTTGTTACTCCGCCTGCTGTTAGGTCGTGCAACGGGGCCGCTATTTTTGCAAAGTTCTTGACGTACCGTCGGTAGAACCCGCATAGGCCCAAAAACGAGCGCACATCAAAGACCGTCTGAGGTCTAGGCCACTCACGAACGCACTCGAGCTTCTCTTCCATCGGTCGGATCGAATTGAATCCAATCACATGGCCGACATATTGGATTTCACGCATGCCGAAGGAGCATTTAGCCCCACTGCAGCGGAGCTCTTCCCGCTGGAGGATTTCTAAGACTGTGGCGACATGCTTGACGTGGTCGGACTCGTCAGCGGAATAAATCAGAATGTCATCCAAGTAGACCTGGACGAACACGTCGATGAATTCTTGTAACAGGTGAGTCATCATTCGCTGAAATGTGCTCGGGGCGTTTACTAATCCAAAGGGCATCACCAGCCATTCGAAATGACCATACTTGGTCCCGAAGGCAGTTTTAGGTACGTCCCCCTCAGCGATTTTCATCTGATGAAAACCTTGCTGCAGGTCAATCTTCGAGAAGAACCGAGCTCCCCGCAAGGCGTCGAAACACTCTTGGATTATCGGTAAGGGGTGTCTGTCTTTCTTGGTGAGTGAATTTACTCTTCTATAGTCGACGCATAGCCGAACTTTTCCTGAAGTTGGGTGCTTGACCATAACTATAGGCGACGACCATGGGGAGGTCGATGGCCGAATAAAACCAGCCTCTTGCAGGCCAGCCAACCGTTCTTTTAATGTACCTAACAACGCGGGGGACAACTGTCTCACCGGCTGATGGATAGGCTGAGCATCGCCGGTATGGACGAGATGCTCGATAGTCCTCGGCTTGTCCGAGGCTCTGATTATTGGTCCGAAGACTTCTCCGAAACGGCTCACTAGAGACCGCAACGATTCGGCGAGTGCGGCGTCGGGTCCAAACACTGTAGGTAAGCCCACAGGAGGTTCGTCCCTCGGCCCTGCTACTCCCTCTGACTCCATCAGACACAAGAAGGATTCTCGGGCCCCTTCGTAAAACTCGTGGCGCCGGATCGATCTGGGAAGGAGGACTTCCTCATCATCACTCATCACTGCGAGCTCGTGAGTCTTTATGCTGCATAAAGAAGAGGAAGTTAGACTGAATTCTACTACGTTACCCGTCGGGCCTCGTAGGTTCCAGGTGTTGGTGCGCCAGTCCGTAGACGTCACGTTGGACGCGATCCAATCCCGGCCTAAAATTATGTCGTAGCTGGACAACGGTGCCAGGCGACAAACTACGGCGAAGCTAATCTCCGCCAAGACGAATCGGATGGTAGCTAGTCGATTATCAAGGATCCGATCCCCGAAGGCTCCGGTAACCTTAAAGGACTCGGTAGAACGATCAATCAGCAACCCTAGGTCCGATGCGAAAGAGGTGGATACATATGACGATCCAGCGCCGGTATCCAAGAGAACCCTGGCCAAGCGGCCCTCTACTCGGTGATGGAACTCAGCACGGACCCCTTGGGCCTCGGCGCTGCTCAACTCAATTACATGGTCTCCATCTAGACACAGGCAATCACTTACGATATCGGTGGCGATACCTGACGGCTCTCCGGCAGGCTCTAACTCATCCGACGCGGCTGTCCCCACGCCTGGGCGATCAGCAAAATTCTCAGCTGGCTCGAACTCACAGTGATTCTGCTCACGATGAGGCTCATGTAGGTCACTCTTTAACTCAATGGTATGTAAATTGCATGAGAAAGAAGGAACTACGACTAAAGTCGGTGGGAGAGACGATTCGCCACCGACTATTCTTTTTTTTCTTGTTTCTTCTTGGTATTCTTTGCCTCCCAAGCCCGTTGGGCTTCGGTCTTGGGCTTCGGGCATTTATTGACCCGGTGCCCGGTTTCCTTGCAGTTATGGCAGGGGAAGTCGGTCTTCCTCTTGCTGGACGAATTTCCATCGCCTTCGGCTCGGCGCTTTCCCGACCCGGACCCACTAGCCACCGGCGCGGCTTGCGACTCCCGGTATCTCTGGTCGTGGGTAACCGCGTGCATGAACACCGTGTCCATGCTGACGGGATTACCGAGGATCGACTGATTGCTCACGAACTCGGAGACTTTTCGACTCAAACCGGGGTTCAGGCGCTGGATGAACGCCGTCTGTTCGTCATAGGCAAAGCCGATCGCATTCGCCTTGGTCTGCCACTCGTAGAACCGTTCGTAGAACAATTGGACGGCTTCATTCGGCTGTTGTTTCAACCTGCTCAGCTCAGCCGCAATCATCGCCGGGGTCGCTCCGATCGCATTGAGACGAAGTAACCACACCTTGAACTCCACCCAGTTCTTGGGACGGGTTCCGGCGGATGCTGCGGCACGCCAGTCACGAAACGCTTTGCCACTGAGGCGGAGGCCAGCTACTCGGTGCCAGATAGCCTGGTGAGTACACCGATCCTCCAGCAGCATCGCGACTGTCTCCAGCCAGTCGGGGGCGCTCTCACCCGGGGCTCCGGTGAACACGGGACTATCCTTGTCAGGCCAGCCCTTCAGGGCTTTGATTGGATCCTTCTCTAGGACTAACTCGTCTTCGAAGTCTTCGAAGTATTCTTCTCCTTCTGTAGGAGCTTCTGGTTGCCCACCCTCAACTGGGCCTTGGGCCCCGACCTGGGTACTATTCCCTACTGCGGCGCCGGGAGTCGAGGAAGCTTGAGGTGCGTCGACCTTCATCGAGTCCTCGTTCTCAGGCCCGATCAAGTCTAAAGCCGACTGATCGCATACGGCGTTGGTGTCCACAAGCCATTGGCGTTCGGCGTCGGACATTTCTTTAACATCGGCAGCGGTGTAAAAGCTACCATTGAACGGCGGTCTCGGCGCCGGGGATTTCTCCTCGTCTTTCGGAGCTGGGCCTTTGCCTTTCGGGGGAGGGGAGTGGGCGACTCTGCCTAGGTTCGACATCTAGGAGCACACACGTGGAAAAACGCAGAAAGTAAGCTAACTGGTATTCCTTTCAACTCGTAGAGCACTTTGCTCTCTATCTTCTCTAAGCCAACCCAGAGGTGCCGATCGCTGATCGATCGGATACTCAATCAAAGGTAGAACCACTCTGGTAAACGGAACGCTGCCGCTACTCTTTCGGAGGACACGTACTAAGGGAGGATTTCTACTAACCGTTGCGGAAAGACGGCTGAGGTGAAGAAATTTCGATGGAAGCACGCAGCCGAGAAGTCAAGAAAGAGTTCCGGGAAAAAATGCGACCGGCAGGCGGAAGCGATGAAGAGTGTATGTAAAAAAATTTCTAATCTTTGAGAGTGATTTTCGGATAGTAATATTAGCTCTCGCTACCACTGTAGCTGGGCACTACAGGCTACGAGGCTCAGAGGTACGAGTCAGGTGAATATGATGATAACTTCTGCTCTGGATTACGAGACAGAAGAAAAGATGGGAACTCGTTGAGAAACCCCTACAAGAAGGGCCACCTTATATGGTGGCCAAGATACTGAACTAGATACAAAATGAGTACGCAGGGGCTCCAAGTCCCCTGTGGCTGAAATAATATATGTGAGGTCTACAGGCGTAAGGAGGTCGTTACTCCGGGCCGAACCCGGGGGGCGTCAGGTGGAGCGCGTGCGCCTCCTGCGTTAGGCAGGAATCCACGTGACTCTCACTGTCGTGAGTGTACAGGGGGCTGGGCCGCCCTGTCTACATGTAGCCCGGCTACAGTTCAGGTAAGCACTCGCTTAAACCTTTCATCTCTTCTCATGCACATGCATATGAATAAATAAACTGACCCATTTTGTTGGGGCTTATTACATTAGCCCCCTTGGTCTCTGTTACACGGTTGCAACGTGAACCTTGACAGTCTTTCCGTCCAAGAAGCATTCACTTGTCGGCCGGACCATCGACAAATCCTTGGGTTTGAGATCCTTGTAAATCCATTGTCTGTTGATATACATATGAACGATCAAAATAAGATCCTTAATATCAGAGATGAGCAGAGGAGTGACTGGTAATGACATGCTGGGCGCCAGCTTGCAGGATCAGACTGATGGCCAACTTAACCGTGATTGGAGCTTTTGGCTTGGCCTTCTTGTTCTAGTGTCTAAGATGAATCTCAACACACAAAAGAAAATGTGGCAGTAGCTTTGAGCAGATATGTCTCTTCCAAGCCTGATCGCATCAGTTATTTGTCCAACGGAATCAATCAAACGGGCGTGGATAATGATCAAAAGTTTTGGTGTCTAAGTACAAGATCAGCAGACAGCCAATGAAGAGAAGGTGAGAATAGTCAAGAGAAACAGATAAGTGGTAGCCGTGAGAGCCGAGTTTGTGTGAGAAGAGATGGAGCCAGGGGTGATGATAATGTAAGATATCAGCCTGTCTTGACCTTGGAGCGAGTGAAGCGGGCAGCCGGAGGGATTCCCTCTGGTCAAGGAGGTTGGCTGGAGGGATTCCCTCTGGTCAAGGGGGTTGGCTGGAGGGATGCCCTCCGGTCAAGGGGGTTTGCTGGAGGGCTTCCCTCCGGTCAAGGGGATTGGCTGGAGGGATTCCCTCCGGTCAAGGGGGTTGGCCGGAGGGATTCCCTCCGGTCAAGGGGGTTGGCCGGAGGGATTCCCTCTGGTCAAGGGGGTTGGCCGGAGGGATTCCCTCCGGCCAAGGGGTTGGCTGGAGGGATTCCCTTTGGTCAAGGGGGTTGGCCGGAGGGATTCCCTTCGGTCAAGGGGGTTGGCCGGAGGGATTCCCTCCGGTCAAGGGGGTTGGCTGGAGGGATTCCCTCTGGTCAAGGGGGTTGGCCGGAGGGATTCCCTCCGGCCAAGGGGTTGGCTGGAGGGATTCCCTCTGGTCAAGGGGCGTTGATAAACGCGCGCCAACGCCAACCCGCACGCCACTTTTTTTTGGCGTGCGGGGCCTATACGCCAAAAAAAATTGGTGTGTGGGGTCTACACGCCAAAATAAATTGGCGTGTGAGACCCACACGCCAAAAATGGCGTGTGGTTCCCACACACCAAAAATGGTGTGTGGTTCCCACACGCCAAAAATGGCGTGTGGTTCCCACACGCCAAAAATGGCGTGTGGTTCCCACACGCCAAAAATGGTGTGTGGTTCCCACACGCCAAAAATGGCGTGTGGTTCCCACACGCCAAAAATGGCGTGTGGTTCCCACACGCCAATTCTTTTTGGCGTGTGGGCCCCGCACGCCAATTTTTTTGGCGTGCGGGTCCCCCCTTGCTCACGTAATCGAATGGGAGGGCCCATTCGATTACGTGAGCGGGCCGGCTGACAAGGTTATACAACCTCGTCAGCCGGGAGGACTTCCTCCCGGCACGAGGCTGTATAACCTCGTTGGCCGGGAGGACTTCCTCCCGGCCGACGAGGTTATACAACCTCGTCGGCCAGGAGGAAGTCCTCCTGGCTGACGAGGCTGTATAGCCTCGTCGGCCGGGAGGACTTCCTCCCGGCCAACGAGGTTATACAACCTCGTCAGCCAGGAGGAAGTCCTCCTGGCTGACGAGGCTGTATAACCTCGTCGGCCGGGAGGACTTCCTCCTGGCCGACGAGGTTATACAACCTCGTTGGCCAGGAGGAAGTCCTCCTGGCTGACGAGGCTGTATAGCCTCGTTGGCCGGGAGGACTTCCTCCTGGCCGACGAGGTTATACAACCCTCGTCGGCCAGGAGGAAGTCCTCCTGGCTGACAAGGTTGTATAACCTTGTCAGCCGGGAGGACTTCCTCCCGGCTGACGAGGTTATACAACCTCGTCAGCCAGGAGGAAGGCCTCCTGGCCGACGAGGCTGTATAACCTCGTCGGCCAGGAGGACTTCCTCCTGGCCGACGAGGTTGTATAACCTCGTCGGCCGGGAGGAAGTCCTCCCGGCCGACGAGGCTATACAGCCTCGTCAGCCGGCCCGCTCACGTAATCAAATGGGACCTCCCATTCAATTACGTGAGCGGGATCCCTTACGTGAGCGGGATCCCCCCACACGCCAAACAATTGGCGTGTGGGAGCCGCACGCCAATTGTTTGGCGTGCGCTCCCACACGCCAAACAATTGGCGTGTGGGAGCGCACGCCAAACAATTGGCGTGTGGGAACCACATGCCATTTTTGGCGTGTGGGTCTCACACGCCAAATAAAATTGGCGTGTAGACCCTACACACCACTTTTTTTTGGCGTGTAGGCCCCGCACGCCAAAAAAAATTGGCGTGCGGGTTGGCGTTGGCGTGCGTTTATCAACGCCCCTGGTCAAGGGGTTGGCCGGAGGGATTCCCTCCGGCCAAGGAGTTGGCTGGAGGGATTCCCTCCGGTCAAGGGGGTTGGCCAGAGGGATTCCCTCCGGCCAAGGGGTTGGCTGGAGGGATTCCCTCCGGTCAAGGGGGTTGGCCAGAGGGATTCCCTCCGGCCAAGGGGTTGGCCAGAGGGATTCCCTCCGGTCAAGGGGGTTGGCCAGAGGGATTCCCTCCAGTCAAGGGGGTTTGCCGGAGGGATTTGGCAGGAGGGATTTCCTCCGGTCAAGGGGTTGGCCAGAGGGATTCCCTCCGGTCAAGGGGGTTGGCCAGAGGGATTCCCTCCGGTCAAGGGGGGTTGATAAATGCACGCCCCCCCGGGCACGCCCACGCCAAACGCACGCCGATAAAAAAAAAGGCGTGCTGCCCGCACGCCTTCTTTTTATCGGCGTGGGGGCTGCACGCCCATCGGCGTGCGAGACTTCAGGCGTGCGGTCGCACACCCTGTTCAGAAACGGGTGTGCGAACCGCACGCCCTTTTTATGTGTATAGGCAGGGGCGTGCCCCCTGCCTATACACATAAAAAGGGCGTGCGACCAACACGCCCTTTCTATGTATATAGGCAGGGGGCACACCCCTGCCTATACACATGCTGATGTCATGCGTACACAACAATGTACGCATGACATCAGCTCCGGTCGAGGAGGCTGTACAACCTCCTCGAACGGAGGGGGCATCCCTCCGGCCAAGGAGGTTGTATGACCTCCTCGACCGGAGGGGTTGAGGAGGTCATACAACCTCCTCGGCCAGAGGGATGCCCCCTCCGGTCGAGGAGGTTGTATAACCTCCTCGGCCGGAGGGATCCCTCCCGGTTGAGGAGGTTATACAACCTCCTCAACCGGAGGGAATCCCCCTCCGGTCGAGGAGGTTATACAGCCTCCTCGACCGGAGGGATCCCTCCCGGTCGAGGAGGTCATACAACCTCCTCGGCCGGAGGGGGATTCCCTCCGGTCGAGCAGGTTGTATAACCTCCTCGACCGGAGGGGGATTCCCTCCGGTCAAGGAGGTCATACAACCTCCTTGGCCGGAGGGATGCCCCCTCCGGTCGAGGAGGTTGTATGACCTCCTCGACCGGGAGGGATCCCTCCGGCCGAGGAGGTTATACAACCTCCTCGACCGGAGGGGGCATCCCTCCGGCCGAGGAGGTTGTATGACCTCCTCGACCGGAGGGAATCCCCCTCCGGTCGAGGAGGTTGTACAACCTCCTCAACCGGGGGGCATCCCTCCGGCCGAGGAGGTTGTATGACCTCCTCGACCGGAGGGAATCCCCCTCCGGTCGAGGAGGTTATACAACCTGCTCGCCCGGAGGGAATCCCCCTCCGGCCGAGGAGGTTGTATGACCTCCTCGACCGGGAGGGATCCCTCCGGTCGAGGAGGCTGTATAACCTCCTCGACCGGAGGGGGATTCCCTCCGGTCGAGGAGGTTGTATAACCTCCTCGACCGGGGGATCCCTCCGGCCGAGGGGCTTGCAGTCCTCCCCGGCAGGGCGTGCGGCTGCACGCCCTCCTTGGGGGTGTCGCACGCCTGTAGATGGGCGTGCGAACTGCACGCCCATCTACAGGCGTGCCCACGCCCAAGGATGGGCGTGCAGGACGCACGCCGATAAAAAAAAGGCATGCGGGTTGCACGCCTTTTTTTTTAAGGGCGTGCGTGGGCGTGGGCGTGCCCGGGGGGGCGTGCATTTATCAACCCCCCCGGTCAAGGGGGTTGCTAAATTTCATCTAGAAAATGGAGTTCAACTGAAGAGCATATGATTGCGTCTGCCATTGAAAGCTTTTGCATCCATGAAGATATAATAAAGGTCAAAATTTATGGTAGTTTAAAAGGACGTAAAACCAAGACCCAATTAGTTTCTGAAGTTGTATTATAATCTGGCAAAAGAAAACTGTGATCCATAATAAGCTTATCCATCATCCCAAGCCCATCAAAATCAGATCAGATGGTCCCACCAAACATTCTCTTTGGACGGAGGAGGAAGATGAAATTTTACTCAAGGCCCTCTTTATATCTGAAAAACATTACAAGCTGGTGAAAATCCAAATACTCAAGCATGTAATAGAATCTCTATCTATTTTAAGAATAAATCTCCAGAGTTCTCAAGAGTGGGGATAAAATTCCAAAAGAGATGGTGAGTTTTATCTATTCTGGTCCTTGGGTCATTAATGATTTATTGATCAAGTCTTTTCTTTAATACTCCAGGAAATATTCCCTATTGCCAAGGTACTATCCATAGTTATTTTGAGGGGACTGGTTAACTCTTTTTCAAAAGCTTAGTCTTTCCTTCTTGTTCTTCCTTTACTGTTTTTTTTTAAATACTTTCTCTTTAGACTTCAAGCCAATAGATTTTGAGGCAAAATCATGAGTGGGGTTGGTTGTAACAACGCCAAGTTTCATCATTTCCCTGCTCCATTCCTTAAGAGATGCTGGGAGCTACTCTCTAAATTTAAGGAAGGTGAAGATTGTGAGTTTGATACGCACACCAACCATATTTGGTGTGTTTTGACTCCCCCGCCAGCCTTTTTTAGCAGGTTTGACGGGCACACCACTTGCTGTTGGTGTGCCTCAACGCACGCCAACACGTCTTGGCATGCCTTTGCAACACGCCAATCAGGATTGGCATGCTTCACAGGCACACCACTCCCAATTGGTGTGCTTGACGGCGGCCTGGGGCTTGATAAATGCACGCCCACACCAAAAGGCATGTTTTTAGGCCCCCTCCAGCCTTTTGTGGTGGGTTTGGCAAGCATTCCATTTGGTGTTGGCCTGTTTCAAGGAACACCACGGTTTGGCCTGCCCATGGCCAATCCTTTGCGTGCCGGCCAAACACGCCAATGGCATTGGCGTGTATGGCAAACACACCAATTACATTGGTGTGTATGGCAAACACACCAATTACATTGGTGTGTATGGCAAACACACCAATTACATTGGCGTGTATGGCAAACACACCAATTACATTGGCGTGTATGGCAAACACACCAATTACATTGGCGTGTATGGCAAACACACCAATTACATTGGCGTGTATGGCAAACACACCCACCACCATGGGAGTGGGCCTTGCTGGCTGGGCGTTGATAAACACAAACCCACACCAAAATGGTGTGTTTTGACGCCCCTGCCAGCCCCTTTTGGCGGGTTTGGTGGGCACACCAATCCACACTGGCGTGTTTCAAGTCACACCAGTGCCCACTCCTTGGTGTGCCTGTGAGACACGCCAATCAGGATTGGTGTGCTTTACAGGCACACCAATTGTGGTTGGTGGGCCCGCACACCCTGGCTTATGGCTTATGGGAGACTTATATAGGCTCCCATGGGCCATAATCCAGGGCGTGAAGGAAATCCATTGGTGTTCCCGCTGTCACACCAATAGATGACATCAGAGATTTCCAACTTGGACATCTCTGGTGTCAAGGCTGTATAAACTCATGGCCGGGGAGAAATTCTACCCTGGCCATGAGGTTGTGTAGCCTCATTGCCGGGGAGGAATTTCTCCCCAGCCATGAGGTTGTGTAGCCTCATTGCCAGGGAGGAATTCCTCCCCGGCCATGAGGTTGTACAACTTCATGGCCAGGGAGGAATTCCACCCCAGCAATGAGGTTATACAACCTTGACACCAGAGATGTCCAAGTTGTACATCTCTGATGTCATCCATTGGTGTGCCCGCCAGCACGCCAATGGATATCCCGCACGCCCTGGCTTATGGCCCATGGGAGACTATGTCATGCAACCAACCCAATGTACTAAGGGGATTTAGCTGGTCGAAGCGCAAAGGAGAAATGAGGCTAATGTCGTCGAAGATAAGTTCGAAGGTAAGTTCGAAGATAAGTTCAAAGATAAAATACTCAAAGAAGTCTATGAGCACAACTAAAGGTAATGGGTCAAGTTGGACTCAAAGAATTTGATGCGTAAATAATCTTTTATTATAATTAACTGAGGAAAAAGAGAATGAAGAGAAAAGTACAATAGTATTTATAGTCATGAAAAATACTTGTTGAATCTGAGTGATGAAATGAGTGTCGAGGTAAAATACAAGTATGAAGTAAATACACGGATATGAAAAATGTACCAATGAGGTTGAAACAACAATGCTATGCCTGTAAATATGATTGATTCGAACATGTGATACAAGTGAACTTCAAACAGGGGAGTGATGAGTGAATCCTAGGTGATAAGGTAAGGTTAAGTGCGAGGCTTTGATAAAAGGGAGTAAGTGCCAGGCTGAGAGTTCAGATCTTGAGTGCTAATCGAAGGAGGGTTATTGATTAGTTTGAAGATACTGAGGATCACCGGATTAAGCAATTCCTAGATTTAGACATGCTGGTTTGAAGGAGGCTGACTAAATGTCGAAGATGTTCATTGAGTTAAGTGTCACGCTTTTACATTTGAATTGGAATGAATGTCAAAGATGCATTTGTCGAAGCATTTCGAAAACTGAATATGCATTCGAGTCTGAAGATGCATTTTAAAGGTCGATGGGTAGTTGAAGCTGAGCTCAGTGGTTGCAGCGTGACAGATGCCCGGGTATAAACACTGCTGAGCTCCTGCAAGGGTCGAAGAAGATAATTCCCACAATCCTACTTCCCACACTACCCCGATTAATTCCCACCATACAACTACCAGTATCGAAGAAGAAAAAAGAAAAGAAAGAAAGAAACAGAGAAAAAGAAGAATGGAAGGTATTGAAGTATTAGATCAAAGATGTCGAAGATGTATCCGGCAGAATCTGGAGTGCAAGCCAAGCACTGCGACTCGAGGTGATCGATCCAAATGGGAAAGTTGTCGAATAACTAGGGTTCCTTGTGTTTTCCCACATGGATTTCCTTTTGAATCACCGACTGCTTCGTCCATCCCCCCTATAAGTACTAGTCGCCCTCCTGCTTCCCCTCGCCTACCAGCCCCAGAACAATCTCGCCCACCACCATCACCATCGCCATCCATTATTCACGTTCAACGCCGTCCTCAAAGGACCGCTTGACCTGTCAATTATCGGTTGCGTTGGATACGCCAGATCCCGAGGATACGCCAGATTTGGGTGAGTTCGAAGAAGGATAAAAAATTTTAAGGGATGATTGAACTAATACATATATGTCTATTTTCCAGAAATAATAGGTCCGTATCAAAGATATACTACCATGACTCCACCTCCACCACCACCATACAATGAGCCCGATCCAATTGTCTTGCCCGAAGGGAATCCGGAGTTGTCGAGGGTCAATGAGGGTGCCGAGGATGTGATAGGAGTCAAAGAAGAGAGAAGGGATGTCGAAGAGAATAGAATAGAAAGAGAAGAAGAGAGAGTTGAAGAGAGAATGGAAGAAAGGGTTGAAGAAAGGGTTCCGAGTCAAGTACTACCTGCGACCACCGATGCTTGAAGATTGACTGAAAGTTTCGAAGAAGGAGGTTCAAGGAAGAGGCAATACAAGGAGGAATTGGAGAGAGAAGAAGGATGGGGAAAGAAGAAGTTGAGGAAAGATTGTTCGAAGAAGCTTGGTTCGATCTTCGAAGAACATCAATTGAATCAGGTTCGAATCGCGAAGAGGGTGTTGAACTTGATCGATGAGGAGGATATGGAAGAGTTTAGGGAGTTGATAAAAGAATTAACAGAGAATTGGGAAGAAGCAGAGAGAAAGATAAAGGATGAATAATTTGTTGTTATTGTTTACAATTTATTATATATATATATATATATATATTTTTTAGTTATTTATTTATATTTTAATTTATTAGATACAAGAGAAAAAGGAAAAAAGTTTTGGATTGATTAAGTGTTTTATTTTGAGGGAGTGTTTTGAATGAAGAGAGAAAAAAAAGAGAGAGAAAGAGAAAGATTGAGTTTTGAATTTTTGAGTGTTTAAAGAGTTTTTAATGAGAGAATAACAACCCAAGAGAGAAAGAGATAGGGAAAGAGTGAAAGAAAGAGCGAGAAGAGAAAGAGTGTTAAGAGGATTGACGAGGTTTTCGAGGATAAGTCGAATGAAAATCTTGAACCAAGTCAGGAGAGTTTCGAAGATGATGTGCCGGTTCCCAAGAAGTTCGATCTTTGTCAGACTGGTATCCAGTCCATTCAACAAGATATTGTAGTTGGCCTTTGCGTAGTCTTGAATCAAGAATACGACTTACTTCCCACTCGAGGTGATCTTGAACATTGACAGGTTCAGGAGGGGGATGAGCCTTTCCCAGGAAAAGATCCTTAGCCGGCTCGAGGAGTGATACATGAAACACTGGGTGAATAGCTTTCCACTTCGAAGGGAGAGAGAGTTTGTAAGCATTCTTTGAAACGATTGATTCGACAGAGAAGGGACCAAGTTTTCTTTCTGAAAGTTTCTTAGTGGGTCGAGTTGATCTGATGTTACGAGCGTCGAGCCAGACTTTGTCGCCAATGTTGTACTTCGGTGATTTGATTCGAAGTTTTTCGGCTTGAATTTTGTATCGTTGACTGGCTGCTTCGAGGTTAGTTCAAAGGTGCTCTTGAAGAAGCTTGAGGTTGGAGAGGTAACACTGCCAGCATAATTGCCTAGGATGAAGTCATCCCAGTTAAACTGGGATGCACTCAACCAATTTAAACTTGGTTGAAATAAACTGATGAAATATAAATCCAAGGGACCCCCCTTGGTTTTATATTTCATTGGTTGAGGTCAACCTACTTTAAATTGGTTTTTTTGCATCCTAGTTTAACTGGGATGAACTCAACCTAGGCAATTATTCTGGCAGTGTAATCTGCGGCAGGAGTGGAAGGGGAAATGTGGATAGGATCAAAGATAGGATTTCTGCCGTAGAGGGTTTGAAAAGGGGATTGTCGGGTCGAAGAATGAGTGGCGTTGTTGTAAGCAAATTTGGCTAATGAAAGCCATTGGCTCCAGTCGTCCTGTTGATAACTGACGAACATTCGAAGATATTGTTTGAGGATCTGATTGACTCTTTCAGTCTGACCATCCGATTCAGGGTGATAGGCTGTTGATAGATTTTGAGTTATCTTCAGTTGTTGACAGAGTGAAGTCCAGAAACCTGAAACAAACAATGAGCCACAATCGCTGACTATGTTATCAGGAAGACCATGCTTGGAGAACACATGTTTTATGAACAGGTTAGCAAGGTCTTGCGAGTTACAAGTAGTCTTGCTTCGAAGAAATAATGACATCTTTGAGAAGCAATCTACTATCACGAGGATAGCATCATGACCATCTGACAATGGAAGTTGAGAAATAAAGTCCATAGAAAGTGAATTCCAAGGAAAAGGCGGAATCAGAAGTGGTTGAAGCAACCCATACTTCCTATGCTTTGAGGATTTGTTCCTATTGCAAGTATGACAACGGTTAACATAATCTTTTACATCCTTGACCATTCCAGGCCAATAGAAGTCTCGAGCTATTAATTTGTAAGTCTTGTCTTGACCAAAATGACCAGCTAATGGTGAATCATGTCGTGATTCGAAGATATCCAGTTTGATCTGAGGGTTGTCAGGTATAACCAGCCTGCCCTTATACAGAAGTGTATCACTATCTTTGATAGTGTAATCCTTTGGAGTATTCCTTCGAAGATCTTGACAAACAGGATCATCCTTTTGAGCTTTAACGATCTCGAGGAAGTTCTGTTGAAGCTGTTCAAAGTGGATCGAATTAAGAGTTACTTGGGGATCAGAATGAAATAAAGTTCAAACATTGTCAGGGTTATTGTCAGCAAAGTCTCCCCCCTCTAAGGGGTAAACGTCGTCTCGACGTGACAAAGCATCTGGGATCACTGCTAATTTGCCTTGGTCGATAGGTGATGGTAAAATGAAATTCAGAACGAAATTCAGACCATTGAATTTGCCTGCGAGTAAGAACTTTAGTGCTTGTGAAATATTTAAGAGCGTTATGATCAGTCAATATCTCAAATGGTTTGAGAAGACTGAGCAAATAAGAGCGCCATTTCTTCAAGCAATGGATAATTGCAAGAAGTTCCTTATCATGAATCTCATAATTGAGTTCAGCGGATTTTAGCTTCCTTGATTCGAAGGCTACAGGGTGAAAATGCTTCGAAGAAGCGGAAAGTTGAGAGATAACACCTGCAACTGCGTAATCACTAGCGTCTGTTTCAACAATAGTCTTACACTTCTCACTGAAGTGAGCCAGGATGGGTGCTGAAGTAAAAGCTTTCTTGAGAGTGTTAAACTCCCATTCTGCTTTGACTGTAAAAACAAAAGGAATATCCTTTCGAAGAAGATTAGTAAGGTTCACAATAGTTTTGGAGTAATTCTTTATAAATTTGCGATCAAAATTAGCAAAACCAAGGAATCCTTGAAGTGTTTTGACACTGGAAGGTTTGGGCCAGTCTAAGACCTTTTGACATTTTTCAGGGTCCATAGCGATACTGTCGATGGAGACGATGACCCCGAGGAAGTGAAGCGAAGAATTATGAAATTCACATTTCAATAATTTCGCAAACAAATTGTTAGCTTGAAGCCGTCGAAGCACTTCCTTGATGTGGGAAGTGTGATCTTCGAGGGTTTTTGAGTAAACAAGAATATCATTGAGGTATCCTACTACATATACTTCGACGATGTCAGCAAAGATATTGTTGACAAAATTCTGAAAAGTAGAGGGAGCATTTCAAAGCCCAAAAGGCATTACAGTATACTCAAAGCTACCAAAACGAGTTCTCATGGCAGTAAGCCATTCATGCCCTTCAGCAATCCGAATCAAATTGTACGCTCCTCAAAGGTCAAACTTCGAGAAGTGAGTAGCTCCATGAAAAAGTGTTAAGAGATGGGCCATAGGAGGCACTGGATAAGCATTCTTACGAGTGACATTATTCAGTTTTCTGTAATCAACACAAAGTCGAAGAGAACCATCTTTTTTAGGAACAAAGAGAACAGGCAAGCCTGTATTTGACTTGCTTGGTCAAAGGAAACCTTTTCCTACATTTTCCGCAATGTAGTCTTGAAGCTCGGAAGATTCCTGCTTCGAACGAGAATAGACTGGGCCAGGCGGAGGCGCCGGACCTGTAAGTTTGATCTGATGATCATAAGGCCTATGAGGAGGGAGTTTATCCGCTCGAATAGGAGAAAAAACATCAGCAAATTCATGGTAGATGTTTGGAAGTGTCTGTCGAATGGTTTCGAGGTCTTCAAAGTCATCATCATCGTCGAGGCTTGGTATAGCCGTCGAAGGAGGATGAGACAAGATCAGGGAGTACAAAAAACCTTTTAATGAAGGTGAGTCCTTCTCTTTGAAGAAGGATGGGAAAGATAAGTTAGAGCAATAAGCAATTACTCCGTGATCATTCAAAGAAACGGAAGAGGGAAATTCAGGATATTCGAAGTCTCCTGGCGGAAAAGTTTCATCTAACTTAATGAAACAGTCAGGTAAGCTGTTTAAGTCTTGTTTGACAGAAGAAGAGAGGTTAGTTGATTGGGATGCTTTGGTTTGAAGGTTAATTACTCCTTCTCTCCAGTTAACATCTGGATTCCAATGAACCAGAAAGTCATGGCCAAGTATGGTGTCATCCATTCCTTGGGCATCCAGGACTATGAGATCCCATTTGAAGCTGGGGAAAGATTTGAATTGAAAAGTCCACCTTGCCTTATTCGAGACCCAAAAACTGGGGTCCTTCGAAGAACTTACCAAGAAAACCGGAAATCTAGGAATCTCAGTGAGTGACAGGGACTGTGATTTAACAAAAGAAGAACTAATGAAAGAAACATTAGCTCCAGAATCCAGTAGGACTCTGTAAGGTTGATTCGAAGAATCAAAAAGGATAAATCTCAAACTTGGGACACTGTTAGTGGCCTCACAAGCTCAAATGTTGACTCGCGGGAAATGAAGAAGTGAGTAGTTTTCTTTGCAAGTCTCAAGAGAACTACAATCTAATTTTTTGACAACTTAGCTGCTTCACGGGCAATTCTTTTTGAACAAGTATCTAAGTGATGCTTTCCCCCACAATACATACATAACCCATCCTTCTCCCTCCTTGCCCGCTCCTCTGACTTGAGGTTACCCTTGGTGTTGAGTACCTTCGTGATCTCTTGAGGCATTTTGGTTCGAGCTTGAGGGTGGGTTGAGGTTGAGGGTTTGGGTTGGTGAGGTTTCTTTGAAGCTGGTCTGTTTGAAGGTTGCTTCAAAGGTTCGTCCGATTTTGAATGAGTTGCCTCGGTCTTCTTGGATCAAGACTTGTCGTGATAGCAGTTTTCCAACTCAATTGTTCAATCGATTAACTGTTGGAGTGTCAAAAGTCAATGACCACTGACAGCAAGCTGATCCGTGATTCGGGCCGGTAGTCCTTTTTGAATGTGAAATACCAGAGCCGCGTCGTTCCAGTTGATATGCGATTGGAGGACTCGAAACTGGGAGATGTATGTCGAGGCCTTGCCGGTGTCCTTCATCGAAAGAGAGTTGAGTTCAAACTCCGCATTGCGAACTTCATTTGGGTCCCCGAACAGGGTGAACAACTGTTGTTCAAATCTGTCCCAGTTGTTGAGGATACAGTCCTGATTCTTGCTGTTGAGGAGTTCGAGGTAAGGTTCGAACCATTGAGAGGCTCGACCTCCCAAGTAGGATGAAGCATACAACACCTTCTGTCAATCAAGGGAGAAGGTGGCGGGATCGTTAGAGAAAAGGATTTTGCAAGACTGTAAGAAGCCTCGCAACTTTGAAAATTTTTTTCCGTTGAACTTGTCCGGGGCCTTCATTCCAGGGGTTTGGAACTTCGGCACCCCACTACTTCCTTCAGTCTTCTTCAAGGCTTGGATGAGGGCGACTAATATCGCCCAAGGTGATTCATCGGAGGCCTGATTGTGATCTTTGGAGTCCGAAGGAGGCGGTGGTTGGCTAGGGGATTCCCGTCTTCGAGGGCGACCTCGATTGGTGGAAACCCCAGGGTGAGTTGAAGATCCATCCGAATCAGATAGGTTTGACAATGGATCGATGGGATTGTTCCGATTGCGAGTGGATGGAGGGACTTGTCCGATCAAGGGTTGACTGTCGGTTGGAGTTCTTTGAGCTCGTCGACAATCAATGTCTTGGTTGAGCTGATGTTCAGCGGGGCCAAGAGACCTAGTTCAAACAGGGGTAAGTTGCATTACCGGGAAAAATTACAACAGTGAAGCTGTTGTAGCAACAAACACAGATAGAAAGGTCTGTAAGTTTGTTGGATGGAGTTAATTATAATACTGTCATGCGACCAACCCAACGTACTAAGGGGATTTAGCTGGTCGAAGCGCAAAGGAGAAATGAGGCTAATGTCGTCGAAGATAAGTTCAAAGGTAAGTTTGAAGATAAGTTCGAAGATAAAATACTCAAAGAAGTCTATGAGCACAACTCAAGGTAATGGGTCACGTTGGACTCAAAGAATTTGATGCGTAAATAATCTTTTATTGTAATTAACTGAGGAAAAAGAGAATGAAGAGAAAAGTACAATAGTATTTATAGTCATGAAAAATACTTGTCGAATCTGAGTGATGAAATGAGTGTCGAGGTAAAATACAAGTATGAAGTAAATACACGGATATGAAAAATGTACCAATGAGGTTGAAACAACAATGCTATGCCTGTAAATATTATTGATTCGAACATGTGATAGTGTTGAATTATTCATGATTTCATTCGAGTTACTTCTGAACATTCACTGTCAACGACATGTCACTCTTTCAAGACTCGGCCGCAGCAAAAAACGAACGTCATCAAACAATATCACTTAGGGTTGTTTGTAGAATAAAAGAAGAACCGGTCTCAAGATTCATACTCCAGACTCGTCAAGAATCTCAAAATTCTCACTTCATCAAACTCAAGAAACTCAATCAAGGCTCAAGACCCTTAACCGACCATCAAGTCATCATCAAGTCCTGACTATGTAAAGTCAAAGTCCTCCCTGAAAACTCAATCATCCCTTTCTAACATCCCTCTTTTGAAATTCCCTCCATTAAGATCAAGATCAATCTAGATAACTTAACAGGCAGCTCTTCTATTATTATTTAAAACACTAGTAATCTTTGAAGATGTTTGTCTCTCTCTCTCTCTCTCTCCTCTCTCTCTCTCTCATTTCATCTATTCTCGTTGTTTGATGAGTAAATCTCTGATCATTTATTTTCTTCCTCAGTTTTTCTATAAACTCTTCTCTCTTCTGCGCTTGCTAACTTCATAAAAAAGTCCTCTCAACTTTACCTACTCCTATTTCCATCATTAGCGGTATGCTTTCTCCTCTTTTTCTCTGTTATATCTCATCTCATCAAAAAGGCTTATTATCATCTTGTTTTTAGTCTGGTTTTAAATTCTTTGATTCAATCGTAATTTTAGTACGATTAACAGTCGAAATCAGGAAATTTATCAAACCTCCAACCTACTCAAAGACCGGACGCTAATATTCGTCGCGATGGACTCTATCAATCCCACTATTCTGAAGACGACGATTGAGGCAATTCCTGTTTTAACAGAAGAAAATTTCTCCACTTGGAAGACTCGTATCATCGCTCTCTTTAAACTAGGAGGACTCAAGGACCAAATCATAATCGGGAGGCCTGCTCTCGACGAGAATGACAACTCCACCCTCTGTGCTGTTATCCTAGCCAAGTTATCAACCACCACTCATAAAAACGTGGTTAACTCCTTAAATGAAGAGAACGCCCAACTCCTATGGAAGAGCATCATCAAACGATTCATTTCCAACGAACCGTCCAACCGAGCACGAGTATATAATGCATTTGCCAGCATAGTATACGATCCAAGCGACATAGAGAAATTTATAACCGAAGTTAGAAGCTCCCTAGTTAGGATGGTCGACGTCGGAATCATAATGCCCGACGACATACTTACCTACGATCTACTCAGAAGACTTCCCAAGAACTTAGATACCATCAGCAGAAGATCACTCATTCGAAAGATGGAACAGACTCAATCCTGAAGCCTTGTTCGACCACCTAGAAATACACCTCAACGAACTGAAGATCTCCTCAGGAACCAAGGCCGAGTCTTTTGAATCGACCATGTTCACCAAAGAAGATACCCGCTGCAAGACAGGTGCTCATAACCTAAAGCTCCTACTCACTCCAAGGAGAACTGTTGGATGCTCCATCCAGAAAAACGAGACGCCGCTTTTAAAAGAAGGAATCGGAATTACCAATGTCAGCAGTTTCTCAGCCTTCATATCCAATCACTCCACCGTCTTCATACTTGATTCCGGGTCCACCTCTCACATGATCTCTGACAAATCAATGTTCACCTATCTAGATGAAACCAAAAAAGGAGTAATAAACACGAGCTGTGGTCCCATACTCTAAAAATAGAAGGAACAGGTACAATCTCTCTTCAATTCAAGAATAATAGAATCACGTTTCACAACGTACTTTTTGTACCCAAAATCACCGTCAACTTGCTCTCTCTTCGACACCTACTGCTAGAGAATACATATTGAATTTTTCAATCAACCACTTTACCGCGCACAAAGATGACTTATTGTCCTTTGAAGGGAATTATCACTGCAACATTCCCGTTATTTTCGGTTTGAGCCTCAGATCCATCACTCCAACCTTAGTCAAGCTGAACTGCTACATAAGTCTCTTGGGCATATAAGCTACAACCGTATTCGAAGTAAGATAGGAATACCAATCAGTAATCCTGAGACATGCAAGTCATGCGCACTGGTTAAAATCACCAAGGCTTCCTACAAGAAGAGAGTATCATCACTTCCAAACCATTCGAAGAGATCCATCTCGATCTTATTGGACGATTAACTCCCCCCGCTTCTCATAAAAATCATCGGTACAATCCTTATGATCGTAGACAGCTACACTCGATTTGTGTCAGCTCTTCCTCTAAAAACCAAAGCCGATGTACATTCCGTCTTGACTAGAGCAATCGATATAGAAGCAAAGAGAATGGGTTATCATCCCTCAATTCTTCATTCCGACCGAGGCACTGAGTTTGTCAATTCAGAAATAGAGAGGTACTGTCAAGAACACGTTAATGGACACCAAGCTGGGGATACACCTGTGATGACAGCAGAAGCGCTGTGAGCTACGACGAATAGTGAGACAATGCTCAGGTGGAGGCACACCTGTGATGACAGCAGAAGCGCTGTGAGCTACGACGAATAGTGAGACAATGCTCAGGTGGAGGCACACCTGAAGACGATGGGATGAAGGTGAATGAGTTGATGATTGTGATAAACAAGAATAGATGAATGATGACTACAAACCTGTGATGACAGCAGAAGCGCTGTGAGCTACGACGAATAGTGAGACAATGCTCAGGTGGAGGCACACCTGATATAATAAAGACACATGAGTGATAAGAAAGATTGAGTGAGGATAGATGAGAGAAAATACTGTAGGCATACCTGAAGACGATGGGATGAAGGTGAATGAGTTGATGATTGTGATAAACAAGAATAGATGTAATAAGATACAACGGGTGGAAAGTAGTTGAGACTAAATACATCTAGATTAGGTTTAGAACTATCATCATTCAGATCCGTCCGCAGCAAGCGGTCCGTCGGCTATGTGCCTCAATACCCTCCCTCTCTCATTGCCGCTGAATCCCAAGATCGGCGATGATACTGGTGTGCTTTTTGCCTCCCTAGTGATTTGTACACACATCGGCTTTCATTGATTGAGTTGAGATGTAATTTATGTGAATGAGGCCGGTGTTGTGAACTTCGCGTAGCCAATGATAAAGAACATCGATGTGTTTTGACCGTTGTTGAAAAATCGGGTTTGTAGCTAGAGCGATTGCGCTCTGGTTGTCAACGAAAATTTCGAACCTGCTGGTTAGGTTAACCTTCAAGCTAGTGAGTAGATATTTGAGCCAGACCGACTCTTGCACCCCTTCAAAGAGTGCTCTGTACTCTGCTTCGGTGGTTGATGTTGAAACGGTTTGCTGTTTCTTCGACCTCCAGGATAGCAGATTACCGCCGAGGGTAGTGATGTATCCGGAATAAGAACGACGATCATCCGTACAATTAGCAAAGTCGGCGTCGGTGTAGACTGACACTTCGTTAAGCCTTCCCGAGCCTCTTAGAAGTATTCCGTGAGTTTTGGTGCCAGAGAGATACCGAAGAAGGTGTTGGACCGCTTTCCAGTGAGTGATCCCTGGTTTTTCTAAATGCTGAGATAGTTGCGACACTGTGAATGCAATATCAGGCCTGGTTGAGACGGATAGATAATTGAGAAGACCCAAGGCTTCGCGATAGTTGATTTTTAGCTGGAGGAAGGATTGATGCTCAGCTTCAGTGCATTTCACAAGTCGAGTGTTTTGAAGCATAGGAGTCGAAGTCACTCGACAGTCTGAGAAACCGTAGGTGTCAAGAATTGATTGCGTGTAGATTTCTTGGCTTAAAAGGATGCTGTTCTTTGAAGGTCGAGTGAGCTTGATTCCCAAAATGTGTTTTGCCTCTCCTAAGTCCTCCATGCGGAATCGCGAAGAGATCAACTTTTTGAATCTATCGACGTCATGACTAATAATAATCATGTCGTCGACATACACGTGGACAAAACATTCCCAATCTGTCACTGTTGAAGTGAAGAGACAAGGATCCGCCGGACTTGGTTTGAAGTTGATTGAGTCGAAGAACGTTTTGAGTTCAGCATACCAAACCCTGGGGGCTTGTTTCAGTCCGTATATCGCCTTATGTAGCTTGAGACAATATCCTTTTGGAACATCGAGACCAGGCGGAGGACGAAGGTATACTGATTCTTTGAGATTGCCGTTTAGAAAGGCATTCTTCGCATCCATTTGATGTATGGCGTATCCCCGAGATAGTCCAACGATGAGGGCTGCCCTGAGGCTGGTTGATCGACCAGTTGGAGCGTAAGTGAAGCCGTATCCTTCTTTTTGCTGAGAGCCCTGCGCACAGAGACGTGCTTTGAATTTCACTACAATGCCCTCTGAGTCCTTCTTTTTCCGAAAAACCCATACGGTACCCAACAGAGATTCGTCACCAGGCATAACTTCGATGGACCAAACTTTTAGATTCTCCATTGCGGATAGTTCAGATTCGACAGCTTGAGACCAAGACGACGCATCAGAAGATAACATCGCTTCACGGTAAGTTTTTGGAACTTCTGATGCAACAAAGGCTCGAGCCAGATTAGCCCTTCTTCTTGTATGTAAAATGTGAGATGTATCAATGTTGGAGTTAATGTTCTTGGGGGCTGTGTTTGATGTGAGTAGGATGTCATATCCTGGTTTAGGACGCATGGGAGGACATGATTCTTCGCTCAGGGTGTTATCGTTCGAATGATGAGATGATTCTGGATTGACAAAGAATGAGTTTACGTCTATAACGGGAGCATCCAGATCAAGTTCATCCTCGGCTGAGCGCCAGTCGAGAACGTTTTGCGACGAGTTTGAGGGTGGAGAATTTAGACTGATGTCCGTATCCATGAGTTCATCAAATTCCATTGGAGTCAGAGGATCAAAATGGAAAGATGGATCAGCTGGGGAGAATATGGAGACTCCTGGGAATTCTGCCACGTCAAAAGTTACGTCGTGGCAGCGCTCCACTTTCCCCCCTGGAAGGAGGACGCGCCAGTTGTGCGTCCCCAGCTGGTACCCAACAAGGAGACCCTTCTTAGCCGTTTCACCAAATTTTCCGTTGCGAAATTGCTTCGGAATGTTGACATAAGATAGGCATCCGAAGGGTTTCAGTCGAGAGGAGTTGAATGGTGATCCAAACCATAGGTTGTGGGGGGTATTCCATTTCAGTTTGCGCATGGGAGTGATGTTTTCAAGGAGTACTGCAGTTGATACAGCTTCGCCCCAGTACTCAGATGGTAGGTTTGCTTGTTTCAGCATACAACGAGCTTTTTCAGAAGTTGATCTGTTTCCTCGTTCGGCTACTGAGTTTTGTTGGGGAGTATATGGTGCAGTGACTTGAACCGTGATGCCTTTGCTTTTCAGGAACTCAAGGAATTCGGATGAATTGAACTCCCCGCCGCCGTCAAAGATGACTGTTTTGATATTCGCAGAGTGATGATTGGTAACCTCGTTGTAATATTGCATGAAAAATGAGAAGGTTTCTGATTTTTTAGATAGTAAATACACATGACGATATCGAGTATAATAATCTGTTATTTTAAAGTAATATTCTTTTCCGCCGAATGAACGAGGATTGATCCTGCCACTGAGATCCATGTATACATACTCGAGCGGTCGAGTAGCTTCAGGAAGAGACCCGGGGAACGGCAGTCGGTGCGATTTAGATAGAGAACACGCTTCGCAGTTAATTTGGACACGTGAATCCCTGGAAAGATCTTCTTCAAAGCCTTGAGATTTGGGTGGCCTGCCGATCTGTGAAGTGATGTGAAGTCAGTTGATGTCGATTGATTGGCTATTAAAGCGGAAGACTGACCTTGAGAACCGGGCGCCAATTCAATGTGACAGACTCCACCGATTACCGCTGATGACAAAATCGTGGATTTGTTTCTAATTAGATTGAAAGTTTTTGGACCTGTTCTGATTACGTCGCAGCCTCGTTCGAAGAGTCTGCCAAAGCTTATGAGTGTGCCTGCTAACTTAGGCACGTGGAGAGCTTTAAGCTTGAGGGTTTCCCCGTCGTTGGTGACAATTGAAACGTAGCCTTCTCCGACAGCTTCAAGCGAGTTACCATCCGCCAATGATATGAGTGTTGATCGGAGACGATAGTCGGAGAATTTAGATTTGTCGCTAAACATGTGGTGACTCGCCCCACTGTCTAAAAAACAAACATTGTTGGATTTGACTGCTGCCAAAGCTTGGCGGATGCACAGTAAACCACTGCTGGTGGTGCTGATGGAAGCGGAATCGTCGATTTCAGCTGCTGGTGATGTTGATGTAGCTGCTTTCGCGGTTGGTTTCTTCTTCTTAAGAGCCCGACACTTCGAAGCCGGGTGACCGGTAGCCGGATTGTGAACGCCAGGAGAGCAAACCGGATAGTCTTTGGGTGAGGAATCTTTGGAAGAGGTCGCAGCAAGAGCCGATTCTTGCTTGATGCTGGATGCCGAAAGGCTTGATGGGTTAGAGGCTAGGTCACGTCGTTTTCCTTCGAGTAAGTCTCTGAGGATGTCAATGGTAAGGGGTCTCTTGGTGATAAGGATATCTCTGATGTTGAGGGAAGAAGGCAATCTAGATAGCAAGAATTCGGACATCCAAGTCTCGTGGAGCGTGAATTCTGCTGGAGCCTTGACAATTTTGACTCCTACTGCTGCGATTTTGCTTAGGTGCATGTTGAGGTCGGATAGGAAACCTGCAACGTCGTCCGATTTGAAGGTGATAGAGAAGAAGTCCTGTACGACCTTGGCTTGATTATCGCCCGTTTTTGCCTCAAAGTGATCTTCAATCAGAATCCAGATTGCTCGAGGATTATTCTCGTTGTCTGGAGTAACAAACTGAGTTCGATACCTCTCTCCCAGATACAAGGAGATAATGCCGGCAGCTTTTCCCATTTCGCGAGATTGATTGATTCTTTCGGCCGTGTCGGTAGGAACATCCACTGAAGAGTCAATGTATACTTTCAGGCCTTGCACTTGAAGATAAGCTTTTAGTTGTCCTTTCCAAGTAGAAAAAGGGACCTTATCGAGAGATTGAAGGATGGCTTTGTGTTCGGACATAGCTATTGTTCTTTCGGAAGAAGCTTGAGGTGAATCCTAGTTACGCTTCTGGGCTCATAACCTAATGGACACCAAGCTGGGGATACACCTGTGATGACAGCAGAAGCGCTGTGAGCTACGACGAATAGTGAGACAATGCTCAGGTGGAGGCACACCTGTGATGACAGCAGAAGCGCTGTGAGCTACGACGAATAGTGAGACAATGCTCAGGTGGAGGCACACCTGAAGACGATGGGATGAAGGTGAATGAGTTGATGATTGTGATAAACAAGAATAGATGAATGATGACTACAAACCTGTGATGACAGCAGAAGCGCTGTGAGCTACGACGAATAGTGAGACAATGCTCAGGTGGAGGCACACCTGATATAATAAAGACACATGAGTGATAAGAAAGATTGAGTGAGGATAGATGAGAGAAAATACTGTAGGCATACCTGAAGACGATGGGATGAAGGTGAATGAGTTGATGATTGTGATAAACAAGAATAGATGAATAAGATACAACGTGGTGGAAAGTAGTTGAGACTAAATACATCTAGATTAGGTTTAGAACTATCATCATTCAGATCCGTCCGCAGCAAGCGGTCCGTCGGCTATGTGCCTCAATACACGTCATTCGCCAAAGATTCTCTGACGCCTATACCCCTCAACAGAATGGTCTCGCTGAGCGATTTAACCGGACTGTTCTTGAGTCCCTACGGACTATCATTCTTGACTCGGGTCTGAAAAGAAATCTGTGGAGTGAAATTCTTAGCGGGTGCACTCTCACACTTAATCAAGTTCCAACTCATAGAAGTAAAAAATCTCCCTATGAAATGTTCAAAAACAACTCAATTCCCCTCAAGTATTTCCATCCAATTGGAAATCGAGTGTCAGTATTCTCTTCTGGAAAAAAACTGCTCAAATTGGATCCTCGAGGCGAAATGGGAACCCTAATTGGCTTCAATCCAGAATTAAAATCTTACCGTATTCTTATGGAAGATGAAAAAATTATCAACTCCAAGAATGTTATCTTTCTCGATTTTATATCCTCCGAAAACTCTTCTAAAGACACGGGCGATCTTGAAATAAATAAAAATCTCACAGACAGTTACAAAAGACCTAATGATGCCGAATTGGAGGAGACGGAATCTGTCAACAAAGAACCTGATCCTAATGACGAACCAGAATTGTCAATCATGGAACAGTCATCGGAACTTGAAGATGATGAAGTTGCCGATTCCCTAATTCCAAATTCGAACGAACCTATCGGTCGTGTTCTCAGAGATCGAACGCTTCAAGTCAAACCGGTGAAATACTCGTATCTTAGTCAAGATCCTACTTCCTTCAAAGTCGCTGTCAACAGCTCCAATGCGGAAGGATGGATGAAAGCCATAGAGGACGAGCTTGATAACATTGAAAACCACGATGTTTGGTCAGACCAAAGAATCAGACCAGAAAAATTTCTCCACTCAACCTGGACCTTCAAAACAAAACCGGCTACCCTGTCTTCTCCTGTAAAACTGAAGGCCAGACTATGTATCCAGGGCTTCATGCAGACCCATGGCGAAGATTTCTTTGAAACCTTCGCACCTACCGGCAAATTCCCGTCACTCCTGGCCTTACTAGTACTAGCCATCGATCTTGCGCTACCAATCAAACAATTCGATGTTAAAAGCGCGTTTCTATTCGCTCCTCTTGATGAAGAAATCTACATAAAAACTCCTGAAGGCTCAAGACGAAAGTCTCCTTACTTGAAACTAAAAAAATCATTATATGGACTGAAACAAGCGCCAAAAAATTGGTATGACACGTTAACTGCCTGGTTTGGAGAAATCAACTATCTCCCATCGCTATCTGATGCCTGCTTGTTTATTCATAAGAACAAGGACTCATTCATCTTCTTCCACGTTGATGACATGATTGTTGTAGGACAGACCGACAAGTTTGAGGCTCTGTTTCTTGATCGCTTTCCTAACTCATCTGCCCATGCACCCGACACACTATTAGGCATGAATCTTAAAATCTCTCCCGACTCAATCGGTCTCTCTCAGCCTGCACTCATTGAAAAAGGTCTTGAACTCCTCGATCTGACAGGTTGTCGCTCAGTGAAAACTCCTCTTACGCCTGCAGTTCAGTTACGGACAGCAACCGAGGAAGATCATCAGGCATTCCTTAAACTCAACATCAATTATCGATCGTATACGGGCATGTTGAATTACCTGTCGTGCAGAACGAGACCCGATCTAGCTTCCGCAGTTTCAATTCTCTCGAGATTCAATCAACGACCAGGATTGAGTCATTGGAAGGAGGTATTACACTGTTGGAAGTATCTACAAGGTACAAAGGATCTTGGATTGCTTTTAAAACCAAAGAAAGACACGCTCATCAACCGAATCAATTTCTTCACCGATGCAACTTGGGCCGATGATCAAGAAACAAGAGTGTCTCAAAGCGGATCAATTGCGTTTTGGAAGAGCTGTCCCATTCTCTGGAACAGCAAGAAACAGAAGAACATCACCATGTCGTCTACTGAATCGGAAATGAACGCCTTGTCAGACGGCGAGCAAGAAAACCAATGGCTGAAGTTCTTAGTCGAGGAACTGTGGAAGACTGAAATTGCTCCAACTCTCTTCTCAATTGATAACAAGGGTCTCCTAGAAAAGCTGAAGAACTTTGGGTCGAACTCCAAGACAAAACATCTCGACATCAAGGCAAAAGGCTTACGAGACAAATACAAGAAGCATGAAATCGACGTTGAACTCATCTCTTCAGACCAAATGGTAGCTGACTCACTCACGAAGGCCGCCCCTCATTCCTCAGTAAAAAAACTTCAAGATCAGTGTCTCTCAGCTCTTTCCTCATCAAACAAGGAGGGCTGTTGAATTATTCATGATTTCATTCGAGTTACTTCTGAACATTCACTGTCAACGACATGTCACTCTTTCAAGACTCGGCCGCAGCAAAAAACGAACGTCATCAAACAATATCACTTAGGGTTGTTTGTAGAATAAAAGAAGAACCGGTCTCAAGATTCATACTCCAGACTCGTCAAGAATCTCAAAATTCTCACTTCATCAAACTCAAGAAACTCAATCAAGGCTCAAGACCCTTAACCGACCATCAAGTCATCATCAAGTCCTGACTATGTAAAGTCAAAGTCCTCCCTGAAAACTCAATCATCCCTTTCTAACATCCCTCTTTTGAAATTCCCTCCATTAAGATCAAGATCAATCTAGATAACTTAACAGGCAGCTCTTCTATTATTATTTAAAACACTAGTAATCTTTGAAGATGTTTGTCTCTCTCTCTCTCTCTCTCTCTCTCTCTCTCATTTCATCTATTCTCGTTGTTTGATGAGTAAATCTCTGATCATTTATTTTCTTCCTCAGTTTCTATAAACTCTTCTGCGCTTCTAACTTCATAAAAAAGTCCTCTCAACTTTACCTACTCCTATTTCCATCATTAGCGGTATGCTTTCTCCTCTTTTTCTCTGTTATATCTCATCTCATCAAAAAGGCTTATTATCATCTTGTTTTTAGTCTGGTTTTAAATTCTTTGATTCAATCGTAATTTTAGTAGATAGAAGTGAACTTCAAACAGGGGAGTGATGAGTGAATCCTAGGTGATAAGGTAAGGTTAAGTGCGAGGCTTTGATAAAAGGGAGTAAGTGCCAGGCTGAGAGTTCAGATCTTGAGTGCTAATCGAAGGAGGGTTATTGATTAGTTCGAAGATACTGAGGATCACCGGATTAAGCAATTCCTAGATTTAGAAATGCTGGTTTGAAGGAGGCTGACTAAATGTCGAAGATGTTCATTGAGTTAAGTGTCACGCTTTTACATTTGAATTGGAATGAATGTCGAAGATGCATTTGTTGAAGCATTTCGAAAACTGAATATGCATTCAAGTCTGAAGATGCATTTTAAAGGTCAATGGGTAGTCGAAGCTGAGCTCAGTGGTTGCAGTGTGACAGACTATAAGCAACGGTGGGCCCGCTAAGCTAAAATTAGCTGTAGCTTAGTGTAATGTTAGCTTTTGTTGCTACGCTAACACAAAGTCTGTTAGCTGAAGATTTTTGCAGCTAACGCTGAAAAGAATTTGTCAGTAAAGAAAATAGTGGGTAGCGTAGCATTAGCAAAATCAAGAAAAAAAATTTAACACTACAGAAATTTCCTGTTAGCTGATTTTTAGCGGTGTTAGCTGGAATAAACGCTAGGCTAACTGTTAGCGTAGTGCACTTTTCAGCTACACTAACTTTTAGTGTAGCACTCTTTTCAGCTACACTAACTGTTAGCGTAGAACTCTTTTCAGCTATGCTAACTGTTAGTGTAGTGCACTTTTGCAGTGCACTAACTGTTAGTTTAGCGCTATACTTGTGGGAGTATGGCAATCATGTCTTTTCTTGAGGCTTTGATTCTTTCAAATCAATATTTTCATGAATCCTGTAAAAGCATTTCTATTCCAGCTTTACTTGATTCCTTTGAGTTAAATAAGCATTTCTTCTCATTCTCTGATGGGCATTCTGATTACTGTTCTGGGCAATTTCCATATGATTAAAATGTGTTATTCAATTGAAATTTGTCCAGGCAGTATTCATATTTCCCAAAGCAATGAAAGAAGTATAATAAAGTGAACCTGACAAAAATGAACACATCACGGTAAGCTTGAGTAGCAATCAGTATCGGTCTCCAATCTTGGTCTAATATTGCAAATAAACTTACCTGACGAAAAGGAACACGTCACGGTAAGCTCAAGTAGCAATCGGTATTGGTCTCCCATCTTGGTGAGGAAAGAAAGGAGGCCGGTACCGACGGAAACAACTATAGACTATATACAATGCTACGCCGCAGTATGGTTCTTGATGGTTAGGGTTTATTACATAATCTTAAGTCTATACTATGTAATATGTTGTAAGAATGTTTTAAGTTTGGTAATCTTGTCTCTCTGTCTTCTCACACCCCCTCCCAAGATTGCAAGCTTCACCATTTCAACCCCAATTTTGATGCAGAATCTTCAATTTTGTTGGGTCCTAGATTTTTTGTAAAAATGTCCGCTTGTTGATTTGTTGTACTTGTCCAGGTTATTTTGATGCCATTTTCCCTCACAAAATCGTTGATGAAGTAGAAAGCACGAATGAGATATTTTTTCTTCTTCTTTGACACATTGTTGCCTGCAATCAAAATTGCCTTTTGATTGTTGCAAAAAATGTTCATGGGCACCACGTGTTGAACATCCTCCAATAAGATTGAAATCCCAGCCAGTACTTGAGAGCCTTCAGATAGTGCAATGTATTCTGCCGCGCAGATCAATAGAGCCACCACCGTCTGCCGCTTAGCTCCCCATGCTATGGCATTGCCCATGTGCTTGATGACATACCCCAATGTTGACCTTTCATGCTCCCCTCCCCAGTTCGCGTCCGACCACAGATCCAACATCTCTTCCCTACTGGAGAATTTCAGCCTTGTCAAAGCTGACCTCTTCAAGTAACCAATCAGAAAATCCAGCGTGTCCCAATGTTTGTTTGACAGGTTGGTACAGTACCTGGCCAGAAGATTCACTGCATATGACAGGTCTGGCCTCGTACCGCCAGCAAGTTACATCAAAGATCCTATTACTGAACGGTACTCAGTCTGACCTACCGGCTCAAACACGTTGATCTCGAGGGTTGTATCCGGAAGGGGGCTGCGTCTCGTCACAATGGTCCGGTGGTAATTGTTGACAATTTGAGATGCCAACATTTCTTGATCCAAGTGGATTTCCAAACCTACTTGACAAATTTTTATGCCTACAATCTTCTTTACCCCATCACTCCATTTGATCTTCATCTCTTCTTCCATCGCCTCTTTCAGATGCCTCAGTAGCGCTTTATTTGACAAGACCACGAGACCATCATCCACATGTAACCACATGATGACAAACTCGCTATCCTTTGAGTAGATGTATAGAGAAGGTTCTAATTCCAATGCAAAAAATCTGACAGCTTCCATCTTGCTCTTGAAAAACAACCACCAGCAACGTGCCGCTTGTTTGGTGCCGTACATTGCTTTTTTCAGTTTCATTATTTTCCCTTTCCATTGAGGTCAAATCTCAATGGGGGGCTGTACGTATACTTCTTCATCGATGGGGCTGTATAAGTACGCCAAACTCACATCAAATGTTGCGGCCGGGAGACAATACTTGTTTGACAACAAAAGTAGCAGGCGGAGCGGATTCAGTGAAGCTGTTGGGGCGTATGTCTTGTTAAAATCTCTTCCAAGTTGCTGGTTGAACCCTTTGCAACATACCTAGCTCTATAAGTCTCACTACTGCCGTCCACATCAGGCGGTTTTATGGTAAACACCCATCAACAACCTAAAGCTTTTGCGCCGGGAAAGGGATCAACTGGCTTGTATACTTTGAGGGAATAAAACTTGTCAGCCTTGTATTCCGCCGCTTCTCACCATTTTTCCGCCTCCACGCCTTGCAGTGCTTTCTTGATGTTGGAAGGTAGTCGACGGTCTTCCGTAATTGTCAATTTGTCAATTGCCTTCTTCTCTGCAGCTGCAATTTCATCTGTCCGTTCCTCTCCCAGCTTGAGGACAATCTGATTGAGGATGAAATCAAGGTCGGACTTACAAACATCTTTCTTAACTGGGAGATATTGATACTCCGTGAATGTGACAGATGTCAAATGAACTATTTGGCCTTCATGAGGTTACCAAATCAACCAGCCGCCACCGCTAACCGTGTATCCAAGCATCTTCCCTGTCTGAGCTCGCTTGTCAAGCTTTCCGTGTTTTTCCTTCGGTATCAGAACCAACACTTTGGCTCCAAAGGGGTACAGCTTGTTGGGGTCCACATCAAAGTTGTAGAGTTGCTTTAGCGGGGAATTGGTTACCTTGTTATTGGGAATCCGATTGCGGATATATGAGGCTGCGCTGTAAGCATGACCCCAGTATATCCTTGGCATTTTGCTCTTGTGGAGCATTGTCCGCGCCATGTCGCCCAACGTTTGGTTGACACGTTCTGCCTCACTGTTCTGTTCCGGGCTATAGGGCGCAACTGGTGCAATAATAACACCTGTAGGCTTCAGCAAACTCTTCAGATTTCCAGTGTACTCGGGAGCGTTATCACAGTGTATCGTCTTTGGGTACCTCCCAAAGTGATTCTTGATATGAGCAAGCCACTCCATAATCTTGGTAGGTACTTCATCTCTTCCTGCAATCACGGCCGTCCAAATGTAAGTGGTAGCATGGTCTCACATGTTCAATACGTACCGCTTTCCAGAGATATCATACAGGAATGGTCCCGCTACGTCAGTGGCGAGGAAATCAAGTGGCTCATCCCTGACGATCAACGAATTTGAGCCAGGTGATTTCTTGTTGAGTGCCTTGGAGATGGCGCATTGTTCACAAAAGAAAGAAGACCAGGCCTTCTTTTTGAGTTCCTCGGGAAAATGGATCTTGAGGTATTTTCAAACTACTTCTTCTGACACATGTCCAAGTCGCCGGTGCCACAGAAATGGGTCAAAGGAGGGACGTTGGGTAACTTTGTTTAATTGCATATCTTTGTTGTGTATAGGGATATACCAACAATAATTTTTGAAAATAGTAGAAAACAAAATTGACTCTGGGCTTTGGAGGGAGGCAACGGTGCCATTAAAGTTGAGGGTCCAGCCGGTGTGGTGTGCTAAATGTGTTCAAGTATCAAAAGTACATAAAAGCATAGTGTTATATCAAAAAGGAGGGATATTACTAGTTTTTTTATGGACAAATTGGATTCTGCCGGGTATTTAACCCATAGCCACTCTCTGAACAACCACAGGGCCAGCTGCACTTAGACAAAACCCAGTAAGGATAAAATCAGTTTTGTTTAAACTATAAGTACATAGTTAGAGTTTAATGTATAGTCACACATAAGTACATAGTTAGAGTTTAATGTATAGTCACACACAGAGTCACATGTATAGTCACACGTAGAGTCACATGTATAGTCACATGATTCATCACATGCTTGTCTAGGACTCACCAGCTAAAATGCCTCATATTTTTACTCACCAGCTAAAATGCCTCATATTTTACTATATAAAGGGGAGGTTGTTCCCCCCAAGAAGGAAAATCATGCCAGTTTTTGGGAAGGAATTCTATTTTGTAGTTGCACAAAAACTCATAGCATCCAGTAGTGATCTCAATCAAGGTTGCCCCTTTTTGGTGTGCTCTTAAAAAAACAAAAGTGTTATCATCACTTTGATCTCTTAGCTGAAGGTTAAGAAAGAAGGAAATACAACTTGAATAGTTCACATTGATTCATCATCCATCCCATAATATACTATCTTTGCTTTGCTAACAAATATCTGATCTAAGCCTGATCAAGAGACTGCTACATATAGTATTCTCCATCATAAGTTTACGCCACAACAATAAATAAATTTTTGTTGTAAGAATTCTGTGTAGTATAATAGAGGGGAAGGTCTTTCAAACCACCCGTTGTGGTGATCCATTCCACTTCATTACTATATTTTAAAGATTACTTATCATTCATAAACCCCAAATACTTACACATATACACATATATATCCCAAACCTTACACATATTCACCATTATTATTGCATAATCAGATTTTAAACCCCATTTTAACCCTAGTCACTCACTCCAACCACCCACAAATTCCTCATGGTTCAAGAGTTACAGGCAAACCAAGAATAATCCAGAAAGTTACAGTGTAAAGCAAGTTATAGAATACAATAAGTACATATTATAAGAAGATATATTACACAACCAAGATACAAAATACATATTATATAAAATACATAGACACTACATAACATACACTGCACATGACTAGGCTTTATTCAGTAACATGTTACATCATATCTACTGTACATACACTCTACCTTCCCACTACTCATCTGTCACTATCATGACTATTTCATATAAGTCACTTTCCTACTACTCATCTGTCATGTTCTTCCTTTTTCCCACCAGCTACATGTCATAGCCTTGTTGTTCCTCCCTCCAGCCTGATGGCTCCTCCTCTTTCTCAGATATATAAGGACACCTGTTCCTCCCTCTTGTTCCCTTATGGACCCCCAGACTTACTAAGTTACCCCCTACATCTACCAACATTACAGATCCCATAAATTAGTATACATACTTAGTAGAGTTACCATCACCCTTATAAAATATACAAATATAAATACCAGCTTGACCCATCTTGACTCCAGAGCTATAACAAACCCTTGCCCCACATTACAATTATATTACATATACTTTATACAACTCATCCCCCCCTGTTATCCATTCCTCTCACCTGGTGTGTGTAGTAATTAAGTTCATCAGTACTAGTCTTCTAAGAATAGATAGAAATTAGCCACACCTTTATTTATTCTTAGTGTTACCCTCATCCCCATTAGCATTAGTCAGGAAGGCAGCTCTTATATCAGCACCTTTGTCATAACCTACATTAGTACTAGTGTAGTTATACATCTCCCTTCCAAGCTCTATTCTGTCCCTTGAGTAGTTCCACACCGTAACAGTAGTATTACTTAGTTGGAATATCATATTGTTATTTCCCCCTTACAGAACTGCCATCCGTCCCAAAGGAGTTCTCACACCGGTGTTGGTTAATTGGCCAACTGATAGGATAATGCCGTCTACTCCTGGGTAGTAGTATACGTTGGCTATTTCAATCGTCCCCTTGCTCGTTGGGATCTTGATTGTTCCCTTGAAGCTAACAGTTACAACGCAATCAGTCACCACGAGTGAGATCTTGCATGGTTGGGGCAGCGTTTCCTTAGAGATAAAAAAATCTAAGGTGCCACTCACGTGAGTTGAGGCACCTGAATCAAGGAGCACTTTGCCATAAGAAACTTCTGGGATCTCCAGGTGTCAAACTCGACCTGGCGGGTATTTGGGTCTGCTTGGTTGTAGGTAGTTCGACTGGGTGGTGTTGTAGCCAACAGGCGGGTGCTCGATGACTTTTTGGTCTATGTCATCCCAGTAGGCGGCACAGTTATTAAACCAGTGTCTGACCTGTCCACAATAGTGACAGTTGTTGCCGTATTGTGACTTGAGGACTTCATTCAAGGGTTTCCCTTTGAAACGTGTTTCTTTCTCTACTGACAGTTGCTGAGACGGTAGCTCTGGTTTTGGTTGTTGATACGGCCTGCGGTGCGGTGGGGCGTACCGCGCTTGAGCTGGTCTCATGGCCTGAACGGCATCCAAGTCCATTGGCATGTAACCATCCGTGGGCGCGGTGACGTTGTTCTTCAACTTGCTGGAAGCCGCTTGGATGACCGTCGTGACGTCGCTGAAGGACGGCTTATCGATTGCTTTGAGTTTTTGGTTGACTGAGAATTCAAACATTTTTGGGTCTACTCCGTTAGGGGCCATAAACATTGCCTGAAATAGGAGTCCTCCTAGTTCATAGGCAGTGATCTTCGCTTGGTTTATTTTGGCCATGACTTGGCTCCACTCTGCCAAGGATACTTTGTTCCCGGGGATTCGGTCGGAAGTGAGCTTGAGGATTTGCTTGACTAGATTCAGCTTGTGTCTTCTGTCAGAAAGGCTGCACTTTGATTGTAGCAGGACAAAAATTGACCATGGGTCCTCCTTGTCGGTTCCGTTGATGATCCTGTGGAGGTCGTGGTTGATAGTCAGTCGCAACAATTGAGCAATGTTATCTTGTTCGTCAGGAAGCCGTCCAGTGAAATTCTGTTCGGCCAAGGTGAATTTTTCCACACGGAATACATGGCGGAGTGTCCTGTTGATCTCCTTCTCCCAGAGTTGGAAGTGAACACCATCGCAGTCGAGCTCAACGTGTTTGGGGTTTGTTGAGCTATGTGTGCCTAGGGGGTCTTTGTTGAATGCCCTAATCACTATTTCTGCCCGAGATATCGATTTCGTTGACGCCTCCGGATAAATGGCCTGGGGTAACAGCAGCTTGATTTGATTCAGTTCAGTGAGAATGTTGTTGTAGTCTGCAACATTTGGGTTTGACATTTCTATATCTATTAACGAGTCAATTATTTTTCTATTATTTTCTCTGTCTGTGAATTTCTTTTCTATTTCTTTTTGATGTTTTTCTCTTTCTTCTTCTATTTCTTTTAGTATTATATCTCTTTCTTTATTTTTTTCTTTTAATTCTTTTTCTCGTTTTTCATTTGATAGTTGCTGGTTTATTTTTAATATCTCTTCTGAATCTAATCTGCTGTTACTGCCCGAACCAGTCATCCGAATTTGCCAATTTCGTTTGATAAGGAAGCGCAAATCCCAAAATTGCTATCTTAGAGCTGGATTTTAACCTATAAGAAAGTGAACCTGACAAAAAGGAACATGCCACAGTGTGAGAACTCCTTTTGGGACAGGTGGCAGTTCTGCGAGGGGGAAATACCAGTAATAATATTTCAAATATGTAAGAAGATATTACAACTGCTACAGGTGGTTTGAAAGACCTGCCCCTCTATGATACTACACAAGAGCTATCACAACAAATTTATTTATTTTATTTGTTGTGGCAAACTAATGATAGAGAAAACTTTTGTGTAGCAGTCTCTATCAGACCTAGATCAAACTTGAATTCAGTGGAAATGGGTTTTGGTGGAATTTGTATGGGCAATAGAGCCGGGGTGGTTTACAAACAGGATTGAGTCAGATTATGGAGATAAGTCTTAAGTATATATCTTTTATGTGTTTTTTATATATTTTTAATTGAAGTTTAGATAAACTAGTAAAAATAATTCTTGACGGAACTGATGTTATATGTGAACTATTCAAAGTGTATTTGCCCTCTTCCTTAACCTTCAGTTAAGAGAACAATGGGTTAAAGTCAATTTTACTTGTTAAGAGCACAAATGGTGATGCTAGCTATTGGACTACTTATATATCCTCTGGGCTATGAAAGATTTTTGATGGGTCACTTGATTGAGATCACACTGTGGGATTTACTGATGGAAACTCTAAATGAGATGTGTGTTCTGCTTAGGATTCCCCCTCTGGCAAGCTCAAACTGAGGAGAGAAAACCTCCTCCTTTTATAGATGTGAGGGATTTCTGCTGCTGTGACTGCCATAGAACATATGATGATGGTGGTAAGGGTTGTTAAAATAATGCTAATGATTTGATTGTGTATTTATATATATATTTATAAGACTGTTGAGCGAGGCTACCAGTCTTTCTACAAGTATGATAATAATGATGTGAGATAATAAGATGGAGATCAATTATTCCTAACTACAAATCCAAGCTGTATTTATAGGCTTCCACCTAAGGTGCATGTGCCTCTGAATCATCTGACCAAGTACAAAGCGATAGAAAGCTTGGCTCAGCACCATTAGCTTTTCTCTTTATGTATTCGACTTTTCTTCTCTTGTTCTTACTCAAGTCTCTAATGATATGCTTTCTCTTTCGGGCATTTAACATAATTCTTACCCTCCAGTATTTTTATAGCTTTGCAAAGTTCCTCACTTGAACTTTTGAGCCAGGACTTTTCCTCTTGACTTCCTTTGTTTGCTGTGGAGAGTGCGCCCTTGAAATGTTCCATGGTCCTTTACTGTGTCTCCCTGAACAGTGGTGTCTATATCGAGTTCGGATACTCGAACGACTTTGGGTTCCCGAGTTCTCACTGATCAATCAGAGAGCACGCATAAGTTGGCACTAGCCATCTTCTCAACAAGGGTATCCATGTGGTGGTTGTGGTATCCATGTGGTGGTGGTATCCATGTGGTGTCGGTATCCATGTGGTGGTGGTATCCATGTGGTGGTGTTATCCATTAAATATACTACAACTATGCACTTGAATCTAATTCTATACTATGTACTATCAATATATATCCCTAAAGTCTGAAATAACAGGTTAATCCAGATATCTTTTAAACGAGAGGAGCTAGCCTAGTGGTTCCAGTGAGTGACTAGGGGTTAAATGACCTGTAGAACCTAATTATGCAATAATACATCTAGAAATATGTCTCCTTCTCAATAGTAAACTGTGAATCTATGTGATTTGATACTTGGAACACATTTGGCACACCACAACGGTAAGCTCAAGGAGCAATTGGTATTGGTCTCCAATCTCGGTCTAATATTGCAAATAAACTTACCTGACGAAAAGGAACACGTCACGGTAAGCTCGAGTAGCAATTGGTATCGGTCTCCAATCTCGGTGAGGAAAGAAAGGAGGCTGGTACCAACGGAAACAACTATAGACTTTATACAATGCTACGCCGCATTATGGTTCTTGATGGTTAGGGTTTATTACATAATCTTAAGTCTATACTATGTAATATGTTGTAAGAATGTTTTAAGTTTGTAATCTTGTCTCTCTGTCTTCTCACAAGAAGTACATATCCAAGCATTGGAAAGAGAAAATATGGAAAAGAAAAAACAATTATTTTTTGAAAAAAAAAAAAATATAGAAATTGAAAAAAGACAAAAAAGAAAAAAAAGAAAAAAAACAGAAATAAGCTGTTTTGGTTGCTGAAGTTGCACAAGTACAGGATTTAAAACAGAATTTTGATTTCTTTACTTGTGCAAGTATTTATTTTTGATTGCTTTGCGTGTGCAAGTACGGGATCCTAATTGAGCAGAGTGGACCAGCTTTGACCTCAGACAAGGGAATTTATCACTCCTGCTATACTATAAGTAACTGCAACATACCTAATCAATTTCATCCTCATTACAAATCCTACTCACCAATGAGGGTGACACTGATGAGGTATGTTGCAGTTCCTTATAGTATAGCAGGAGTGATAGATTCACCTGTCTGAGGTCAAAGCTGGTCCATTATGCTCAATTAGGATCCCGTAATTGCACAAGTCAAGCAATCAAAAACCTCTACTTGCACAAGTAAAGCAATAAACATGCTGTTTCAACTCCTGTACTTGTGTAACTACAGCAACCAAAACAGCTTATTTCCGTTTGTTTTTTTTAAATTTATATCTTTCATTTTTTTTTTCAAAAAAATTGTTTGTTACTTTTCCATCTTTTCTCTTTCCAATGTTTGGATATGTATTTCTTTCATTTCTTTTGGAATTGGTATTGCTGTCTAATCAATTTCAACTTGAGCAATACATCTTGCTTATATGGAAATTGGTGAAACAGTAATCAGAATGCCCATCAGAGAATGAGATGAAATGCTTATTGAAATCAAAGGAAGCAAGTAAAGCGGGAAAAGGAATGATTCAAAAGGATTCATGAAAATAAAAATTTAAAAGAATCAATGCCTTGATAGAAGCAAATTTGTGCAAGGGAAAAACTTTCAATGTTCCCATATCCTTTTCTTTGCCCAACCACATCACCACAAATACACAAATACTGATAAAACAAGCAGCAATGTAACCCACCCAAAAAATCTGTTCAGACTTTTCACTCAGCTGGCTCTGGGCCAACGCAATGAACTATTTGAGCATAGTTTAGTGGGAAAACATTAACCTAACAGCTAACATTTAGTGGGAAAAATTCAGCTAACAGCTAACATTTAGTAGGAACAAACTCAGCTAACAGCTAACATTTAGTGTAGTGTAGCGTAGATCTGATGCCACTACGCTAATGGGAACTTCAATATGTGTTAGCCGCAAAACAAATTTTCTACTTGTTGGCGTAGCGGTCATTTTCCAAAGCTAACACTACAAAAAAATTTGCTGCAAAGTTTCTTGCTACGCTAACTGTTAGTTTAGCGGAGTGTAGCTTTTGCTAAAACTACAAAGTTTCTGAACAAAGAAAAAACCGCTACACTAACAGTTAGTGTTGAAATAGCATAGCAGCCCACCATTGGTTTTACTTTTGTGAGTACAGCAATTCAAGCAGCTGTTTTAATGGCTATAATTTTGGGAGTATAGAAATCAAAACAGCTGTTTTGATTGCTGTACTTGTGCAAGTCAAGTGATCCAAACAGCTTTTTTAATTGCTTTACTTGCATAAGTACAAAAATCAAATCAGCTAGTTTTATTTTTGTATTGTTGTTTGAATTAATCTTGGACAGTTCAAAGATTCAAAAGCTGTAGATTTATTAAGTTAGACAGCTGTGTAGCTGTTTAAGACCATGGTTTTTTCCATGGCTTATGTCATGGACCCGCTGTGATTGCACAGCAGCAGGCTCCAAACAAAACCTCCCCATCTATCCCTCCTAAACAACATTGAATCAATGCATCCCAAACAACATCCAAAATCAAAAACAAAAATGAAATCAAAAATGAAAATGAAAATGAAGACAATGGTTTTCCGGTAATACAAGCCAGAAACCAAGGCCAACACCTTTTGATTAGCTCTTCAAGGCCAAAAATTTGTATTGATCCAACAAGTTCTTGGAGCTGCAATATCCTGTCAATTGTTCCATTGGTGGCTCCAGCTCTACAAGGAAACTTGATGTGTTGTCAGGGACCCAGCAAGCTATGAATCCTGTGGACAACCCGCTTTGCTATCAAGTGAAGATTGTCAATTCATGTTGGAGCTTGTCCAACATGAACCTGGATTTTTTCTTGATGAGATCTGAGAGAAGCTATACGACTCAACTGGGGTGCTGCTCATCTAATTTCCTGTGCACAGGAACCTTCTAGAATGGTTATTGATTCCATTGAAAAAAACCCAAAATGTCCCACATTCCCAAATCCCTGGTTGCTCAATATGTGTTCATCAAAAACATGTAATTTCTTCCTGCCAAGTTCTTGGTATTCATAGGTTTTTCTATTCATCAATCTATTTGTTTTAGAGTTTAACTGACTAATAATTGTATTAAAGACAAAAGTGCATTCATTGACAAAGATTTACTTTGATTGTTTGCCCAATTGCTCCAAGGCACCCCATCCAAGTGTGTCTTGGTCAACCAGAATGCAGCTTTTCTGAGCCTTCTTCCAGCAAAATTGATTGATGGAATGGTGACCCTCACAAATATGTTTGAAACATACAATGGAAACAAATTTGAACATTTCTTAGAATATGACTTGGTAAGTTGTTTTGTCATGTTTTTCTTAATCAAGTTGGTGTTTGCAGCAGTTAAACACAAGGTTCAATCTTCAAGAATCTTGGAGAAAACCAATGAACCTGAATGGGAAATTTGGCAAGTGAATGCAGAGGTAATGACAGCTGAGTTTTGTTACAAGTTGTACAAACATTGTGGATATTGTGTCCCACAAATCTCAGCTGTCTACTAATATATGTTTATTATTTTCCTCTCATTGATGGCTTCATCAATGAAATCTCATACATTTTTACCGGCCAAAATATCAATACATGTATTTCACCATACCCATAGATTGTTAAACAATAAGTCTTAGTTATTCATAATAAAAAAATTATCTTATTACTAAAACATTTTGGTTAAACAGTCCAATAAAGGACTTGGAATAAATATTTAGTTTGAAATTTGTGGCGAACAAAGCATAAATTCTCAAGTAAGGTGATCATAAATCTATTCTTGTGATTAAATTACATATTTTGGGTAATATAGCTAATTCAAAGAATTGGATAAGATAATTTAGACTAGATTATTGGGCAGGGTAAGGGTCTACAGTATAAATTGTGGTCAGATGAGTAATGGATAACTATGGCTACATGATAAGCTACAAGAAAGATAAAAACTTGAGGAGAATTGGATATTAAGAGGTCAAAAATTTGTCAAACTTGGACACATTGTCACTTAACTGAGCAATGATACCATCACTTAAGCCCCATTTACTCATTTTCTCTGGGGCGATCCTCTTTGATTCAAACATCTTTGGATGTGCTAAATCATTTTCATCAAGGATCTTGATGACATTTTCTTTTTTTTTCTGGCCTTATTTTCACAAAATCTACACATTGACATATCAGAATTGGGTTGGGTTCATAAATGGAGGTACTTTTGGATTCAGTTGAGGGACGGCGGCTACGACGATTTTTAGAATCATTGAGTTTGTGTCTTTTAGCTGAAGAAACCACCTCAAAGTTGATGGTGGATGGAGGGGAGTAGATTGAAACTCCTTCCTTTTGTTTGATCTATGACATTTAAAGTTAGAGTTGGTTTAGCTGCTATCATAATTGGAAAATATTAAATCATCTCACAAGGTCATGGGCCCATTGTTGGACCACCACTCTGGTCAAAAGCATATATTAATTTGGGTTTGTCGGATCAATAAACACTGGGAGTTTATGATCATAATTAATGTTCAGACAGTGATGTTCATCATTACATTGATTCCATTGAAGTATTTGGCACTCATATTTTCACCTGGGTGGATGGGGATCAGCAATGGTTGCTTGGAGGAATTTTCATCAAATGCTGCCTGCTGAGTCAGAAAATGGGTTTTGATCTTGAATTGAACTAAGATTTCCAGATTTGCCATTGCAACATGCAAGGCAGATATGGTGAAATCTTTTCCAAGGCTGAGTATACAATCCATCCAGTTGGCAAACCCCTTCTTGTCATTAACCATGTGATTATCTTTTTTCTGGAATTCAGGTCTGATCCAAACACTTAGACTAACATTCCAGTTGAGTGGTGGAGACCCAGTAGTGATGGTCTTACAAATCAGACCCCCAGCTCCCTCAAAATTCTGGTTGCATGCAAAAGCCACAAGTTCTCAGAACTTGCTAAGCTTAATTGCTCCAGCCTCCAGAAGAACCCAAATGGCTGAGTAGAACTGACAGGCTGCATGCAGGTTTACTCTGCCCGGCCTTGCGAAAATATAGTTTGAAGGTTGTATTGCATTCCACTTCTTGCCAGTTTTGGTGGGATGAAGCTTAGGCCAGTTGGCTGTTCTTCATCCAGCCACCACATTTAGAAGTAAGCTTTGAAGATTGGTGATGTCATGTTGTCACCCAAAGTATTATGTCTTTATGAATTAAAGACTTGGGCAAAAACCCAGACCTAAAATGGAAAATCCACAATTTTCCTGTGAAAATCCTGCATATCCGTCCAAGGATTATTCAAACAATAATAATTGTGCAATTATGTTGAGTAAAACAGCTGATTCCTATTTATTTATTACAAATTCCTATGTTTAATTTAGTTTTTAGTTTTTTCAAAAACATCTAGTTTTTCAGCATGGCTTTCAGACCCCTAGAGAAATAATCTACTGTGGTTCTCTGAGCCATTCATGTGGCCATAAAAGGAGCAGCATTTGGCCTCATTGTTTATCATTATTTCCTTATTTTTATGTCTGAATTATTTTTATTGAAATGCCTTTGATGTTAAATGATGGATCTTGGGACAATATTGTTCTGGGAACCTTATTTGAACCATCCAGTCAACTCCAAGCTTTTGATTTCTTTCAAGAAAAGCCCACATCAGCCAACCATCTACCTCAAGTATTGTCATCTCCTCACTCGCAAAACAATGGTCTTGAATTGCACAGCATGTGTAATTACCACATGCTTGTATTTATTCATTCATGCCAGGAAATAATTCAAAAACACTTATCCAATTCTGCAATTCTTTTCCATCTTTTCTCTTTCCAATGTTTGGATTTGTTTTTCTTTAATTTATTTGGGAATTGGGATTTCTGTCTAATCAATTCCAACTTGAAAAATACATCTTGCTCATGTGGAAATTGGTGAAACAGCAATCAATATGCCCATCAGAGAATGAGAAATGCTTATTTAACTCAAAGGAAGCAAGTAAAGCGGGAAAAGAAATACTTCAACAGGAGTTATGAAAATACTAATTTAAAAGCATCAAAGCTGTTCAGTTTGTTCACTCCACTGGCTCTAAAATTTTGATCCTGGTTTCAATTCCAATGCAAGACAGAAATTGTATTTCTCTGCTAAAATATTTAATGCAGTAGGATTTTACCTCTTGAAGCCATAAAAACAGCTTTTATGCAGCAGGCATTTTACCTTGGGAAAAAATACACTATTTGAACATAGTGTAGCAGGAAAAAATCAGCTAACAGCTAAACCTTAGTGTACTGTAGCACAGACCTGATGCCACTACACTGATGGGAACTTCAAAATGTGTTAGCAGCAAAACTATTACACTACTTGTTAGAATAGCGGTTATTTTACAAAGATAACACTTGAAAAAAATTGGCTGAGAAATTTCTCACTATGCTAACTGTTAGTGTAGCGGAGTGTATCATCAGCTAACACTACAAATTTTCCGGCAAAAAAAACCCCCTGCTACGCTAACTGTTAGTGGTCAAATAGCATAGCAGCCACCATTGACAGGAGCTGAGGGATTTTATTCTTCTTTTTGGAACTAAATGATGGTAAGATAAAAAGATACAGCCCTGAAATTGAATTGATGATTTGAATTTCAATCATGTCAGAGAAAATAAAAAACTAGACAGATTTGTCACACTTTTTTTTACATCATCCTCTAGCACTACACATCTAGAATATTTTTGATAATCATAATTGATTTTATCATAAAATTTTATCCAATCAATGTGAGCATGGAGAGAGCTAGAAATCTAACATAGGCACTTACACAAGTTGAGTGTATAGGTTAAGTTCTTGCAATCCAACTAGCAGCAATTTCCTCAGGTTTTTTGTTTTTAGTGTACACTTATGATAAGAGAAAACCTAGCTCTAGAGGCCTAGATTGATAGGTTGATACTCATGTTTTTTTTTGTTTTGAAGAGAAAGATTTGCTAGGTATATTGCTGGATACATTAGCAAAATCTTATACCTTTGCTTTGGAAACATAGTTTAAATTGATAAAGAAACAAAATGAAAACTCAAGGAACAAATATATAATTTATATGGATAGCATCATAAAAGAGAGTAACAATTTGCATTTGTTTTTTGTTTTTTGCGTAACCGGGTTGAATTAAGAGATGGCGGAAAAGAAGGCTTGAGATGACGTGAGTAACCAAAGAGATATGTGATGTATAAACCAAAGAGATATGATATATATATATATTTAAATATACCACTTTAGATGGTATGAACTTGATTCAAAGGGTATGATGCCATAGTGAGAGAGAATGCTCAGAGGAAGGAAGGAGTTAAATCATCATTCTGATAGAAGATCTATTAAGGGAGGGCAATGGGGATGAATCAGGACGGTTAGAGGAGTTTGACCAGAGCAAGTCGAGTGCATCGGACTCGGGCGGAACGGCAAGGGTGGTCTTCTGATTGAGCGTCAATGAGGATGGCTGGCTTCTGAGCCTCTCATGACCTCCTTCCTTGATCCTCCTGATCTTTTCTTTTTCTTCATTCGCTGCCCATGATGCTACATTTCAAAAAATGACCATGCACATGTACAAAACAATGATACAAAGTGTCAATGTCCAATAAACGTTCATAGTCAGCTCATCATGTCTTGAAACAAATGGAACATCAGATAAGTCTTGTAGAACAGATAGAACATCAGATAAGTATTAGATATATCATAGTAGAGTATACATGGACATGGTCCTTTCTTGATTTTTGAAGAAAAGTATAACTATATTTATTTCGTGTCAATTTTGACGTTATAACATACATTTGCAAGGTACATATTCGATGTGGATTTTTGTGTTGGGAATACAGAAAGCCGGGGTACTAAATAAAATGATATGCACGAAAACAAGATCGTGCTTACTGATACCAAGCAAAACAGAATAAAAAGGGATGGGTAGATAAAATAGAGCAGTAGGGAGGAAGAGAAGAAGGGATAATCAGAATGGAGCCATGAACAGACCTCTTTTAGATCTGCGACTGGCGAGAGCTTTGAAGACTTCTTTGCGAGCGGCCTTAAAGTCGGCGATCCATGCAGCGCAAGCACGATATCCGTCTGGAGTTTTGAGGGAAAAGGATTCAGAGTTGTGGACGACCACGAAACTGTGCTCGTCCTTGCCAGCCATCAGCTGACACTCTTCGAGGGCCATCGGAGCCCGGTACATGACCAGTTGTCCCTGGCTTCGTCGGCTCTGACTGCTCTCCAACAATCCCGTCACCATTGAGGACTTTGTTAATAGAAAGAAATCGTTGAACAGATATGCTCGGAATGTCTTGCGTGAACGGAGCTTCGTTAGCACACCCTCCCTGATCAACTTTCGGGGCCCAACAAACCGAGTCATCGTCGCTAGATTCAATTTCTAGTTACAAACACAATCATCCGGCAAAAAAAATGTCAGCATCAATGTCTTCTCTTCAGCAGAAGAAATTATGTTCAAGGAGGGAAAATTGTGTAAAACAAACAGCATCACTGTCTGGGATCATTAATTGGTCTGATAAAGTGGCGAGAGAAATTTCGTTTTCTTGTTCCCTAATGGCTTCGTTTGTTGCCGTAAGAACCTCTTGGACTCTCTTTAAAGCATTAGCCAGACGATTGGAATCTGAGGAGCCTTCATCGGTGTATTTAATAATCTGAAGATGAGGAACGGACACAGACAAAAGTACCCCAAGAAAGATATTAATATTCCGTGGTCATGGTAAGAGTAGCAGATAAAGATGCGGAAGATTACTCACCTGACTGATCAGCAGAGGGTAGCGTGTTAATCTCTGCATAGGCTGAAGCAAGTAATGCTCGAGTTCAAGGCCCTTGACTTTAAGGCCATTCAAGCGATTAGCGACGGTAGGTTTGAGTTTCAAGTGGCAAAGGGTCCGAGAAGCATTGGCCTGATTGCTGCAATAGGGTCGGAAGACTTCGACACCTTGCATGTAATCGAGGACTATGTCGCCGATGTTCTGAACCTGGGAGCCCGACTCGATTTGGCGTCGTTCCAATGCGCTCAGGAACGTCGTCCCAAATAGCATAACCTCCTCGATGTTTGCAAATATAATCGTCGCCGCTCTGATCCCGATCATCGGTTCCAACTCCCGGTAAAATACCTGGGATAAGATCTGGCAGTTCTCAACAAATCCCGCCTCCGTGTTGATCAACTCGTATATGGCTTCCTGTCGATTCCTTTCCGTCTCAGAATAGAGCGACAAAGTCAATGGATCCATCATACTAGACCAAGTCCGCTATGATCCACAGATATTCGAGCTGGTGTCAGTTCTGGGGTGTACAATAAGGGTTTTGATGGAGAGTGTAGCTGGGAAGGGAGGGCACTCACACTTCTAGGGTTTCCATTCACTTGAGGGGAAGTCATGATGGAAGGGGGCACGAGGTTACTGGCGGTAGAAGGCCGGCGGGGTTGTGGGTGTTCATCGACGGTGCGGATGGGACCGCTGACGGAAGGACGCCGACGATCGGGCGAGTTACTAGTACTGCTGGTGGCAGAGTGGCGCCTATCAGGCAGCCATGTGTTACCTGAGGTCGAGTGAGTGGTCGCGGATGAGACCGTTTTTGACATCCCAGAGAGCCACGAGCGGAAGCCATTGCTGGTCGATGAAACAGCTGAACCTGAACTGGACGGCCTGTGACGTGAATTCGGTTGTGAATCTTGTGAGCGGTGTGACTTGAGTTGTTCGGAACTCGGCCGGTTTCCTGAGATTGTTTGGGATGCATTTCGATTCCGGCTAGTGTTTCGAGATGAGGGGACTGATAACCTCGAAGAAGGGTGGTCCTGTTGGCTAAATATGTACAAGAAAAGTTGACCAGCATCAGACGACGTAATTCATTGCCTGTCTGGACAAACCTTGCGATAATGGTGAGATTTTAAACGTACATGTTCAGGTATCTTGCAAAAGCAGCTTCCATTTTTGACAGTGGATCATCATTTTCAGGCTCGGCATCACGAAATCTTGAGGAAGAGGATGTTCGAGGACTGGTTTGGTCACCGTCATCAGGCTCATGGTAATGAACTCTGGGAGAAGAGGGTGTCCGAGGCCTGGGAGCAGATTGGTGGGTGAATGCTATCTGATTTGAGTTAGTGGAGACTGTTGGATGAAAGTTGATAGATGGGGGAGAATTCAAGCCACGAGGGAGCGGGGGTAATAGTTCCTGTCGCTTAGTGATAGGCCGTTGGACCAGCCCAGCAGCAGCCAAGAACTGGAGCCGCTCGGCATGATTTGTTATCATTTGATGGTCCTCACTGTCTGAGTCTGAGCTGAGTTCCTGGGGACGTTGAGGGGAATCCATGGAGAGCAGTTGCTCGGATGGTTTCAAATCGATAGCCGATACTGACAGTGAGGGACGCCTGAAAATGAAGCCTCTACCGTCGTGAGCTGATGTGGAAGATAGCAGCTGGTGCTGGTGATCCAATGTAGAGGTAGACTGGCTGGGCGGTGTCAGGACAAGGGACGGAGTCGTACGGAATTCATCACTGTTTGGCGTGGTGGATGATACGGAGGACAGCAGGGACTCAGGAAGCGACGACTGCTGTGAAATGACTTGAGCGTCAGTTACTGCGCCTACGTTAGCACAATTATTCTGATGCTGGGTTGGATTGGGTCCAATGGATGCTGCGTTCAGTTATGGTTAGTAGGTGAATCGAGCGATGTATTTACCATTTAATGGAAGCGGTGTTTCATATTCAAGCGTCGAGAGTTGGCCGGGCGGGATATGTATGTATGTACATGGCAACGATGACGACACCGAGCCAGCCGGGGTCGGACCGAGGCGGGTCGGGTGGGTTGTGTTGTATTGTACAGCCGGGATGGGGTGAAGTGTCGAGTGGGGATGGACAAGGTTCATGAGAGAGTTATGGATCGGAAACGAATGAGAAAACAATCATCAACACACTGTCAAACCATCAATCATCATCATCATCATCCATTAAACATAGCACATCAAGCTGAACCTAGTTGGTCAATATCTCATTTGATTTGTAACAAAGAACGAAAAGACAAACAACTTCATTCGATCACATCTTGTGAGAGAGAAAGAAGGAAAAGGGCAAACTAGTAATAAGAATCATGATATTCATTGTCATATCGTTGGTTGGTCTCTCTATCATTCATAGCAAAAAGGAAAACAAATCTAATTCTCTAGAGTAGAAACCGGCACAAGCATAAAACGATGTAGAGTAGGAAGGAGGAATGAGATGTAGAGTTGATGTATTCCTTACACCATCACGACCAACTAACCATCAAGCTCGATGTAGGCAGCGGGCACCATTCCAACCTTGCCACCATCCTCGATCTTAAACCAATCTACGTCCGAACTATCTACAACGGCCACCTTGCTATTCTCAACTAAGGACGCTTCATCTGAACTGGTGGGCGAGTAATCGTAGAGAGCTTTCCCCCAGGTTACTGAGTATCACCCCCAATCAAAAAAAAAAAAAAGGTTGTTTGTTGTTGTTGGTTGGTCAGTCAATCAATCATCTGATCTCTTATGAATATCCCCTGCAACCCACCTTTGATCTCATCGACGTATGACTTCGGGAACGTGCCCGATTGACCAGTAGACTCGATGGTCCCATACATCCAATCCTCATCTAACCTTGAGGGATGTGCAAGGATCACCAAGTTGATGTCCATCGTCAAGTCATCGTCGCCTTGTGCGGCGTAAGGGTACAGTGACCTGACCCGGATAGCTGGAGGATTAAAATAAACATACAAAGTTAATCAGGATTTGGGCCTGCGGAAAGATCAGAGTATCGTACTTTGTGACATGTCAAAGTTTTTCGTACAACCATCAGCTTCTGCTGGTTGCAACGCTTCCTCCTTTTTTAATGTGGGCTCTTCAGCATGGGCCGTTAGACTAGACTGATGGTTAGGGGTGAGTAAACGCATCCCATCGGCGGCCATCCCACCCATCCAATCGACTGAGCGCCGTTTATCATCTGCTTCAAGACTCGGTGCAGGCTGATTCTGGGCAGGAGGATCTCCAGCAATGATTCTACCAGCTAGACCTGACCCACTCCGGTCATTGGTCTGTGCCTTCCGAAGCCGTTTCCCAGACTGAATCTCGCCCAAAAGCATTCCACGATCTGCGGGAACCGCGCTTGAAAGTGAAAGGGTGGGTGCTTTGGGTGCTGCAGGAGCCGCAGGAGCAGGTGGCGCAGAGGGTGGCGCAGGTGGGGCAGATGGTGGGGGATTGGAGGGATTTGCAGCAGCCGATTGAGGCCGAGAAGGCATGATCCCACCAAATAGGGCTTCCGCCAAGCCCTGTCGAGCTTTTCGGCCAGTAGCTGCCCCTTCATCATCGCTATCTTCGTCATCATCATCCTTCTCCTGCGCAGCATCCCATTCATCATCAGAATCCTGAGGGCGGGGTGGAGGCCGAAAACTGGGCTGAGGCAAAACAGATGGTTGCTGGGCTGGCGTAGTAGTGCTTGCCGGTTTAAAGAAAGGGTTGTTGGCCGACAATGTAGCCGGGAATGATGTAGGCGTCGAGGGTACAGGTGACTCGTTGCCTGTCGAGGAGCCGAGACGATGGAATGGATTGGTGCTAGCAGTCGAGCTAGATGGGGCTTGTGTGGTCAAAAAAGGAGCTGGAGGGGGTGGTGGAGCTTGTGGGACTAAGGGGGAGGATGCGGCTGGTGCGGTTTGGGGTGCTGGAGGAGCTGGAGGAGCTGGAGGAGCTGGAGGGGCTGGAGGGGCTGGAGGGGCCTGCGAAACCGATGGGGTTGAAGGTCCTGCAGCAAGTCCGATGGCAATCGCGGGAGTCGAGACCTTTTGTAATGGAGGCGGGGTCGATTGAGGCAATGAGGACGGAGGCTTGACTTGACTAGCAGAGCGCGGTACTGTAGCCGAGGGCGGGACTCTACTTCTAGGGGCGGGGGGTGGTGGAGGTTTTTTGGTGATTGCTGGAGATGAGGTAGAACGAGATGCGAACATGGCCTTTTTCTCTTTAAATTCTTGTTCCAGTCGTCGGCTCTCTTCTTCTTCTTCTTCCAATTGCTTAATTCTGGCCAACCTTGTGGCCTTCTCTTTCGCCAAGGTATCTTCCCGCTTTTTTAACAAAGCCTCTTCCTCAGCCGACAGGTCGTTTTCAATTGGCATTTTTGCATTTGGGGCTGGGGGCGCTTCCACTGCTGCTGATTGAGCTGTAGAATTGGACTTCGAATTCATATCCTCCTGATTCTGCAAGCGGCCAAGTCGCTCTTGCTCGAGTCGGGTTTGACGTTGCTTCTCTCTTTCAGCCGCTTCTTGGTCGGCTTGGGATGCCTTCAAAGCAGCTTCTTGTTTTTCTTGCTCCAAGCGTGAGTTGACAATTGTATCGGCTACTGGCGCGGAAGTCCCCCCTGCGATACCTAACGAACGAAGTCTCTCCTGGATTCGACGCTGAGCTTCAGCTTGGATAAAAGCCTTCTTCTCTTCAGCCGTCATCGTTTTTGTTGGTGGGGCCGTGACAGATGATGGGGCAGACTTGTTTATACTCGTCGAGGGAGGGGATGGTGAGCGCTTGGTTTCATAGGAGCGATCATCCTTATTGTCCCGTGCGTCGCGCACAGAGGCGCGAGAGGGAGTATCCCGATATGAGGAGCGAGAAGAAGTATCTCTGAACCCGCGATCAGAAACTCGGGAAGGGGTATCACGATCGTAGGTACCTCTGAGGTAGCCACGATCTTCATCGTTCGAGTCACTGAGACGATCGGATTCGAAGCGACTGCGATTGTTGCGCTGATCTCGTTGTCGAGAATAGGCTTGGGACTCTTTCCGACGCTCACGATCGCGATCCGAAATCTTAGCTTCGAGCTCCGGTAAATCTTCGTGACGTAATCGGAGCAATTCACGCTCTAGTTTCCGTCTCGCCTGATCGTTAGCTTCCGATCGTCGACCAGGTCGTGAAACGTACTCGATGTCATCCTGAAGGCGTTTGATACGATACTGCAGGTCTTCAAGTTCAGCATCAAGATTGCTCTGGTCATGGTCTTGTTGTCTTGAAGATTCGAGCATGCTGTCGGTTCGATCGAGGTCGCGTTTGATGTCGTCTAGATCTGCTGTCGCCCTATCCTCGCCAGCGTGACGAACGGTGCGACGATCGATGTGGCGAGATTGGGATTTGTAAGTGTTAGAGCTGTCACGTTCATCGTGCTTGTACATGGTCGCATCCTTATGAAGGTTGGGCGAACTCCTGGCTCCATGTAAAGAGCGGACAGGACCAAGGGTGTGCTGGGCATAGGCTTCGCCCGTAGCACGAGAGTTATCTTTTTTGAGTAAGTCTTTCAAAAAGTCAACCGAATTATCAAGATCCCTGGCCGAGGGTGGCACCATTTCTGGAGGTAAACTAGGGGGTATAGGATTCCCGTTCAAGCGGCGATAGATCAAGCCCATAGCGACATGAAATTCAGCCAAGTTGAGCTTTCCGCGATTTTCCACATCAGCCAAGCCCCTGCATGTCAATCAAAACACTCAGTGATACAGGTTAAGGTATCTCAACACTCTGACACATTAAAACTCTTAACCAACCAAATTTGCATGAGATCCTCTCTTGGAAGTCCACTCTGGGCAAATACCTCGGTGCTCATCTTGCCCTCAATAAACCCAGATCCAGTTTGATCCCAGGCTCTGAAAATTTGGTCATAGCTCTTCTTTTCTTCGGTCGAGAGCTTCCATGGTACTTTAACTTCGGCTTGTCCGATCTGCTGTTGGTTCTGGTGTTGAAATGTCTGTTGAAGGCTCATACCACTGAACTGGTTGGTGGGTTGGGCGAACTGCATCTGTGAAGGTTGAAAGTTGCCCATGCCGATCGGTTGTTGAGCGCCTGGTGCAGGCATGAATGTGTTGAGAAAGGGTTGAGATGAGGCGGCCAGAGCGGGCATCTGTCCACGAAATCCCATAGGATAGCCAGTTGGCTGGGCAGTTATGCCACCCAACGGAGTGGAACTGGTCATAAAACGGGAGGGTGTGTTCTGAGAGGGAGGGATGCCAAGGTTTTGAGACTGCTGGCTGGAGAATTGATTGGACATATTATATTGAGAAGGTCCATTAAAGCCAGTGGGCTGGGATTGGATTCCGAATCCAGTGGGTTGAGTTTGCATACCGAATCCAGTTTGTTGGGATGGCATGCCAAAGCTAGTCTGTTGAGGCTGAAGACCGCCGAAGCTAGTTTGTTGAGGTTGGAGGCCAAATCCGCTTTGCTGGGGTGGGAGGGGCATTCCAGTGGGTTGAGCTCGCATCATTCCCCCGCCAGCGAAACCGGTAGGTTGAGGCTGAACAAAGCCAGTGCGCTGTGACTGAAGGTAATTGCCGGGCTGCTGCTGGTGTTGTAGGTAACCGGTTTGTTGATTTTGAAGGAAACCACTGGCCTGCTGTGGCTGAACGTAGCCGGTTTGTTGTGTTTGAACATAGCCAGTTTGTTGTTGTTGTTGCTGCTGCTGCTGCTGTTGGTTCAAGTTTTGAGATTGAGCTGCCGCTTGTTGTTGTTGAAGAAACCGAGGGTCCTGCTGGAGAAAACTGTAATTCCCCTGCATCTTCTGAATGCGACTTGAAGAACCTATTTATGTAGCAGGAATAACCAGAGAATTAGAATCGGGTTTCAAGCATGTACTGGTCCATTCATCGAAAGGTTCAATACTGCATGCAAACTTACTTGGTGTAGACAAGATCGGGGGTAAGCAGTCGGTTTGAGCTGTTGTACGGTTAGGATGTGATTGTGGTCGGAGCTGGTCGGAGGCACTGAAGGCTGGGACGGGTCGTTGGAGGTGGGAGAGTGATGTGGAGTCGTAGTGGGGCTGAGGCTGTGAAGGATGAAGTGGCCTGATCAGCGGATGACGAAGGAAGTGGCTGACATAAGCCAGGCCAGAGTTAAACCTCAACTAATTTCACATCGATCATTCCATCCGGTCTTTTTTTTAGTGCTTATTGATTTGACATTGCGCACTATGTTTTTACAAATGCTTGGACTTTTTGATGATTTTTGGATGGCAAGGTTATGGGATTAAGGCCACAGCCCCAGTTTAAAACATAAAAGATTGTTTTTTTTGACAGATTTTAACAAATCTTGATGCAAATCAGTCCAAGCATTTGTAAAAACACGTTATGTAAATACATACAATGATGTTTTGAAACTACTACATGATTGAATAATAATAATAATTATTACTTGTAACTTTGAATATGTTTGATTTTTATCCTAGTGGTATTGTTTTTTTTTAAAAAGGAAAAAAGAAAAAAGAGAAAAAAAGAAACTTAAACATCAGAAAAAAGATAAATTGAAACTCCATCTCTTTTAACAAGTCAAAGGCTTTGCAAGACTCAAATTTGGTCAACTTTTTTCACAACTGTGTCCCAAACAGTGGTTCCTCAAGCCACATACCCTGGTGATTTAAACAGGCAAATAGTTCACCAAACCTGGCCCCCGCTACGCTCCAGCCCAATCTATCCCCCCTAATACATACTTTAAAAACTTCTACATTTTTTGTAAAAAAAATAATCTTGATCATTATAGTTTCTGATGTCTTTGAACCAGTTGGTCTTGATAATAAATGTTGCAATAGGGGGTATCAAATATGACCAAATCCACAATTAAAACCCGTTGATTAGAAATTGCCAAATCCACAATTTCTAATCAACGGGTTTTTGAAACGGGGTAGCTAAAAAGCAAACGGGTTTTGAAAACACCAATATCAAAAAAACCCTGGTATTTCATCCAAATCCGTCACTTTCTAATCCGTCATTTTTACACCTCATCACACCTCACCTGAACAAAGCAATCATCACACCTCTCGGAGATGTCTTTTCATCCTCAATCAATCAACCAATCTGTATAGATCCTCATCATCCCAGTCTTGGCTATCCTCAGTTAATCAAGCTGGTCAAGAATCTCTACCATCCATCATCATCAACAGCAACAACAGCAGCACCAACAACAACGGCATCAGTAGACAAGCAAATCACACCTAAATTCACAAGCCCTTGCCAGCTTTATCATCACTCGACTCAAAAACAAACGTCTTCCAGCCGGTAGGGTGGCGTCACCGGCTTTGACCTCTTCAAGATCACTCTTGATCTCACAGCTAATGGATTAGGTCAGTCACACTTATTGTTATCATCAGTCATCCCAATTCTTATCTTGACCTTGATAGTAATAATCCTCTCTTGTTGTACCGTCTGCCAAACTACAGAAGGATGCCAAAGCTTATTGAGAGGCAGTATTGAGTAAGTCACTGGAAGATTACTAGAGAAGAGATATCTGAATCATGTTCACCTACTTATCATCCCCATTTGCTTGACTCTCATAGAAATGCTCACCTCGTCTCATAACTTTGGTCAGGCATACGTCACCCTTTTATCCCCAATGAGCAACGAGGCAGACCTACCCGACAGGTACCCAAATGCTGTCAAGACAATCAAGCAAATGTCGGCGTATCAGGAACTGGTCACCGATCTTAGAGATACCGTTCAGCCTGAACTAGATCTCATCAATACCCAAATCATCGCACCCATTAAGGAGTTTAATGAGGTCATCAAACATGCCAAGAAAGCAATCACAAACGTGATCATAAAGTTGGTCCCGATCCCAAAAATAATCAAATAAGACCAGACCCAAACATAGTCCCACTTCTTTCTTCATGTATTTATTTTTACTTACTGCCTCGTTTGTCGTGACCCCCAAAACAGTTGATCAATTTTGATTGTCACAACAACTCATTCATCAAATTACGAGACAAGAAAGAGAAGTCGCTGAGTGAGTTTGCTGATTCCACAGGCTACCTCAGTTTTATCTTTTGTCTCAAATGTAGATCTCTGATTGGTCAGTTACTACTTTGATGGTCAACCAAAGAGGACAAGCAGAACATTTTTAAGGCCGAACAAGAGTACGAAGCTGCTTTACAGGACTACGAACATTACAATAACCTCCTCAAGACCAAAATACCTCGCTTTCTGCAACTCACCACAGCCTTCATCTCGCCACTCTTCCATTCATTTTTCTATATGCAGTACGTCACCAGCTCACCCGCGTGACTTCTGTCGCAATATTATGTTGATTAAAAGTAGTGAATGACGTTTCTCAATCGGTATATGTATCCAATAGGCTCAACATTCTCTACACGACCTATGGGAAACTTCAGCAGTTTTCAGAGGGTCACTTTGATCTCAACCAGACAGACATCGAGAGCATTTACCTCGAAAGATTGGGTGACACCCATTTGTGGATAGAAGAGCTCACAATCACCAAACGGCCCGCACCAACGGGTAAGTAATCCATCACCTCTGTCACACCCACACCTTTTAGAGGCAACCAGAGCTGAATGCGAGTTATGTAGCAAAAATTATTGCTGAATGTTGCGCTGCGAATCCGCCATGGCACCGTCTGATTGATAATCTTGAGTTCAGATCAATGCTTGATAGTGAACCTCAATTGAGACAGATTTTGAATTTTTTCAGGGAGAATAAGTATCACGAGGTGTTTGAGTATTTAAAGCTTTCTCAGGTCAGTTCAGATCTAGGGCATTGATAAATGCACGCCGATGGGCGCACGCCCACGCCCATCGCACGCCAATAAAAAAAAAGGCGTGTTGCCCGCACGCCTTTTTTTTATTGGCGTGCGGGCTGCACGCCCATCCTTGGGCGTGGGCACGCCTGTAGATGGGCGTGCAGTTCGCACGCCCATCTACAGGTGTGCGACACCCCCGAGGAAGGGCGTGCAGCCGCACGCCTGCCGGGGAGGACTGCAAGCCCCTTGACCGGGAGGGATCCCTCCCGGTCAAGGAGGCTGTATACCCTCCCGGTCGAGGAGGCTGTATACCCTCCTCGACTGGGAGGGATCCCTCCCGGTCGAGGAGGCTGTATTCCTCGACCGGATCTGATGTCATGCGTACATTCTTGTGTACGCATGACATCAGCATGTATATAGGTAGGGTCACGCCCCTGCCTATATACATAGGAAGGGCGTGCGAACCGCACGCCCTTTCTATGTATATAGGCAGGGGCACGCCCCTTCCTATACACATAGACAGGGCGTGCGACCGCACGCCTGAAGTGTTGCACGCTGTGGTGATCCATTCCACATCATTACTATAATTTCCAAGACTATTTACCACTAATAAATCACATTCACTTACAAATAAATACTCATAAATCCCAAAACCTTACATATATTCACTGTTATCATTTCATAATCAGATTCTACACCCCATTTTAACCCTAGTCACCCACTACAACTACCCCCAAATTCCTCATAGTTCAAGAGTTACAGGCAAACTCAGAATAATCCAAGCAAATTATAGTATAAAGCAAGGTATAGAATACAATAAGTACATATTATAATTAGATATATTTTCACAACCAAAATACATAATAAATATTACACATTATATACTACATAACATATTACATCATATACATAAACTCTACCTTTCCACTACTCATCTGTCACTGTCATGACCATTTCATATGTGTCACTGTCTTCTACTCATCTGTCATATTTTCCTTTCCCACCAGCTACATGTCATAGCCTGGTTGTTTCCTTTCTCTAGCCTGATGGCTCATCTTCTCTCTCAGATATATAAGAACACCTGTTCCTCCCTCTTTTTCCCTTATGGACTCCCTAGCTTACTAAATTACCCCTACATATACCAACATTACAGATCCCACATAATTAGTATACATAACTTAGTAGAGTTACCATCACTCTTAGAAATATATAAATATACATACCAGCTTGACCTCAATATAAGAAGATTGCTCCCTCTCTTGCTTGACCCACTTTGACTCCATAAGCTACCAACCCTGCCCCACATTATACTATATATATATATATACTTTCTACCACTCACACCCCTCTTCCATTCCTCCCACCTTATAGGTGTAGTAGCAAAGCTCATCAGTACTAGTCATCTAAGAATAGATAGAAATTAGCCACACCTTTATTTTATTCTTAGTGTTACACTCATCCCCATAGCTTTAGTCAGGAAGGCAGCTCTTATATCAGCACCTTTGGTATAACTTAAATTAATACTAGTGTAGTCATCCATTTCCCTTCCAAGCTCTATTCTGCCCTTTGAGTAGTTCCACAACGCCAATAGGCGTGCAGCCCGCACGCCGATAAACAAAAAGGTGTGCAATGGGCGTGGGCGTGCGCCCATCGGCGTGCGTTTATCAACACCCTCAGATCTATTGACAATCATCAAGAAGAGAGTGGACAAGAGGGGTTAGGGAAGAGACTGATGAGTTTTTGAATGGATCAACCAGCCGTTGTATCAGACCGATTTGTATCTAGCCCAACAGTCGGAACAATTGATGATGATGATTGAAGAACAAGTGATTGGGCAATACTTTGGTTCATTCTCATCTGCTCGCCTTCCAAAGGCGTCTGAGGTATTTGGATGGCCGATGGAAATCCTAGAGCAGCAAATTGTCAAGTCAATTCGTTCCGGCCATCTCCCCGCCAAACTCGACCTAGCCAACGCCATCCTACGCGCTCATCAACCCTCTTGTTGCTCTCATCTCCTTGCTAATCTCACCTCCTCTGCTAAAAAAATCCAGCTTGATTCTCATGCTGCTCTGTTTTGTCTTAAACTGATTAGCGCCAACCTCCTCGTCTCTGATCTCCATCAACCTAACATCCCCTCTCTCACCACAACCTCTGAACCTGTCAATCACTTGACCTAGACTCACCTCAGTCTGCTTCAGTCTTCTCAAACCATCACTGTCTGCCTCAACATGGCATCCCAGTTGCGCACTGAGGAAAGAGGAAGTTGCTCATCCCTAAATAGCTTGATTTTGTCCCCCTTCTACAACAGGATTCTTGTCAGCCTCCCTGACGCCAAGGACAAGTCCTTCTAGCTACAGGTGGTGCAAGAATATATGGAAAGAGTATATTAACTCTGGGTAAGGTACAATTTTACAATTCCCAAAAGATATGGGGGAATTGTGACGTAAAAATTGAGAGAAAAATAGGTTAATAATTATATTAAATAAATTTAATATAATTAAAAACCAGAGGGGCCTGATAAATCAGGGGTGGTTTAGATCCCTCTAAGGTATCTTACAAATAAATGCAGAGGATTTAGGTACCTGGAACACTGGGGCCTGTTGGAACAGGGGTGGTTTAATCCCAGGAATGGAAATGGGGGAATATCTTCAAGAAAAGGGTTATTACTTACTAGTAATAAACCTTGAGGGATCTTGGGGATATTCTGGGTGAAACTGGAAAGTTTGAAGCGCTTGGATGGATGGGTGGTGGAGCTTGATGGGCACTATGAAGTTGTTGGGGAAGACAGGGCTAAAGAATAACTACTAAGAAGCTTACCAGACTGTGTTATAAAGATGTATATATCTAATAAGAAGTGGGTAAGGTTGTTAGTGGGTATTGGGAAGCATGAGGAGCCTTCTTTGGGCGGTTGAAGAGCTCCTTAAATATTCTTGAGTTCCCCCTGGGGACCCTGTAGGTATTATTGGCCAACCTGTGGGATCTTTGGACCACATTTTGGCCATTTTTGCTTTCTTGGTGACGCTTCAGCAGCCCCTGCTTTGAATACACGTCACCAATTTGATTTTATTAATGTATTTTATTATTATTTACATATTTATATTGTCTTAGAGTCTGTAGTACGTCAGTACTGGTTGTTATAAATTTAATACTAGTGGTTTATTTGTATTTTATAATAAGCCACAGTATTGTTTGTAATGTTTGTTCAGTCAGTATATTTTTATTTATATGTATAAACAATAATACAATCTAATATAATTAATTATTTAATCCCCAGTAACCTTTATTACATATGTAACATATGTAATGAGGTCACTGGGGCGTGTTTTTACTGATTTGGGTGTACCTGAGTGACTGTGGAGTCTGCGTGCCAAGCTGAGAGTCTGTAAGGGGCTTAATTCTTGCGCGGGGGCTTATATCCCAACTTTGGCGCGGGCTTTCAGTCACGCGGGTTGAACTTCAAGTTCTGCGGACTGCGGTACGCGGGGTGTGAGTAAAACACGGTGTATTTACACTATCTCCCCTAATTTACACAACACCTCATTTCCGTGACTGGAAATGGTGTTTAAGCATATGTATTTATATATATAAGCATTTAATTACGGCAAGTACTTTTTATTTAAAAGGTACTTGCTAATTCTTCTTTGCTAATTTACATAGTGAAGGAGTGGGAATTAGGGGTACCTGTGAGTGAGGTATCCTAGGTTAAGTTTAGTGTAGATTCTGAATATCAAATAATATTCTATATATTATTTGATATTATATATTTTTTATAATACTTTTTGTAGGAAACTTGTGACAGGTTGCTCTGTCATAGTAGCAAGCTGACAATTCTTTGGCCGCTGAACCCAACCAACCACAAGAACGCTTGCCCACCCCCTCCCCAATCCAAGCTGATGTGCTGCTGACTGTTCAAAGATCAAGTAAGAACTGTAACGTCCATTGGTGGTGTGCTCTTCTTCTTGATCTAGAACAGTCACGGAAAATTAGTGAGGAGGAAGGAGGGGAGCAATCTTTGGCCTCTGGACCCAACCAAACTCAAGACCCACCCCACATCCAATCCCCAATCCAATCTGATGTGCCAGTGACTGTTCAACAATCAAGTGAGAACTGTAACAACGGTGGGCCGCTACGCTACGCTACGCTATTTGACTGCTAACTGTTAGCGTAGCGGGGTTTATTTTTCCCAGAAAATCTGTAGCGTTAGCTGAAATTACACTCCGCTACACTAACAGTTAGCGTAGCGACAAATTTTTCAAGCCATTTTTTTGTAGCGTTAGCTGAGAAAATTCACCGCTACGCTATCAAGTAGCGTAATTTTCCTGGCGCTAACAGATTTTGAAGTTCTCAGTAGCGTAGCGGCATCATCGCTAAGCTACGCTAAATGTTAGCTGTTAGCTGATACTTTTCCTGCTAAATGTTAGCTGTTAGCTGAAGCTTTTCCCATTACACTATGCTCAAATAGCGGATTTGTTTTGCCCGCTAACTGTTGGTTTCACCAATTAACATGGCTGCTGAATAAAAAGCTGTTGTTATGGCTTCAACAGGTAAAATCCTGCTGCATTACAGATCTTAGAAGAGACATCCAACTTCTTTCTTGTCTTTGAATTTACAACATAAAAAAAAAATGAAAAAAAAAAAAATGAAAGAAAAAAAAACAAAAAATGATCATAGAAATTAAAATAAGCTTTTTTGATTGCTGTGCTTGCTCGAGTAAAGCAGTTACAACAGCATTTTGATTTATTCACTTGTGCAAGTACATATTTTTCATTGTTTTACTTGGACAAGTACAGGATCCTAATTGAGCAGAGTGACCAGCTTTGACCTCAGACAGAGGAATATATCACTCCTGCTATATTAAAAGTAACTGCAAAATACCTAATTGGTGTCACCCGCATCACAAATCCTCATTTATGATGAGGGTGAAACCGATTAGGTAAGGATTGTGAATTGATTGAAATTTATAGGAGCTCTCCGAACTCACTGGGGCACCTGACTGACCCCCCTTTGAGTTCGGCAACTGATTAAATAACATGGGTTTGAAGAAATGGTAACAATGTTGGGTTAAGCCTTGTACAAACTCAGAAAACTCTCAGGGGCACCCAACTGACCCCCCTTTAAATTGTCTTGATTGGTGTTAACCTCATCACTACTCTTATAGTATAGCAGGAGTGATAAATTCACCTGTCTTAGGTCAAAGCTGGTCCACTGTGCTCAATTAGGATTTTTTTTTTTCCTTGTTTTTTTTTTTTTTTTCCCTTTTTTTTTTTTTTAATTTTCTTTTTTCCTCTTTTTTTCCTTTTTTTTTCCTTTTTTTTCCTTTTTTTTTTATTGTTATAAACAAACAGCAGTTAGTGTAGCGCTAAACTCACTAGTGCACAATGTCTAATCAAATCTGCACTTAAAAAAAAAAACCCCACAGTTAGCTCACCACACAAGGGTACTCCGCTAACAGTTAGCATAGCTGAGAAGAGTGCTACGCTAACAGTTAGTGTAGCTGAAAAGAGCGCTACGCTAACAGTTAGCGTAGCTGAAAGGAGCGCTACGCTAACATGTAGCGTAGCTGAAAAGAGCACTACGCTAACAGTTAGCGTAGCTGACAAGAGGCTACGCTAACAGTTAGCGTAGCGTTTTTTCCAGCTAACACCGCTACAAATCAGCTAACAGGTAATTCCTGTAGCGTTAACTTTTTTTTTTTGAAGTCGCTAACGCTACGCTACCGCTATTTTGTTTTTTGACAAAATTTTTGTAGCGTTAGCTGAAAAAAAAACCGCTAACAGTAACTTTGTGTTAGCGTAGCGAGAAAAGCTAACATTACGCTACGCTACAGCTATTGTTAGCGTAGCGGGCCCACCGTTGACTGTAACGTCCATTGGTGGTGTGCTCTTCCTCTTGATCAAGAATAGGGGCGTTGATAAACGCATGCCAACGGCGCACGCCAACGCCAACCCGCACGCCACTTTTTTTTGGCGTGCGGGGACTGCCAGCATAATTGCCTAGGATGAAGTCATCCCAGTTAAACTGGGATACACTCAACCAATTTAAACTTGGTTGAAATCAACTGATGAAATATAAATCCAAGGGACCCCCCTTGGTTTTATATTTCATTGGTTGAGGTCAACCTACTTTAAATTGGTTGCTTGCATCCTAGTTTAACTGGGATGAACTCAACCTAGGAAATTATGCTGGCAGTGTACACGCCAAAAAAAATTGGCGTGTAGGGTCAACACGCCAAAATAAATTGGCGTGTGAGACTCACACGCCAAAAATGGCCTGTGGTTCCCACACGCCAATGTTTTTTGGCGTGCGGGTCCCCCCTCGCTCACGTAATCGAATGGGAGGGCCCATTCAATTACGTGAGCGGGCCGGCTGACGAGGTTGTATAACCTCGTCAGCCGGGAGGACTTCCTCCCGGCACGAGGCTGTATAACCTTGTCGGCCAGGAGGAAGTCCTCCTGGCTGACGAGGTTGCATAACCTCGTCAGCCGGGAGGAAGTCCTCCCGGCTGACGAGGTTATACAACCTCGTCAGCCAGGAGGACTTCCTCCTGGCTGACGAGGTTGTATAACCTCGTCCGCCGGGAGGAAGTCCTCCTGGCTGACGAGGTTATACAACCTCGTCAGCCAGGAGGACTTCCTCCTGGCCAACGAGGTTATACAGCCTCGTGCCGGGAGGAAGTCCTCCTGGCCAACGAGGTTATACAGCCTCGTGCCGGGAGGAAGTCCTCCCGGCTGACGAGGTTGTATAACCTGGTCAGCCGGCCCGCTCACGTAATCGAATGGGCCCTCCCATTTGATTACGTGAGCGGGATCCCCCCACACGCCAAACAATCGGCGTGTGGGAGCCGCACGCCAATTGTTTGGCGTGTGCTCCCACACGCCAATTGTTTGGCGTGTGGGAGCGCACGCCAAACAATTGGCGTGCGGGGCCCACACGCCATTTTTGGCGTGTGGGTCTCACACGCCAAATAAAATTGGCGTGTAGACCCTACACGCCAATTTTTTTTGGCGTGTAGGCCCCGCACGCCAAAAAAAATTGGCGTGCGGGTTGGCGTTGGCGTGCGCGCTTGGCGTGCGTTTATCAACGCCCCAAGAACAGTCACGGAACATTAGTGAGGAGGAAGGAGGGGAGCAATCTTTGGCCTCTGGACCCAACTGAACTCAAGACCCACCCCACATCCAATCCCCAATCCAATCTGATGTGCCAGTGACTGGTCAACAATCAAGTGAGAACATTAACGTCCATTGGTGGTGCGCTCTTCCTCTTGATCAAGAAGAGTCACGGCACATTAGTGAGGAGGATGGAGGGGATGAATATCATTTCCAGGAGCCACTGTCACCTTCTTTTTCAATATACAATTTTCAACACTTCATTTTCATCTGATTGATTGTCACAAACACTTAATGGCCCAACTCCTTCCCAAATGATTTAGTGGCAAGGTGGATTGTTTGAAGAAAAAATTGCATAATTTATCAGAAGAAATTCAAACACACCTATTCACCGTCCTTGCCTCATTCAGACCTATTCACACCAGTTTCTAAAGGTTCCAAGATTGCTGACTGAGTCATCACGTATAAACAATATTGAATATATTAGCAATTATCAAGAAACTGAAACAACTGATTGATCTTACAACTGGAGCCCTAGAGTTATTGGAATCCACAGATACATTATCTGAGTCATCTTTCTCAACATTTTCGTCCAAGTTTTTGTCCTTGGGACCAGAAGAGTCAGAGCTCTCATCACCGTTTTGAGCATCGACTTTGTACAAGGGCGTCACAAATGGTTTCTTCCCCATCAGCTGATCCATAGCATGGAAATGTGGACACATTTTGTCTAGCTTCTTGTCAATGGTGATAATTCCTGCTGATTGGTCTTCATTGGTGAGTCCAAAGCCAGTGGAGAGGGATTGGGTATGTGTTTTCTTGTACTTGTCCTTGTAGCTGTTAAAACGATCTTTCATCTGCCTGGGGGTTGTAAGATGTTGCTTTCAACCTCTTCACTGCTCGTGTAATTTGACTGGTGCTAGAAACAGGACCTTGTCCTGGGAGCCAATTTCTAGAACCTGGGTTTATATTGCTAGCTCAGTAGATTTAGCAGTCAGAGGTCTCTACATACAAATAGAAGTGAAAGGGGGAAATGATAATAGAGGAAAGAGAATAGTCAGAGGAATGGGTTTACTCACCTAGCTCAGTAGATTTAGAAGTCAGATGTCTCTACTGAGCTAGGAGGGTGCGGGGAGAAAAGGCTTAAGTAGTATTGGGTTGATTATGTAATCCGAGTTGTCTGAGTGGTTCCTTTTGGTGAAGCCCGCGCGAGGGGGTTTACAGTCTCCCCCCCTATTTTTTTTTTGAAGAATCTTGAGGAGAAGATGAGAAGGAAATGAATCATAAAAGGAAAAAAAAGGACTGAAAAAACACAGAAGAAAAAAAAAGGAAAGTTGAAGGGAGAATGGCCTAAAAGCGATTTTTGGATGAAAGGGAAAAGGGAAAGAGAGAAATGTGAATCCAGATAAGATGTCCAAAAAGCTCGATGTTGTCGAGTGGTTGTCGTCCAGAGGTGGCCACGACAATCCATGGGAAACCCTCGATGCCTGAAAACAAAATAACCCAAGAGATGCTCACGGGGTGGCCAAGGTGATGTTGCGACTTGGAAAAATAGAAGATGCCCGGAGGTGCATTATTGGGTGGAACTTACTTTTGTAATTCCCCCATCCGCCTCCAATCCTTCCGGTTCGTAAAATTGTTTAACCTTTGACACATGAAATGTTGGGTGGCGTTTGTCCCCATCAGGAAGGGCGAGGGTGATGTCTTGGCCGTTGTTGAACACGCGTTCGACACGATAAGGTCCTTCAAAAGGTTCTTTCAGTTTATTGACGCCGCCCTGATGTCGGCCCCACCAGTCAGCCGAATTGAGAAGAGCCCACATGCCTACGGTCATCGGAGTTGCATCCCGGTGTTGTTTGTTATGTTGTAAAGCTTGAGAAACCCGGCTAGTCCACAAGTTGTCTCTAGCCTCTGCCCAAGCCCCTTCCCGTTGTTTCAGCCATGTCTCGAGAGCTGGTATGTTTTGGGATGATGACGGTTGGGTTGGAAAAAGGTTTGGTCAACGGCCAAAAATCAGTTCAAAGGGTGAGTACCCAGTAGCCACATTGATCGAGGAATTAATGGCATACTCCACTGCGGGAAGAGCTTCCAGCCAATAGTGCTGTCTCTTTGCTGTGAAGGTGCGTAGCACTTGTCCAACAGTCCTATTCGTCCGCTCGCTACAGCCGTCTGCTTGGGGATGAAAAGCAGAGGACATGTGGAAATCGATTTTTAGGCGTCCCATGAGTGATTTCCAGAACTTGGATGTCAAAGCTTTATCGCGGTCGCTGAGTATTGAATGTGGGGCTCCAAAGGTGCCAACCCAGCCTTTGAAAAATCGACTGGCCGTTTTCTCGGCTGTGTCCTTCTGTACCACCGGAATGATATGAACAAAACCGGACAGACAACATGTGCATGTCAAGATCATGTCATAATTTCCCAAAAACTTCAGTGGGCCGACAAAATCAATGGCTAGATCTTGTAGAGGAGCCCGTGGCATGTGTGGGGTAAGCATCTTGCCGGTAGGTGCAGTCATTGCTGCTTTTGTCTTCTGGCAGATACTGCAGGATTGAATGAATTGGGCGGTGTCTTTAGCCATGCGGGGCCAAAAAAATTCCCGACGGAGTTCGGTGACTGTTTTGAGATATCCTAAGTGACCGACGCGCTGATGACTCTCTTCAATAAGCTTTGTGCGCAATTCTCGTTCGTTGGGAATGACCGACCGGCCTTCTACCCACAGCAGTCCATCAGACTTGACAACGTTGTCGCGAAGTGGCAAAACCTTTCGTAAAGACTTGCAGAAAGCGTCTGTGGTATATCCAGATTGAACACGGGACTTCAACGAGTCCGAGAAAGTTGACATGAATTCTGTCAGAGCGGCCACACAGGCCAAATCGCTAGGATCAATCAGGTGCTCATCTTCAGGGGACAATTTTCTGGAGAGAGCATCGGCGACGGAGTTATCCTCTCCACGAATGTATTCAAATCGAACTTGGAAATTGGCCAGCAATTCTAGCCAGCGTGCTTGTCGTCGGCTAAGCGTGCGTTGTTTAAGAAGATATGTCAGTGAATGGTGATCTGTCATCACATTGACATTCATACCGAGTAAAAGCATCTTCCACTTTTGGAGGGTGTGGACTACCGCAAGCAGTTCCTGTTCGTGAACTGGGTAGTTCCGTTCGGCTGGAGTCATTAGGTGAGATTCATATGCTACCGGGGCGGCGGTCTTCCATTCTTTTCCTTGGAATAATGCGGCTCCTAGGCCGTATCCGCTGGCGTTGGTGAAAAGCCACAGGGGGTCGGGTGAGTCGTAGTCAATATTTCTCAAACAGGGAAGCGACGTCATCAGTTTCTTGATGTTGTAGAAGGCGGTTTCTTCAGCCTCCCCCCATTTGAATTCCTTGGGGTCTAGCTTTGATGATGTCAGTGGAGTCAATGTGCCTATGTATTTCTGGAGACCCCAGATAAACTTCTTCATCCATTGTACCGTCCCCAGGAACTTTTCCACGCCTTTTGCGGAACGTGGTGTTGGCCAGTCAATGATGTCTTTGATCTTGTCCTGGTCGGGTTTGATTCCGTCAGCCGAGACCCAGTGCCCCAAAAACTTGATCCGCTTCTGGAACAAATGCGTCTTTTTCGGGCTGCAATATAGATTGGCCTTCCGCAAACGTTGGAGGGGGCGTTGATAAACGCACGCCAACGCCAACCCGCATGCCAATTTTTTTTGGCGTGCGGGGCCTACACGCCAAAAAAAAGTGGCGTGTAGGGTCTACACGCCAATTTTATTTGGCGTGTGAGACCCACACGCCAAAAATGGCGTGTGGGGGGATCCCGCTCACGTAATCGAATGGGAGGTCCCATTCAATTACGTGAGCGGGCCGGCTGACGAGGTTATACAACCTCGTCAGCCAGGAGGAAGTCCTCCTGGCCGACAAGGTTGTATAGCCTTGTCGGCCGGGAGGACTTCCTCCCGGCCGACAAGGTTATACAACCTCGTCAGCCAGGAGAAAGTCCTCCTGGCCGAGGAGGTTGTATAGCCTCGCGGGCCGGGAGGACTTCCTCCTGGCCAACGAGGTTTGTACAACCTCGTCAGCCAGGAGGAAGTCCTCCCGGCTGACAAGGTTATACAACCTCGTCAGCCAGGAGGACTTCCTCCTGGCCGACAAGGTTGTATAACCTCGTCGGCCAGGAGGAAGTCCTCCCGGCCAACGAGGTTATACAGCCTCGTCAGCCAGGAGGACTTCCTCCTGGCCGACAAGGTTGTATAACCTCGTCGGCCGGGAGGAAGTCCTCCCGGCCGAGGAGGTTATACAGCCTCGTGCCGGGAGGAAGTCCTCCCGGCTGACGAGGTTGTATAACCTCGTCAGCCGGCCTGCTCACGTAATCGAATGGGCCCTCCCATTTGATTACGTGAGCAAGGGGGGACCCGCACGCCAAAAAAAATTGGCGTGCGGGGCCCACACGCCAAAAAAAATTGGCGTGTGGGAACCACACGCCATTTTTGGTGTGTGGGTCTCACACGCCAATTTATTTTTGCCTGTAGACCCTACACGCCAATTTTTTTTGGCGTGTAGGCCCCGCACGCCAAAAAAAGTGGCGTGCGTTTATCAACTCCCCGTTGGAGGACTCGGCGTACGTGCACCTTGTGCTCTTCAGAAGATTGGGAGAATACAACAATGTCGTCAAGATACACAACACAGATGTCATTGAGGAGGTTGCCTAGGGCTTCTTCGAGCCGCGCTTGATGTGTCGCGGATGAGTTTGTCACACCCATTGGCATCACTACCCACTTGACTAGTCCCCAGGGTGTTTTCACTGCAGTTAAAGGGGTATCAGCCTTGCGCATGCGTGTTTGGAAAAACGCATTTGTCTGATCCAAAATGGAGAAAACGCGGCCGGTGGCCACCAACCGTATCAACTCATCAACGTTTGGTAAGGGGGAGCGGTCTTGTACTGTCAAGCTGTTCAATGTGCGGTAATGGCAGATCCATCGTGGTAAGGCAGTCGGATACTTTTTTGGGATAATGACACTAGGAGATGCATACTGACTTGTGGAGCGGCGAATCCGGCCGGCAGTCATGTGTTGGTCAAACAAGGTCCTCCACGATTTCAGATGCTTCTGCGGGTAGGCGTATTGTTTTTTGTTAAATGTTGCTGATGAATCCGTCAATACAATTTTGTGTCGGATTGCCAAAGATGGGTCCTGCATCTTTTCAGGGAAAGAGCTTGGGAAACAGAGGCCTTCAGATTCAGCTTTGTCTGAAACAGGCGGAATATCCACTGGAAAAAGGTCTTGAAATTCTTGAAGTACCTTACTCTCTGCTAGGACTTCATTGGACACACTTGTCACGGGGTCTTTATGTGGCACAGAATTAGGGTGGTTTTGAACATTGATAGCATTACTCTTTGGAATGGTTGACAAAGGTTCTTCCGCAGTTGCATAATGAATGGTCCGCGTGGGGATAGAGACGCACAAGGAGAAAGTGGAAAGAAAAGGGACCCCTAAAATCATGTTGTGGAGGCCGGAGACGGGTCCTACCTTCAGTGTGACGTCGGGGAACTTCATCTCGTCACCTGTGGTCGTCAGAGTTGCCGTGCAACTTTCGTGGAGGCAAATTGGGGGGCTCTTGAGTGCTAGATGGATTCGGGTTGGGGGCTCAAAAGATCGTTTTGGTAAGCCGGCTCGTGTAACTGCCTCGTTAGATATGAGGTTCAGATCTGAGCCCGTGTCAATGAGTCCGCGTAAGCGAATTCCATTGCAAAAGAAATCCAAAATGAGTCAACGAGGTTGAGATGTGGGAACATACCTTTCCTCGCCGTCCCGTTGTAACTCTTCGTCAAGGGCTGCAAGTGCGGCAACCAAAGCTTGATCCAATTCCAGGAATAAATGTTCCTCGGATACTGCGGCCACCAAGTCCGGGCGTATTGATGTGCAACCTGCCGGTGGGTGTGTTGGCTTGCCGGCTGTCAATGTGGAGTCTCCCCGTGGTCGAGGTGCTTTGTAGTTGTCAGGTTTGGGTGGTGTTGTAAACGAAGTCGGGATGTCAATGAAACCGCGATCGCAAGTGTTTGGGCAGGCACCGGGGGTGTTCCCGCATGTCTTCTTGCAGTGGTGGCATAGCCCTTTGGAGTCAAGAAAAGCGTAGAGTCGCCAAAGATTTTCTTCTTGGCTTGGTTTCGGGGCCGACGTTTGAGGGACAGAAATTGTATGCCCCGTTCTGGTGGTCTTAGGACGAGGGGTATGATCATCGAATCCTGCCAAACGGCGCTCAAAGAAAGAGTAATCAAAGGGGGAGAGGAGAAGTAATTGGAAGTGGTGAGCTTTCATCTTCAAGTCAGGAATCAGACCAAAGGTGACGGCTTTGGCAAGTTTGAATTCGCCGACGGTGACCCGGTCAAAGTTGATAAGGTTCCGTAAGGTACGAGCTCGGGTGCTGTATGTGAGAAAAGTTTCCGAGTCGGTCATTTTGAGTAAACGGAGTTGTTCCCGCAGTTTGGTACACCACAAGGGGGGCAAGGCGAAACTGGTGAGTTTGGATTTGAACTCGGACCAAGTTAGTACAACATGGGAGGGGGCGTCATTGACGTAGAATGAAAGTGTATTTGTTTCACAAATGAGGCCCCCCGTGATTCGAATTTTGTTGCTGTCCACTGTCACGCCCTTGGTGTCGAGAAAGATTTCAAGAGATTGCATCCAATTTAAAAGTGGTTCTACCACCAGGAATGGGCCATTATAGATGGGGCCGTCCGTGATCCAGAATCGTTGCAGATCAACCGTGTTGGTCGGCTTAGACGGCTGAGGAAATTCTGCCTCGGGTTTGATTGACATACGGAGTATTGTTTGCTCAAACTGGGCAAAACGTTCCGCTGTTGCTTGTCGTTCTGCGATGACCGCCTCGCGGTCCATTTGTGCCTGTAAGGTGCTCGTATGTTGAGCTGCCAGTAGAAGGCAAACGAGCTCACGAGTGGACGATGTATCACATCTACGGTCTGCTGCAAGCTCAGACGGAGCGGTCGACTCCTCAGGGATTTGGAGTTCTTCCCCAGGCAAGTGTGTCGCTGATTGAGGCATATCGGCAGGTCGTAAGAAAGGGGAAGGGAGCTCGGTAGGTGAAGGAATTGGGGGGGGTGTTTCAGGGAGTTGTATGGAGGAAGCCTGCGCTACTGCAGTTATTTCCTTTGCTTTTGCCGCTAGACAACGTCGTTCAGCGTTGGCAGAACGCAAGATAGCTTTGGGATTGGTAATGGCAGTAAGATTGTTAGTTGAAGTGTTTCTTCTGGTTGACATGAATTACCATGTTGATGGAAAGAAAGGGGTTGAGGTTCGAGAAAAAAAAAGTGTAAGATGTTGCTTTCAACCTCTTCACTGCTTGTGTAATTTGAGTGGTGCTAGAAACAGGACCTTGTCCTGGGAGACGATTTCTAGAACCTGGGTTTATATTTCTAGCTCAGTAGATTTAGAAGTCAGAGATCTCTACATACAAATAGAAGTGAAAGGGGGAAATGATAATAGAGGAAAGAGAATAGTCAGAGGAATGGGTTTACTCACCTAGCTCAGTAGATTTAGAAGTCAGAGGTCTCTACTGAGCTAGGAGGGTGCGGGGAGAAAAGGCTTAAGTAGTATTGGGTTGATTATGTAATCCGAGTTGTCTGAGTGGTTCCTTTTGGTGAAGCCCGCGCGAGGGGGTTTACAGGGGTTAGATTGATTTGTGAAGGGGATTGATTTCTCAGATTGATTTCCATCAGCTCAAATCTGTTAATCTTCCCTTTGGCTGGCCTTCCAACCGCCGGTGCCTTACCAGTTCCAAAGCACAAATCATAATTCTTTTGGATTTTGAGCCAGTCGATGATTATGAGGAAGTTGTCCTTCTTTAGGTGAGAAGAAGTTTTTCCGGTTGTATCATTGTCAGAGACATGTTGTGCTTGCTTCTTGATGGGTTTCTTCCTGCTTGCTGACTTCTTTGGTATCACTTTTCCTTTTCCGGTGATGAATTTATTTGTTTTCTTGATAGGCATTGTTCTGGGATCAGGGAATTATCAATTAATGTTTTTTCTGCAAGCAAGTTTATAATTGACTAAACTTACCAAATTTTGAGGAAAACTGAAGAACAAGTTTGGGTTTGTGATTGGCTGAAGTTGTATTGGCAACGATTTATTGTTGGTTGGGGTTGAATCGTGGAGGATTATTGATTGTATTGGGGTTGTGTATTGCAAGTTTGGATCCTGAGTTGTGATTGGTCAAAATGTGGAGGACTTTGGTTTTTGTAATTATATTGGGGTTTGTGTTGTTGATACTTGACACGTCTAGTGCAAATAATGGCATTATTTGGAAGTTTTATCCACTGGTTTCATAATTGTGGATTTTGTGAAACCCGTTGATTAGATAATCGTGGATTTGGTCATATTTGATACCCCCTAATAGCTTCAAAAGTTGAAATATTGTAAAGTAAGTCCTTTATAGAATTTGAATTGATATTAATGTTGATTTAATTTTTTTCCTTTGCTTTTGATATTTCTTGCAGTTGGTAAGAAAATGTTTGACGGTTTCTGGAGAATGACAAAATTCACAGTCTGGTGATTTGAGTTGATTGATATGGAATAAAAATTCATTAAGGGGAGAATGGCCTGATCAAATTTGGTAGATTATTGAGCTCAACCCCCTTTTGAGTTGGTTCAATGCTTAAAATACCTTACATAATTGTTGAGTTGGTTAATGACATATGATTTTGAATAATTGGCATTTTCTTTTTGTCAAAATTAAACTTAGATCTAATTAACGGCAATACGGGGTATCCAATATGACCAAATCCACAATTATCTAATCAACGGGTTTCACCAAATCCACAATTATGAAACCAGTGGATAAAAATTCCAAATAATAGGGCGTATCAAATATGACCAAATCCATCATTATCTAATCAACTGGTTTTGAAAATCCACCATTTTTAAAAACCATTGATATCTATATAAAATGGTTCAGAATTCTCAAAAGTGAAATTTTGTGGAAAATCCTAATTCACTGATTTTAATTGTGGATTTGGTCATATTTGATACCCCCTAATGCCATTATTTGCACTAGACGTGTAAAGTATCAACAACAAAAACCCCAATATAATTACAAAAACCACAATCCTCCACATTTCAACCAATCACAACTCAGGATCCAAACTTGCAATATACAACCCCAATACAATCAATAATCCTCCGCAATTCAACCCCAACCAACAATAAATTGTTTCCAATACAACTCCACCCAATCACAAACCCAAACTTGTTCTTTGGTTTTCCTCAAAATTTGGTTAGTTTAGTCAATTATAAACTTGCTTGCAGAAAAAACATTGATCAATCATTCCCTGATCCCAGAACAATGCCTATCAAAAAAACAAATAAATTCATCACCAGAAAAGAAGTGATACCAAATAAGCCAGCAAGTAGGAAGAAACCCATCAAGAAGCGAGCACAACATGTCTCTGACAATGATACAACCAGAAAAACTTCTTCTCACCTAAAGAAGGACGACTTCCTCATAATCATCAACTGGCTCAAAATCCAAAAGAATTATGATTTGTGCTTTGGAACTGGTAAGGCACCGGCGGTTGGAAGGCCAGCCAAAGGGAAGATTAAAAGGTTGTTTTAACAGCTACAAGGACAAGTACATGAAAACACATACCCAATCCCTCTCCACTGGCTTTGGACTCACCAATGAAGACCAATCAGCAGGAATTATCACCATTGACAAGACGCTCAACAAAATGTGTCCACATTTCCATGCTATGCATCAGCTGATGGGGAAGAAACCATTTGTGACGCCCTTGTACAAAGTCAATGCTCAAAACGGTGATGAGAGCTCTGACTCTTCTGGTCCCAAGGACAAAAACTTGGACGAAAATGTTGAGAAAGATGACTCAGATAATGTATCTGTGGATTCCAATAACTCTAGGGCTCCAGTTGTAAGATTGATCAGTTGTTTCAGTTTCTTGATAATTGCTAATATATTCAATATTGCTTATACGTGATGACTCAGTCAGCAATCTTGGAACCTTTAGAAACTGGTGAGAATAGGTCTGAAGGAGGCAGGGACGGTGAAGAGGTGTTTTTTAATTTCTTTTTATCACTTATGCCATTTCTTCTTCAAACAATTGAACTTGCCACTAAATAATTTAGGAAAGAGTTGGACCTGCCAGTGTTTGTGACAATCCGTCAGATGAAAATGAAGCGGCAATCCTGGTTTTTTATTGGATCAATTAATCACTGTTGTTTGATTGATTAGCTAAAGCCCCATTTCTTCCCATGTTTGACATTAGCAAGGAAAGGAAGCAAGTATTTGTCCTAGTGGAAAGGGTAAATAATCTAAGCGCAATCAAAAGGCTGTGGATTCCCTCACTCCCAAAGAAAGGGCCCTTGACACAAGTGATTCAGAGGATTACTGTCCATCTGATGCTCGAGAAGATACTCAGTCACCCTGCACTGCCAGCTTAATTTCCTAGGATGAAGTCATCCCAGTTAAACTGGGATGCACTCAACCAATGTAAACTTGGTTGAAATCAACTGATCAAATATACATCCAAGGGACCCCCCTTGGTTTTATATTTCATTGGTTGAAGTCAACCTACTTTAAATTGGTTGTTTGAATCCTAGTTTAACTGGGATGAACTCAACCTAGTCAATTATGCTGGCAGTGCTGCAAGAAGAAGAAAAACAAATCATGCACCACTTTGACACCTAACGACGCTGCATTGGATTCTCCTGCAAATTCAAATAAACCATTGCCAACTCAATCACCCAAGGACAAGCGAAGGGCATCCAACAGTTCCAATATAAATCCTAAGAGCCAATCAACCTCAGGGCCCAACACCCCCAATCCTTTTTCTCAATATGAAGAGTATGCGTTGAAGAGGGATGAAGGCCAGTTGGAGATGTAATCCTTGTTCCAATTTTATTTAACTGACATGATTCTTCAACTTAATTCTTTATTAGGAAAGGCACAAGTGGCTTGAGACAGCCTCAGTTTTGAGATGTTGAAGTTTGAACGACAGGTCAACAACGATAATAAGGGGGTCGAGTTAGAGGAAAAGAAATTCAACCACTCAATTGAACTTGAGGAGAAGAAGTGGGATCATGGAATTAAATTAGAGGAAAAGAAGTGGGAACATGGGATAAAATTAGACGAGAGGAAATTAGACTGGGAAAGGGAGGAGAAGGATAAGGACCAAAAGTTTGAGATGGCCAAGATGGAACATTTGGCTTGTCAGGAGCACATTGGTAAGAAGTATGACCTGGTGACTCAGTGTGTGGCTCATGGGAAGATTACAGAAGAGATTGAACGCTTGGCAAATTTATTCAAATAGTCCACCTTTTTTGGCTTTGTTCTCACCCAACAAATCATTTGAAACATTGCATGTTACACATTAGAAAGAAAATAAAAAAAGCAAACTATTGATTATATTTTAAAGAGTTATCTAAAATAGCATCCATATCTCTAATAGTCCAGTTGCTTTTATTTGGATGATTAATATAGTGACCATCTCTAATAAGCTGAATGGCTTTTTGGGTTTTCTTGGGCAGTTGGCAAGATAACCCCATTTGTGTATGTGAAGAGTTGGGAGCAGTTTTTGAGGGAAGAGTCAGGTGAGAATAAGCAGTGGCTTTCCATGCACACTCAACTATACCATAAAATCCTGCAAAGTTGATGCCACAAGAATTGTCTGGAAAGACAAATTCACCTCCAGTGACTTGAAGATTATTCTCAACTAGCTTCCCAGTGTGTTTCTCAATGGGAATCCATAGGACAAAGCTGAAGGGTGAAGAATTGGTGTCTTGGTGTGGCGTGTTTGCAAAATGTCCAAGGGTAAATGACAGGTGTGAGGTGAATCCTTTGCAGTGAGCTGAATATTGGGGCGTTGATAAACGCACGCCAACGGCGCACGCCAACGGCGCACGCCAACGCCAACCCGCACGCCAATTTTTTTTGGCGTGCGGGGCCAACACACCATTTTTTTTTGGTGTGTAGGGTCTACAGGCCAAAAAAAAAGGGCGTGTGAGACCCACACGCCATTTTTTTTGGCGTGTGGGCCCCGCACGCCAAATAAAATTGGCGTGTGGGCCCCGCACGCCAATTGTTTGGCATGCAGGTCCCCCCTCACTCACATAATCGAATGGGAGGGACCATTGGATTACGTGAGCAGGGCCCCTCCCGTTGACAAGGTTATAGAACCTCGTCGGCCAGGAGGAAGTCCTCCCGGCCGGCAAGGCTATACAACCTCGTTGGCCAGGAGGACTTCCTCCTGGCTGACAAGGTTGTATAACCTCGTCAGCCAGAAGGAAGTCCTCCTGGCTGGCAAGGTTATACAACCTCGTCAGCCAGGAGGACTTCCTCCTGGCCGACGAGGTTGTATAGCCTCGCCGGCCGGGAGGACTTCCTCCTGGCCGACGAGGTTGTATACCCTCGTCGGGCAGGAGGAAGTCCTCCCGGCTGACAAGGTTATACAGCCTTGTGCCGGGAGGAAGTCCTCCCGGCTGACGAGGTTATACAGCCTTGTGCCGGGAGGAAGTCCTCCCGGCTGACGAGGTTGTATAACCTCGTCAGCCGGCAGGGGCCCCGCTCACGTAATCGAATGGTCCCTCCCATTTGATTATGTGAGCGAGGGGGGACCCGCACGCCAAACAATTGGCGTGTGGGACCCGCACGCCAATTGTTTGGCGTGCGCTCCCACACGCCAATTGTTTGGTGTGCGCTCCCACACGCCAATTGTTTGGCGTGTGGGATGGCACGCCAAAAAATTGGTGTGCGGGGCCCACACGCCAATTTTATTTGGCGTGCGGGGCCCACACGCCAAAAACAATTGGCGTGCGGGTTGGCGTTGGCGTGCGCGCTTGGCGTGCGTTTATCAACGCCCAAATATTGGGGAGCTAGTCCAGGGGCTTTGAGTCAAATGTGTTGTTTCTGGACCTCACGGAATAGGGGTTTGGATACAGATTGGAAGCACCGGCCAAGAAACTTATTGATTTTTGGAACATCCTTTTGAAGTGCTTCATAACCGTGTTGATCTGTAGCAACTTTGGAAGAAATGACTGTTATACCGATTTGGGATTGTGCCTCGTCACCTTTTTGCCATCCCGGACTGTAAATTTCACCCAATGTGGTGATCCATTCCACTTCATTACCATATTTTCAATCACTATTAATCACTTATAAATCCCAAATACTTACATATATACACATATAAATCCTAAACCTTACATATATTCACTATTATCATTTCATAATCAGATTCTACACCCCATTTTAACCCTAGTCACTCACTACAACTACCAAATTCCTCATAGTTCAAGAGTTACAGGTAAACTCAGAATAATACAGCAAGTTATAGTATAAGGTATAGAATTGTCAGAATTCTAGTCTTCTGTCCGGCTCACATTCTCCTCTTCTCTCATCAATAAAATCAATCCTCTCTTACAATACCTTATCCATCACAATGTGTGATGTTTTATCATCTTATTTTCCATTATCATTCTGTTGAATATCAATCCATTACTATTTGTAATGCTTTATTCCATTGTTAAATAACAATGCCATCCAATTCCATTGTTTCCTTGACAATTTTTCTTCCATATGTTACTTGTTATTAGCATATGCTTGTTTATTTATGCTCAACCACATGTCAAACTCTTTGTAGTAGTCTACTTAAACTGACCAACTGTCAGTGGTAATTCAGCATCAATTAAGAGCCTTTTATCCTTTTATTCCTTGCTCCTTGATCCAATCAATTTCCCCTAGATTGCCTCCCTTTCTTGAGCCTTACTTTCTGAAGGTGAAATCTTAACAAGAATAAAATAAGTACATATTATAAGTAGATATATTTCACAACTAAGATACATAATACATAATACATATTATATACTACATAACATCTTACATCATATACATAAACTCTACCTTTCCACTACTCATCTGTCACTGTCATGACCATTTCATATGTGTCACTGTCTTCTACTCATCTGTCATATTTTCCTTTCCCACCAGCTACATGTAATAGCCTGGTTGTTTCCTTTCTCCAGCCTGATGGCTCATCTTCTCTCTCAGATATATAAGGACACCTGTCCTCCCTCTTGTTCCCTTATGGAATCCCTAACTTACTAAATTACCCCTACATATACCAACATTACAGATCCCATAAATTAGTATACATAATTAGTAGAGTTACCATCACCCTTATAAAATATATAAGTATAAATACCAGCTTAAACCTCAATATAAGACGATTGCCCCCTCTCTTGCTTGACCCATCTTGACTCCAGAGCTATAACAAACCCTTGCCCCACATTACAATTATATTACATATACTTTATACAACTCATCCACTTATATCCATTCCTCTCACCTGGTGTGTGTAGTAAGTTCATCAGTACTATTCTTCTAAGAATAGATAGAAATTAGCCAAACCTTTATTTTTATTCTTAGTGTTACCCTCATTCCCCATAGCATTAGTCAGGAAGGCAGCTCTTATATCAGCACCTTTGGTATAACTTACATTAATACTAGTGTAGTCATCCATCTCCCTTCCAAGCTCTATTCTGTCCCATGAGTAGCATCTCCCTTCCAAGCTCTATTCTGTCCCATGAGTAGTTCCACACCGAGTATGCTGGTCCGTTGGATTTATTGGAATTTTAGAATTTGGCCTGCTGGATGAGATGTTGGCTGAGATTTTGGTATTGTTCTTTGAGTTTTGCATCCATGGTTGAGAATGGTTGGAACTTTACCACAGCAATAACCTTCTTACAAGCTCCATCGGCCCAGCAGATAAAGGACTTGTTGAAGAATCGGATGTTGGCATTTGGATTGGGAATTGAGATGTGGACTGGAATATGGGACTGGCCAGACAAATGTACATTGGCCCGTTGATGGAAAAGAATTTGAGTGGCGGCTTTGTACTTTTTCTGCTTCCTTTGATTTTTACTGAGGTGTGATTGCAGAGCCGGACAAGAACTTTCTGCTTCATTGAACCCTTTTCTGCCGTGTATATCTTGTTCTCAATAGTGATCACATTGGCAATAGATTTGACAAATCACGCAAGACTTTGATTCCATCTGAGACATGTTAGGAGGCACGTGGGGATTTGGATTGGAGTGTTGCTTGCAAGTAGGTGGGTGAGGTGGATGGCTGAGTTTGACTTTCTTCAAGGATAAATCAGATGATTCTGAATTGTGGTCACTGCTTTCATTGTTGGTAGAGCCAGCGTCTGAGAAGGTGCTATCTGAATCCAAATTGTACATTGAAAAGGAAGGTGATGGCGGGTCCTGGTGGCGAGAATCATCCCCTCCTTGCTCCTCACTAATGTGCTGTGACTGTTCTAGATCAAGAGGAATAGCACATCTCCAATGGATGTTACAGTTTGTACTTGATCTTTGAACAGTCAGCGGCACATCATCTTGGATTGGGGAGGGGGTGGGCAAGCGTGGTGATGACGGGTCCTGGTGGCGAGAATCATCCACTCCTTGCTCCTCACTAATTTTCTGTGACTGTTCTGGATCAAGAGGAATAGCACATCACCAATGGATGTTAAAGTTTGTACTTGATCTTTGAACAGACAGCGGCACATCAGCTTGGATTGGGGAGGGGGTGGGCAAGCGTTCTTGTGGTTGGTTGGGTTCAGCGGCCAAAGATTCCTGGGGTGAAGTGGATGGCCTTTGTTGGGGCCCCGGGTCGGCCACAGCTCCCATGAAACAACGCAATGCAAGGATGATAGTGATTTCAAGGCCTGAGCTTGAGGGAATAAGTACTCTCCTTGAGAAGGAGAGATAAATAGGGGAGACTCACCTCGTGGATGTTGGCAAACAGCTGATGAAGAAATGGAAACTATGTTTGCATTGGCATCACTAGAGGTCTCCATGGAAGAAGGGGCCTGCGCCAACAACTGCGTTGCCTGCGCGTTCAAGAACAGAGACGCCACCCGATTTGATCCGGTTCTGCTCACGCTTGGCTTCCTCCATCTTCATGTGTTTGAAATCTTCAGCCTCGAGGGTCTGGAGTCTTTGAGACCGAGACTCTTGGAGCGATTTAGCAGCAGCTTGCATCTCTGTGATCTTGGCCGCCTTGGCCTCCAAAGGCTTTGGAGTACTTTTGACCGGCTCGGCTGCATCCGCCATTGTTGTTGATAGTCGTGGATTTGAAGGGTCTTGGGTTGATTGATGAGAGGACATCAGAGGATCTCTTGGTCTGCCAGACTCCAGATAGTGACGCCTGGACAAGTCATGATGTGATTGATCTGGTAGTGGGGCTCTGTGAGATGGCCCGCAATCAGCTGTGTGTTGTGATGGCTTGTTACAATTGGTGCGTGGTGGAGAACAAGAGAAATATCGCACGGTGTGACAGGAATTGCAATGTCAATTATGTGGCAACCTAGAAGTTTGATAAAAGCCATTGCGCTCATCAGATGTTTGCCGGTGAGATCGAAAAGTCCTATTAGGACTCCCAGATCTATAGCAATCATTAGAGGCAAGGGGGCTGCGGCGCCCGTTGGACCAACAATCAGGAGAGCGCCTGCGGTCTGGAGAGGCTCTTTGGTAAGATTGGGAATGCCTGTCGGGGCTGAGGGACTGGTCTGATTCTCTTGCGTGCTGTTTTTCACTTCTTACCCGTTTTGATCCGTTTCTCACCGCGGGAGAACTACAACAACCATCCTCAGAAGAGTATGTTTGATCTCCTTTGTTAGTGATGGTAAAGGACTGCTGCAACCTGTAGTTGGGAATGTCATGCAGCGCTAGAGCATCTGTTGATAAGACCATTTTTGTGGCCTGTAAAGGAGTCGGTTCTGGGATCAGTATGTGAGGAATCTAATGAGTGTTGAAATATCAACTCACATAACTTCCCATGTTCCTTGGAACCGTCGCTTTATTGTTGTGGCAATCATAAATAATCAATGAAAGGAAACATTGCATGTGTTACACGTTTAAACTCACAGAGAATATTACTAGCAAGGATCGTTTCCGTGATGTTGAGGAAGCTTGCAAGAGTGTAGAGCGAGTTGAAGAGCAAGCTGTTTTCTTTGGCAAAAAAAATCAACCCGTGTTGTATTCTGTACCGTTGATGGCTTGAAAGTGGTCCACGCCATCAACGGTACAGAATTGTTGGCATGTTTGATACTGTTGAACCGTTTCAGCTAGCTCAGGGACCTTGGCCTGATGAACCAACTTGGTCAATAGGTTGGCCATTGGTTCGTCGACAGCATTCTCAAATTTTTAAGCCTGCACCCCAATACATACATGTCAGTCTCTACCTTGCTCGATTGGCAACACAATTGAGCAAGGAACAACATAAGAATAAAAGCCCCTACTTACCTTGAGAGGTGGTAGGGGCTGTTGAGGGCCTGTTATCTCAATCCAACCCAAGAGAAAAAAAACAAAAGCGCCTGGATCAGTCACCAATCTAGGCTGGTTGAAGAAGAATGAGATCAGATAAGTTCCTTGCTCAATTGGCAACCCAATTGAGCAAGGAGCTTGCACAAAGATCCCAGAATAAATAATTACAGCTCCTACTTACCTTGAGAAGTTCTAGGGGCTGTTGAGAGCCTGTTTGCTTGGTTGACACCCACACACATCCAAAGCAAGCCTGGAATATGTATGGTTGGGTCCTAGAAGCAAAGGACCTGGTCAGTTCTAGTTTGAATTGAGTATTGTAAAGATACTACTTTACCTGATAAGATTACCTGATGAGATGGTGGGGGTTCTTAAGGTACTTCAGAGAAAACTTCCCATCTGTAAAGATGTTTGCCCTTAAGTGTGCAAGAAAAAAGCAAGCTCAAACGTATTTTGATCCAATACCATTTGCCAAAAAGGCACTGATGAGTGTAAAAAGGTTATTGATTTGAATGGCATTCAAGAAGAGAAGAGAACAAATATCTGTAATGAAGCAGGGCAATCAATAATAAATTGGCTCTGTGAGGATGCCAAATCAAATGCAAGCGTCAGAAAGCTGGAAGTGTATTGTTCTGCAAGTCAATTTTGAATTTTATTCACCTTAGTTGAAGAGTGCAAGTGTTATGGGGCGTAACAGTCCACGTAATCCATTGTTACTAGATTCAACGTTTTCCAACAAGGCCGGGGCTGCTTCTGGTTCCTCGTCATTGTAAAGGTCATGCCACTGATCCTTGAGGTTGGCTAGAAGATTATGCAGAACAATGCAGGTGATGATCCACTTGACCGTTGCCTTCATCTCACAAGGGTTCCTGATTTGTGATCAAATTTCTTGCAAACTGGCAAATTGACCCTTTAGAATACCAATGGCATGTTCAATCCGTACTCTTGATTGGGCTAGATGGTAATTGAAATCCACATTCTCAGGTATAAGTAAGTCAGAACCTTTGTAGGGTGGAACAGTATGTTGATCACTTGAATAAGCAGAGTCGGCCAGGAGGAATTGGTGTTGGTCAAAGAATTGTTCTGGATTTTGACAAGCTTCATATTAGAGAAGAAATAACCATCATGACAGGATCCTGGGTAGCCAGCAAGGTACGATATGAACTTTTTTTTTATGTCACAAACAAGAGTGACCAAAACAGAGTAACTGTTTGGAAAGAAAACAACACATCAGCTCAGAATTGGTAAAATAGTGGAACCAATGCAAACGATCCGACCGTTTTTTTTATCCCAGTAGTGGTTACCATCCACCAGAGGCTTTTGACTCAGTGGAATGGTTGTTCCATCAACAAAGCCAACACATCCAGGGAAGCCTTCATCTTGCATGACCTGAGATGATTCCATATGTTCTTCTTGAGTCGGCCATGATACCAAGTGCGAGCGCATTTGATAAAGAATGTTGATCACCCGACATGTGTAAAGGTTGATTGTTCCATAGCCAACTTGGAAGAGATTCTTGAGTCTGAACACAGCAGCACCGTTTCCGTTTGATCCAAGACGGCACATAGCAATAGAAAGTTGGACTGATGGGTCTTGTTGAGGATTCTGAGAGGAGTTGTGAAAGATTGGATTTGACTCAATCAGTTGAAGAATATTGAGGAAACATGGGAACAACATTTGAAAAAGCTGGAGGATACATGATTGAGGAAGTTCTTGAATGATTGAAAGGTCATATCAAGGATGGAATTGTGTAATGGTGCCTCTGGCATTGAGGTATTGTTTCTGGAGTTTTGATTGACAATAAAGGTAGAAATATTCAAGACCTGAGTCTTTGTTATCTGAGTTGAAAATCAATACTGTTGCAGCAGAGTTGGCCACTTGAAATAGTTGCTTGTGTTGAGAGGGTGCTTGTTGCATGATTGGTTGAGGTGAGGTGTGATGTTTGCTTGGTTTGACAAGAGGAAATGGATTGAACGGTGAAGCGTGACCTGATGTGAGATGTGATTTAATTGGGTTATTTTGGAAATGAAGGATTTGGATGGAAAACCAGGGTTTTTCATTTTCAAAATCCATTTGGTTTTTAGCTACCCCTTTTTGAAAACCCGTTGATTAGAAATCTTGGATTTGGCAACTTCTAATCAACAGGTTTTAACGGTGGATTTGGTCATTTTTAATACCCCCTAATATTGGATAGTGATCTTGATTGATGATCAAGATTGAACAGCAAATTCCCTTTAGTTCCAGTTTTTGCAAGTTGATCAACCTTCTCAGTTAGCAATGACTTGTAGGGTAGCCTGGCTATCCAAATAAATATTGATTTTATTCGTAAAAGGTAAATTGTTTAAAAAACAAGTGTTTTTGATGATATCAAGACCAATGTTGATTGCTTGGACTTTTGCCTCAAATTCTGATGCTTTATCAGCACAGGCAAAATTGTACGGCTGGTAAGAAAGGGGAAGATGTTGCTGCTAGGTAAGAAGGGACATTTTATTTTTTAAGGATTAGCCGTTCTTTGATAACAGAAGGATGAGCTGATTGTACATGCAGGAAAAGTGTTGAGACAATTTTATTTTCTGTCCATTTTTGTCAAATCCAGGAAGATAAAAATATGTTAGCATCATCTGTGCAATAGTTTGCTCTTCCACCAAAATGGCCTTGCACTATAATTTTATTATTTTCAGCCCAAAAAATAATGTGCTTAGCAAGTAAACTTTCAAATATTTTTCCTAAACACAATAATAGCGCTATTGGCTGATAAGATCCTGGAAGTCAATATAATTCTTCATCAGCTTTACAAATGATGACCGTGATTGTCAGCTATTTGTATGAAACACTGGCTTAATTTCTATAAATAAGCCAGGTACTATCACTGGGCTGAAAGGTTATCTGAATAAATATGTATCTTATTCGCTCTATAGTGTCCAAAATATGCACCAAGGATAACATAAAACTCCTTATAATTGTAGATTTGATATACAAACCAATCAATTGAAGAAGACCAATAGTTAACCGTTTAGGTTTGGCTATTCTTTGTCTTTTTGGGTAAGTTATAGAAATATAAATTGCTATTAAGCAGCTGGCAAGCACTTAGGCTGATTGGTTACTGTCAGAGGTGGGTTTCTTGCAGCAACTGCTCTATAAGCAATAGATCAAGGCCAAGGATGGGGAATTCTAAGGTAACTTCAGACTAATTCCAGTAATAAAGGTAGGGTTGGATAAAAGGGAATACACTACTCTAATAGTAGGAGGAGAATATTCAGTGTACTTATAAAATTTTGGTACTGGTTGAATATGCTGAGGAACCAATCCTAGGCCAGAAGAGGCCTCCTTTTATATTCTAGAGGTTCTTTGTAGAAGGTTCTAGAATGTTATTATAATTTCTGCTCTAATGTATTACAATTCAAATGTACTATGATGTAATGGGAATTGTTTTGTATTGAGCACAGTATTTTCTATATCCCCATGAACTCATGACATGTATGTATAACCAATCACATCATGAGACAATTCTTATAATAGAATAATACTGGGAAATTACCACACACTTAGGTAATTTCTTACTTATTTGCATAACTTTATATTGTTATATTTATGCACATAATTTTTATTGTTTCTCAGATTTTATAACAATACTCTTAATCTATATTTTTACGTTTATTGCTTCTCCTACTAAGTGCTTTCGTGAGATATGGTAAAGTACTAGAAGGAGTAGGAATTTGGTGTTGGTTTAAGTGAGATACCCCACTTAATTCTTCATGAAAAGTTGATTTCTGTAATAATATTCTATGATTAATACAGTATTTTTATTATAATTTACAGTTAAGTCAGTTTGTAGGATACTCTGGAGTGTCTCTAGGGCTGACATTCCCTACCACCAAAAAAGGATTAATTATGAAGTATAATTAATTCTTGGAATGTCTATGTCAGCCTGGGTGTGGAACTAACCGTGGTTAAGGGTTGTAACTGAGTTAGGTTGATGATTTAAAGTGGTTTGGGTAATGGTTTAAGTCCTGTAAAAAGGTACTTCCTCAATCAGTAAGTCTTGTCTGCGAGGCTTGCTCTAATTGCTCTAATTAGGCGCATCCAAATCAATACAAAGTATTAATAGGCATCCAAGGAGGTACTCACTTGGGTTCGTGGTTTCTACCTTATTGAAGGTAGGTTGTGGCCAATTCTTGAGGTAATAACAGTATTAAACTATGGATTATCCAGAATTGGGGGATTGTTGGAGAATGGGGAACTAAGCAAGGTAAATAACTCTAAGGTATGTACTGTGCTGGTGTGTTCTAAATATTCTCTGGGGGATAAACAACTGTTTACAGTCTGTTTATATATTGTAAGAGCTCCTCAAGGGGGAACTGTGAGCGCTTCCATGACCTGGGAGGTACTGTGGAACTTCAGGGGCAAGACAGATCCTTTTGGGAGGATCTGTTAATGTTTATGATGTGATTTCTACTAAGGCTGTGTTATGGGACACATCTTTGATCAGTAGTCCTTAGTGGGATTGGATCACATCATGACATTTGTATTAATTGATCTGTTATTAATATTAATAAAGTTATTAACTTATAATGATGTCATTTATTATTGGTACATCTTATAAGTATTAATTATTATAATATTAATAAGTTCTTTTTTATTAATAAGATATTAAATTACATATCTTATGCGTGAAATATTCCAATGTTAAGGAATGTGGGCGTGATCAGAGGGGAAAGAGTGATATCTGTTACTCTGGATATTTCACGTGACAGGGGGGCAAAGGCCTACAAGTTATGTATCTTGTATAACAGGAGTACATATCTTAACCAGAATTATTCATGAGTTTATTAATGAATATATTATTAAAGTATTTATATTAATTAATGTAATTAATGTACTTTAATAATATTAATATTAAAGTAATAATAATGAAGGTATAATAATAATAATAATAACTACAGAATAGTAATTATTATTAAGGATAATAATAATTAATATTACGTTGAGTTATTTAGAATAAATAATGATAATAAATAGTAATAATAATTAATAAGAATAGTAATTATTATTAGAGATAATAATAATTAATAATCTTTGCAGTTACGTGGTACATGTCAGGTACTGTGATATGTACTCAGTGGCTGACACTTCCTCCCTCTAAAAAAGGGTTGACTAAAAAATTTTAATGGTTTCTTTTGTCAACTCTGTATTGTCTCAGAATTCTTTCTGAATCAGGGATCTGATCAGCTGTAAGCCATTCATCCTCTTTGGATCCACTATATCTGACTAAGTACTGTTTAACATCTTCATTATTCTTTCTCATTTTTTCTATGTTGTATAACTTTCTTAACTTTAATGAGTTGGTCTTTCTCTACTGGAGGTATCACAACTCTAATGTTATCTTTCCTTAGAGGAAATTTATCATCATTATTAGGAATAAATGGTTTGATTAGACTAACTGGGAATGTGGGGTGTTTCCTTTCTAATTCTCCAGTTAATATAACTTCTACTGCATTTGCACCATGTAAAGCTTTAATTGTATAAGGTCCAACATAGGATTCCCTGAGTTTCTTGGGTCCTGTTAAATTAGTAAAATTAAATGTAGAAATAAGAACTTGATCTCCAACTTTAAATTGGTGAACCTTATGGGTTTTGTCCCATCTATTCTTATTATATTCAAAAGATTTCTTAATACATTCTGCTGCGTAATTTGCAGTTTTAGTCATCATTTGATGGAAATTAGTGGCATTGGGGTGAATTGTTACTGATTTAGAGAGAACTAATTCTTTGGGGAACCAAGGTATCCATCCTCTTTCTAATTCAAAAGGAGTAATGTCAGTACTACTGTGTTTACTGGAATTATAAGCAAATTCTAATGCTGGTAATAGTGAACACCAGTCATGTGAGTAATTATCTTTGTCTTTAAATTCTAGACCATAAGCACAATATCTTCTAATCATATCTTCCAAGGTTTGAATCATTCTTTCAGCTAATCCATCAGTCTGAGGATGATAAGCTGTAGAGAACTTCAATTGAGTGCCACATAAATCATATAAACCTTTCCAGAATTCAGATGTAAATTTTGGATCTCTGTCTGTAATAATATATCTAGGACATCCTACATCAGCTATAATCTTTTGCCAAAATAGCAGAGCTACATCAAATGCATTATTTTCCTTATGACATGGCAAGAATTTAGCTCTTTTAGAGAATCTGTCAACTACTACTGATACAGAATTGTAGTTATTCATTCCAGCTGGAGGTAATCCTGTAACAAAATCCATATTAATTGCAGACCATCTTTCTGTTGGTTCTTCAATTTCCTGTAGTAAACCATATCTTTTTCCAGTAGCTTTATTTGCTTTTTGACATCTTTCACAAGATTCACAATATTCCTTGGTTGCATTTCTATAATGGGGCCACCAAGCTATATGTTTAACTCTTTCTATAGTTCTGTCAAAAGAAAAATGTCCTGCTGTGATATTATCATGGCATTCTTTAAGAAAAAGATTAATATGTTCCTTTTTAGCCAGAACTACTACGCTAGTATGTTTGGTTCTATGATATATCAATCCATCCAGGAGTGAAAATCTGTTTTCATTAAAGGCAGTAGACCAAGGTTCTTCTAAAGAATTAATCAAGTCCAGGTTTTTATGTTTACTTTGTAGAATTTCTTTAAGAGTGGAGCAATTCTTGTCCAGGTTATAACTTTCACGTATTTCATCCCAAAATTCTTCCTTCATTTCAGTAACATGAAGTCCAAGAATGTCATAGGTTTCAGAAGGGTCATCATAAGCAGGATTATTTGCATCATTAATTAGTGGAAAAAGGCACATAATTTTTGCCGCTATTTCTCCATCCCAAGCAGGATTTTCTGGTAGATTGTCTAAAGACCATCTACTGAGACCATCAGCATTTTTATGTATATTTCCAGCTCTATGGACAATAGTCATACTTCCTCTCCATTCTTGGATTGCAATTTGCCATCTTAACATATGTCTGTTGGGAGTTTTCATACTGAGTAAACTTTTGAGTGCACTACAATCAGTAATAACTTCAAAATCACAACCATCCAAGTAGTAATATAATTTGTCTAAGGCCCATACTAGACATAAGCATTCTAGTTGGCTAGCACCATATTTCTTTTCACTGTCCTTAAGTGTGCGTGAAATATAACATATTACTCCTTCTTTGGGAATGTCCTGTAAATCTTGTACTTGATGTAAAGCAGCTCCAAGTCCTTCCATGCTTGCATCTACATATAATTTGTAAGGCTTGTGAGGGTCAGGCATTAATAATTTAGGGGCAGATGTTAACATTTCTCTGATTTTATTAAAGGCATCTACTCTGGGGGACGTCATCTCATATGCAGTGTTTGGACTAGTAATTTGGTACAGGGGCCCAGTAATTTTAGCAAAGTCTTTAATGTGTTGCCTGTAATAACTAGCAAAACCTAAAAATGATTGTAATTCCTTGACATTAGTTGGCATGGGCTTAAGCAATACTGCAGCCGCTTTATTCATGTCAATAGCAATACTAAGTCCAGAAACTATATGTCCAAGTGCTTTTAATTCCTTAAAACCAAATTGACATTTGCTCATGGATATTTTCATATTCATTTTTGTAACTCTGTCTAAAACTATTGAAAGTTTTTCCAAATGTTCTTTCCAGTCTTGACTAAAAATAATGATGTCATCAATGTAGATAATAAGCCAGCCTTCACGTAATTCTTTGTGGAATTCTATGTCCATCATTCTTTGGAAGTGAGAGGGGGCATTCTTAATTCCAAAAGGCATTCTTTGGTACTCATAAATTCCCATATGTAATATTATTCTCATCAAATATCTACTGTCTTCATGGATTACATTCTGATGGAAACCTTTGAGTACATCCATACAAGTTATAAATTTTGCATCTTTTAACTGAGTTAGTGCTTCACTGATTTTGGGCATGGGGTATCTGTCAGGTATGGTATAATTATTAAGACCTCTAAAGTCTCCAACCATTCTTGATTTTCCATTATGCCAAGCAATAATAACTGGGGTAGTAACTTCTACATTTTCATTTGCTCCCACTTTGCGTAAAACATTCATTCTTACTAATTCTGTGACATGTTGCTGTAAGGCTTCTCTACTTCTAGGGGAAGCAGGATAGGCAGCTTTCCTCAAGGCAGGAGGATAAGGTCTAGTAGTATTAAGATTAATTCTTACTTCATGACCTCTAATGCTTCCAAAGGGTTCATCAGCTGTGGCAAATGCAAGTTTCTTTCTATGTAGCAAATTCTTCAGTTCCTTCAATTGCTCATCATCTAAATTTTCAGCAATCTTTGCTTCCAATATTGTATTATCAAAGTTAGAATTATTAATAGAATTACATTCAAGTTGTTCCAGGTTCATTTTGTCACTTATGCCAAGTTCAAACTTGTTCATAAGGTCACCTCTGAAGGTAAAATATCTTCCATTAGAATTTATTACGTCTATTCCATAGTTAATGATATAATCATTTCCTAAAATGATGTATTTCATTTTAAAATCTTCCATAACTATTAATTCAGTGCTAATCTGAATACTTTGCCTGTTATGAGGGAATATAATATCTAATTTTATAATACCTAGTGGTTTTAATTTGCTGTTACAACTGTAGAACTTCTCAGAATTAATGGGGATTAATTCTTTCTTCCATTGTGGTAATATCTTATCTAATAAATTTGGACCAATAATAGAGCAGAAGGCTCCTCCATCAATTAAACATTTAATTTTAAAATTGTTACATATTATATTAGTGATATTAGTACCACCAGTCTTATGTATTTTTCCAGAATGCATCTCATTGGACAAGTGTAATTTCTTAATGTTCGTAGGTTTGGATTTATCTTCCATTTTAGAAATATTAGATATGATCAATTCTTCTTTTGAAACAATAGCATGAGTACTATGAATAGCAGACTCAGAATCAAGGGAGTCAGAATCAGAATCATCTGGCAAAGATTCTATACTAGATTGGGAATCATCATTAATTGGGACCAAGTTATCATCAATGTTTTCAATGCAGTGTACTTTCTTACTAGATTTCTTATTGGGACATTTATTGGATCTATGTCCTTTCTTTCCACATTCATAACACGTAATTTCTTTCTCAGAAGTGTCTTTGGTTTCCTTCTGGTCTGATTTCCTGGAATCTTTATAATTATCTCTTTTGACAGATTTATACTTATCTTTCTTGTCTTTTCTTTTAACATTGACAAGACTTTCCAGTTGATTAATGAATTCAGTTAAATCACTGTCACTTTGAAGAACTCTACGCATCATGTACTCAGTATTGTGATCTAATTGTCCAAGTAATTTATCATTAATATAGGCATTGTCTACATCTCTTTCAATGGCTTTAATTCTGTTCACTTGTTGTGTAACCCAATCAGATGGTTCTACATCACTCAGTATGTCAAATCTGCTTCTTCTGAAGTTGGTTTTCACTTTTCTCTTCCATTCAGGAGTGCTAAATTTATTAATGATTTCCTTTTTCCAGAATAACCAATTTTTATTGCCAGGTACTTCTTTTTTCCTAGAATTATACCATGAATTTGCAACTCCAGTAAGAATTGAATTCAATTTTGAGCATATAATTTGATCAGGGGCATTAGTATCTTCTTTCAAGTTATCAATCCAATCAATAAATTTAAAGTGGTCATATTCTCCCACTCCAGAAAAGGTTAGCCACTCATTAGTCTTTGGCAGACCTGCTAATACTAATTTGTGGATGGCCTTGTCTTCATCCAAACTATTAATGGTGGATGTGGCCACTCTAATTTGTTGATTATTGAGAGTTGGTGTAGCAGTTTGATCCCTGCTTGGTTCAACTTGGGTACTCTGTAAAGGTGAAGGGGTTAAATTGGCCAATTGAGTTGTAATGACTGGAGGAATAGATTGACTGTCATCTCCAATGTCATTAATAGTATCATGTCTGCTTCTTGGTTGGGCATCTCTAGTCAGGAGTTCTTCCAACTTGTGCATGATATCTGAGTTGTTTTTGGTCATTTCTGACGTACACATGTGAACTGTTTCTCAATTCTGTTCACTACATCTTCAAAGGTTCTAAATTGAGAATCTACTTTATTAGTAGTATCTGATTGTAAATTCTGAATTTTTAATTCCAATTGTTCCACTTTCTTAACAAGATCTTGGTTGGAATTACCTTGCTCTTCAACCCAGTCATCAATCCTGGTCATAGAATTAGACAATTGTTTACTAAATGTCTTACAATGGTCAGCCAATTCTACATTAAACATATCAATTTTGTATCCATTTCAGTCAACCTCTGTTGAATAAGATATAATGTACTATCTTCTGAGTTTACCTGCTCATCTGTGGCTCTCATGATTTTACGGCATAATTCTTGTAAATCATTGGATAGAGCTTTGTTACTATTGTTCATAGCATTTACTACATGTTGAAATGTGGTAATTTGTTGATGTGTTCAGGGGTACAAGTAGAATTGTTTGAGTCATTAATTACTACACATGGGGAACTTTGTGTTCTAATTTTTTGACTAGATGATGGGGAAGTGTTACAATTTATGGGGATTCTTCCATCTGGCGCTCTTGACGGGCTATTTTGCCTTGCTCCAGATGTTGATAAGTCCCTTGGAGGGATCTCCCTAGGCGTACCATCTCTGAATAATCTGGTTGCGCCACTGAGTATTCTTCCCTGTGTCCTGGGATGTCTGGAATTGACATTTCTCCCCTTTGGACCACGGGGATTTTGGGTTCTGATGGGAGTATTTGAAGGATTGGGGGGAGAGAAAAGGATTCCTGGAGACAGATGCAATGGGTTCCAATCTTTGGTGCGGTAGAGGGCTGCTGGCAGACCTTTGAGGCTGACCATCTGACGGAAATCCTCCTGGCAGTAACTTAGATGGGCTTTCACAGCATTGAAGCTGCTTCTGTTTCTCACATCTTTCAACCAGTACTTGTTTCCTTCATCCTGTAGTAAAATCTCTCGAATTTTTCCTCTGCTGTGACTAGAATCAGAAGAATTTCCTTATCATTAGTCTTTTTACTTCTATAAATAATTTTATTTAAAGATTCTTGTCTGCCAGGGGGCAAAACTGACGCTGATGGAAATCCAAGTCCTGGCTCTGGCTCCCTGGTGCGGCCATTGTAACCTCTATTTCTAAGGGAAGGAGGAGTCATGGTAAAAATGCGTAAAAAGTTGTTAGTAGGAGATTCTTATAAGGAAATTTTTGTTAAAATTCAATTCACCAGATGACTTGTCTGATGGAGTAACAGAGGCTTCTCTGTGAGTGGTAATCTCAGAGGTTTCTCTGGTGTCACAGGGGTAGTGGTCTGTCAGACACTTTCAAAATGTCCAATTCAGGGGTAAGCTTGTCTACGTTGGTGGACACTAAAAACAAAGGAAATTAGTAAAAATGTTTATTTTTTACTTATTTAAAGATGTTTGCTTACTCTTCAGAATTTTCTTTGAAGAGGGCTGAAAAAGGTTTGTTTTTATGAAGAAAAGAGGTATAAAGTAATGTGAATGTGTTACTTTATTGAGAGTAATAGTAGTTGTACTGTGATTGTTATGCGGTAAAATCAAGTGGCTTGTTGTGAGTATGACAGACTTGAAAGGAGGCTGTTTTTATGTCTAAATTCCAGGTGGAAATGACAAAAAAAATGAGCTAAATCTTAGGAAGATGTGCCTGAGAGGGGATTAGTCTTCCTTTCAGGTTGAGAGAGTATATGTAAACTGATCAAATTGATCTGTTTAACAGTTGAATTTGTTATTTTTAGTTGTTTTTATTGGTTCAAATCACGGAGAGACTCAACGTGATTGTGAGATGTATTTGAAAGGGGATTATTCTTCCTTTCAGGGGGAGAAAGTAGATGTAAACTGATCAAATGATCTGTTTTACAGTTGATTTTAATTAGTTTACACTAATTTATGTTTATTTTTGATAAATCACGGAGAGACTCGACGTGATTTGTGAGATATTCCTGAAAGGGGATTAGTCTTCCTTTCAGGTTGAGAGATAATGTGTAAAATTGATCAAAAATGATCTAAACACCTGTTAATTTTGTTGATGTACACTCTTTTATTATGTACAATCACGGAGTTACTCTGAAACGTGATTTGTAAGGTGAAATAAGTCTCGACGGGACTAATACACACTGTTCTTGATGTGTAATAATGGAATAGATCAGACAGTTGTATTCTGCTGATTTTTCCCGTTATTTTGATGTACTCAACACCTTGATAGCTCAAGTATTGAGTGAGAAAGTCTAACGTCGACGATTCTTATGATTGGATATAAGGTCTTATCCGTGTATTACACTGTAGAATGTATGCTGGAACTTCCAGAAGGGCGTCGGCGCACGTATGTATACTGTAGATCCTGGAATATCCGGGGAATACAGTATGTAACACGTGATCAAGCTAGAAGATCAATCTTCCGATCACTTATACACTATGTAATATACACCTGGTATGTACTACGGTTGTATTACCACCTATATGCGGTAACTATGTGTATTACCACTATGTAATTCGTGATCGAGGAGGATTTGTAGAGATCAGGAGACTAGTGCCTTGGGAATGGAGGCTCTAGAGATTAAGGGAACGAGATTTTAGTAGTGTAAATCTACTACTGCGGTTCGAATGGTTACTCAGAATCTCTCTATGAGTAGTGGATCTACTAGAACGTAGAATTTTGAGGGGATTTTATTATAAAAAAGGCGCTTTTTCCCTATTTTTGATCAATATCTTCAGCCAGATATTGGTTTTTAATGTTATATGTTTTTGTACTTTATAATTTCGAGTATTTCT
>RDRW01000781.1:10000-30887 GCA_007896445.1 Puccinia hordei | reverse complement strand
TCCGCCTGACGCAGCCGTAGGAAGATAAGTGTCAGAACCACTCATCCTCAAACGATGATAAAGGATATATAAAAATAAAAGGAAAGATGCCTCACCCTCTCCGCAGGTTGGAAACAGAAAGAATTTCCCGGCCAGACCCCCAATATGGGGAAATAAAGGCAACCTCAGTAACAGAAACGGTTGGTTGCCCTTTTTCCTGGTTGGTTCCGGTGGTTCTTTGGTTTCTTCTGCAGAATAAACAGCTGTTAGCGGATAGTTAACTGGATCCCTTGCAACACCTTTACTCAGCAAGGGGACCGTTCCTCTTGCTTTTGTCTTCCTGATGTTGCCCTTTGCAGTTCTGCTTGTCCGCACACGCTGAAATTCCCTGGGAGAGTTCTAAAGTAAAATGATCTCTTATATGCGCTGTAGTTGATAGCTATCTACTTTGATGATAAGATAAGATAAGATCCCGCAACCCTGATACAACACTCTATTTATACAAAACTCCCCCGGTCCTGACGCGCAATCCCCAGTTCCTTCCCTGGAGCCCTACTTGCTCGTCTCCTCAATCCCGCATTGCACTGCAGCCTGTCCCTGACTACTATACCCCATTGACCCCTGCAGCCGTCTATCGCTCCCCTGCCCATGACTTCTGCTCTGTCTGCCCCCACTCCGCTTGCGGGCCTGGTGCCCCAAACCCTGTGGTTCCACCCGGTCCCCTACGTTGCGCATACTGAAGCGGCCTTTGTCCACCTGACCAATCAATGGCGCCAACATAGATTGTCACATGCTGCACCCTTGTGCTTTTCCCCGCAGAATGTCCGATGACATTTGGTAAGTACCCCCTCTTACCTCAGCCTCAGTCTGCCGCTGAGCCCGCAGCTGCGGGCTCAGATTCAGTGCTGCACCTCCTGTATATAAGTTCTCCCACAACGTGTGGCGTCTGAACAATTCCTTTCCGTAGACAGTGTAGGCAACATCATTGTGATGATTTCCACTGTACTGCCAGCATAATTGCCTAGGATGAAGTCATCCCAGTTAAACTGGGATGCACTCAACCCATTTAAACTTGGTTGAAATCAACTGATGAAATATAAATCCAAGGGACCCCCCTTGGTTTTATATTTCATTGGCTGAGGTCAACCTACTTTAAATTGGTTGTTTGCATCCTAGTTTAACTGGGATGAACTCAACCTAGGCAATCATGCTGGCAGTGCTGGACCTCTTTGACTGAGGAACGTCTTATTTTGTCCCTGGGTTTGGGGCATGTTCCTCTCAGTTGGTTTTTTCAATTGTTGGGATGGATCTGTTTTGTATAACAATGAACGATTTCTTTTTCACCAATCTTCTCTCGCTTTTCCTTCTTATCATCAAAATTATAGACGGTTTATTTTGACTTCTAACTCAAACGCCCCCTCTCCCGTTGCTCATGTTTCTTCTATCTCATCAGCTTCTTCTTGTGTATGTCACCTTTGCCTTGGCTATTTGGCTGTTAGAACCCTAAATTGTGCTATTTTTCATAACTCGGTGTACGGCCTGTTAAGTTAAGCCATGTTTTGTCTTTCCTCTTTCTCTTTCATGCTTCCTCCATGTCCATTTCATTTCACTCTCATGTCACAGCCTGTAGTTAGTATACCTGAGGCAGCAGACGTGGAAGGACCCTTTCATCATCCTTCCACAAACCTCAAACACCATCCACACGGTGCCTGCTGTCCTCAGGTATGTAGTCTTGTTTCTTTCCTCTTTGTTTCCTCTTTTGTTTCCTCTTTCTTGCGCTGTGTCAGTCTGATCGAAATTCATCATCCTTCCACAAACCTCGAACACCATCCACACGGTGCCTGCTGTCCTCAGTCCTCAGTCTTCTCGCCCGCTCTCGCTCATCAGGTTATGAGCCTGCGTTGACTACCAGCTACCGGCACGATAAAAATAGGTTTTTAGGTGTTCACCTCAACGTTTGTGAAACCTCAAGGATCACAATCATCTTCGACAACTTTCTCGCCTGTTGATTCTCGCTCAATTCCGATGTCGTCTGACAAATCTGCTCCGCCCATGGCATCTTCTTCCGAACATGTCAAAATCAATGTTGGCTTTGACTCCAACGTCTCCAGCCAGAAGGTCTCCAGCGCGAGACTACCCATTCTTACGGCACCCGGTCCAAACTCGAACTATCTTGACTGGGAGCTCGTCGTCACTGCCTACTTCATCGCTGTAGGCGTGAAATACGTTCTCTCCCCAGTACCCGTAGCAGAGAGAACCGAAGCCTGGAAGTCCGACAACAACGCTGTCGTCGCAGTCCTCACCCAGGCCATTGACAGTGCGAACCTCCGTCATGTCCGAGCCTATCGAGAGGATGCAGACGGAATGTGGACCGCTCTGCAGCGAGCTCATTTGGACTCCTCCACAGGCGGCCGAATCTTCTGGATCCGCAAGCTACTCCTTACGAAAATGGAGGGGGACGATATCCTGTCACATCTGGACAACATGTCAAACTGCTACGAGCGTCTAAACGCGCTCGTCACTCCAGAAAAACCGCTCACACCTTCCGATGTCCACTCCGCGGCCCTTTTGGGCTCCATTCCCGATGACTGGGTCGGTTGTGTGTCTCACCTCATGAATCAGGACGATGTCAAAACCGAGACCATTATCTTGGCCCTGAAGAACGAGCACACCCGTCGCCAAGCGAACACAGACACTGCAGTTTTGGCATCCTTTGCCTCTTCGAACAAAGGAAAGCCAAAGTCCAGTACTCGATCAGGCGATTCCAATACGGCAAAGACTCGTCATTGCTTCTTCTGCAACGTTGATGGCCACGACCTCAACAACTGCAAAAACTCCCGCCGACTGCTGACTGAGATCAAGGAGAACTCAAAACCTCGCTCCGAGAAGAAATTCACGCCCTCATCCTCGAAAACACCCGCCAAAGCCGGCAGGACTTCGGCTTCCACGTTGGGAATGTCCTCCCACAAATATGACAAGGACGAAAACTCCGATTATTCGGGTTCGGAGCTTGAAGTTACGGCCGGTAATGCCGTGGTATCTCTACTAGCCACACCCGGTATCACATCAGGGGGGGACGCCAATATCGACTCCGGGTGCTCAATGTCAATGACCCCGGATGGCTCAACCCTAAGCAGCCTCAAGCCAGACCGCACTCCGGTTCGACTCGCTGACCACTCCACCGTTGAAGCAACCCACCGAGGCGTATCCAAACTCCCCATAGATGGAGATCACTCCGTCAAGACACTGGTGGTGCCTTCCCTTCACAAGCCATTGCTTTTGGTTGCCGGTCTCTGCGACGATGGGTTGACGATTGTCTTTAACAAATCAAGCTGCGACTTCTACGTCTCCTCCGAAACTCAAATCGAAGGCGTTCTTGCCGGTCGTGGATACAGGAGAGGGAACTTGTACTACCTACCCTTGGAGCCTGTGAGCTCATGTTCTTCTCTCTCTGTCACTCCATATTCCTTTGACAACTCCCTCCTTGGCTACCACAATCGGTTTTCACATATAAGTCTCAAACCACTGAAGCATTTACTGAAATCTAACAACATCACCCCCTCAGTCATGAATGAAATCGCGGTTCAACAGTGCCCTACATGTGTTCAAGCCAAAATGCCCCGCAAAGCCTTCAAATCTCGATCCTCATACCAATCATCAACACCTGGCGAACTCATCCATACCGACGTCGGATCCTATGAGGTAAAATCGCGCAAGGGATATTCATACTTCATTACTTTTGTCGATGACTGTTCCAAACATCTCACTGTCTACCCAATGAAATATAAAAGTGATTCATTTGCGTGCTTCAAGCTATTCCGTGCCATGTTTGAGAAAGACGGTACCCGGAAAATCTTATCCCTGCAGTCAGATAATGGAGGAGAGTACATCTCCAAAGAATTCTCCTCCTATTTGTCCAACTCTGGTATAAAACACGAGCCCGGGCCACCACACTCACCAGAACTTAACGGTGTCGCTGAACGGACCAATCGTACAATCAGCAACCTAATCCGTTCATCCCTTATTAGCGCGCAAGTCCCAACATCTTTCTGGGCTGATGCCCTTCGCCACTCGTTATTCGCTTACAACTCTTTTCCCTGCGACACACCAAAAGGCTTTCAATCCCCAAACTCGATTCTCGACATCGCCCCAATTAATCTGAAGGAACTCCACCCGTTTGGCTGTCTGGTCTGGTACAAAGTCCCGGAGGCAAACCGGAAAAAGCTCGACAAAAAGGCCCGCGCCTCAATCCTTCTCTCCTACCTTTCAGACGGAAATGGGTATCGGCTATGTCATCTGGAGAAGCGCTCCGTCCTAAAATCACCGGACGTAATCTTTAACAAGTCGGTGTTTCCCTACGGAGTCAAACTCTCTCCTCCCCGTGCTCCTCTATCTGTTGAAATCTCATGGCCTGTCAGTCAGCCCAACAACAATCTTCCTATCCCTACGAATTCTCCAACTGATTCAACATCTCAGGACTGTGGGACACAAAGCCCTCCCCCTCAGGAACATCATTCACCCAAACCCGTCCCCTCACCCTTGGCCGCTCAACCTTCTTCGCCAAAGGACACAGAGCCTCAGCCACCGCCCTCAGATGCTCCTCTCAACATTCAACTCAAGCCCCGTTTTGATCGCCGTCTTCAAGCTTCAATACACGCTCCCAAGAATGCTCCTTGTGATCCAGCTATGATCTCATCGGATTCAGACAGCAACACACCCAACAGCCCAACTCCTCCAGAATCGCACACCTCACCAGAACTGTCCGTCATCTCTCTACCTCCACTTCCACACCCTTCTTCCTCTCGCCCCCCAACCTCCCCCTCTCCATCTCCCAAAATGAAATCCCCATCTCTCTCCCCTCCTATTTCGCCTCCCCCCCGTCCCTCTTCCCCCTCTCCACAACGTCCCATAACCCCTCCCCAACCACCAACCAAAACTAAATCTCCATCCCCTCCCCAGTCCCCACCGCAACGACGCTCTGGCCGCGATCGGAAAGCTCCCAATCGCTACGGAAACTGGGCCAAGAATGCTGCTGTTGATTCGGATGTTGACACTCCCAAAACCTGGAAACAACTCCTCAAGTCGCCGAATAAACACCGATGGCTTAACGCAGCCAATGACAAATTTGCTTCTCTGCTTGGCATGCAGACCTGGAAACTCGTGCCGCGCCCTGAAAAGCGAAAAATAATAAAATCAAAATGGGTATTCAAGATAAAACGTAGACCAGACCGAAGCATCCAGAAACTAAAAGCTCGCCTAGTTGCCATGGGATACTCCCAAATTCAAGGACTCGACTATGATGAGGTCTTCTCGCCAACCTTACGACTTGAAACTCTCCGCTTAATTCTCAGCCTACTTGCCAGCCGAAACTGGAAAGGTCGACAAGTTGACTTCAAGACCGCGTTTCTAAACGGACACCTTGACACTCCAATCTATATGGAGCAGCCACCAGGCTTCGAGGACCCGCTCCACCCGGACTGGGTGTGCGAAGTAAACCACTCCCTATACGGATTGAAGCAATCCCCAAGGCAGTGGAATCTTGAACTCCACAAAGCCCTCATCGACATTGGCTGGAAAAACTCGACCTGCGACCCCACGTTGTACTTCAAAATAATCTCAGACAAACTAGTCGGCGCGCTCACCACGCACGTCGATGATCTCGCCATCGTGGGGGAGCCTACTGTTGTTGATTCCATAATAACTGCTCTAGGAAAACGTTTTGAAATTGGAGCAGACAAAGAACTTCACCATTTTCTTTCCCTCAAGATCTCACGCAACATCCCCAACAAGTTTGTCTACCTTAACCAGTCTCACTACATCAACGAACTCTGCAACAAATTCCTTGATGGAAAATCCACCCCAGTCCCTACTCCTACTGACTCCTCCTTCAAAAATCTTGGCACTCGAGCCCCATCCGATCTCCCGTCGCCTGGCCCGTATCCCCAGCTCATTGGGTCTCTCCTCTGGGTCTCTCAATGCACCAGACCCGATGTTGCTTTCGCTGTGAACAGACTGTCCCAGCATCTTCGAGACCCATCGTCGGCTCACTGGTCCGCAGGTATTCGTATCCTCAACTATCTGGTAACAACAAAAGACTTGAAGCTACGACTAGGCGGAGATTTGACTTTCTCAGGATACTCTGATTTGGACTGGGCGGAGGATCGGGACGACCGCCGCTCCACTTCTGCCTACACCTACCGCATTGGCGACGGAGCCATCTCTTGGAAGTCCCGCAAGCAAGCTACCGTCTCTCTCTCAAGCACCGAAGCTGAGTACAAAGCCCTATCAGACTCTTGCAAAGAGGGTCTCTGGTTAAGACACTTGCTCACGGAACTCCGACTTCGCCCCGACACCGCCATCCCACTACACGTCAACAATGAAGGTGCCGAAGCACTAGCCAAGAACCCCGAACATCACGCAAGAACAAAACACATACACGCACGATATCACTTTATTCGAGAATGCGTCCGTGACACCGAAATCACCTTGCTTCATGTATCCACCAAGGATATGTTGGCGGACATGCTCACCAAACCGCTTCCCCGAGTCGCCCTGGAAAAGCACCGCGAGATGTTTGGACTTGTCAACTGATCCCTCACATCCCTCCCCATCCTTTCCCATTCCCTTCCTTCTCAATCCAACTCTTCTTCTTCATCTTATTTTTTTCTTTTTCTTTGTCCATGTCATCAGCAAGGGGGGGTGTTAAGTTGAGCCATGTTTTGTCTTTCCTCTTTCTCTTTCATGCTTCCTCCATGTCCATTTCATTTCACTCTCATGTCACAGCCTGTAGTTAGTATACCTGAGGCAGCAGACGTGGAAGGACCCTTTCATCATCCTTCCACAAACCTCAAACACCATCCACACGGTGCCTGCTGTCCTCAGGTATGTAGTCTTGTTTCTTTCCTCTTTCTTTGTTTCCTCTTTCTTGCGCTGTGTCAGTCTGATTGAAATTCATCATCCTTCCACAAACCTCGAACACCATCCACACGGTGCCTGCTGTCCTCAGTCCTCAGTCTTCTCGCCCGCTCTCGCTCATCACGGCCTCCCTGACCAAAACTTCAATTCTTCAACTAAGAAATGCAACTCTTGCTCCCTGTCCAAGAGCAGACATGTTCCAGTGTCTTCCCCTTTGCATGACATTGCGTCACAGCCTGGCTCAGTTGTTGCAATTGATTTGAGTGGTCCTTTTCCTGAGTCGATTGATGGATACATGTATGGTCTTGTTATTCACAACATTTTCTCTTGTATGACTTCTACCTTTGGTCTCAAGCGGAATTATGATGCCTGTGACTCTGTCACTGATTGGATTCTCAACTTCAAAAAGCACACAGGCCACACAGTTTTCTGTATAAGATCTGATAATGGGGGAGAGTTTATCTTGAATAGACTCAACGATTTTCTTAAAGCCAATCAGATACGCCATGAGATGATGATTCCTTATGAACATCATCAAAACAGTAACGTTGTGCAAACCAACCGGTCTTTACTTGACATGTCCCGGACATTTTTGATTCACACTAAACTTCCTCCCTTGTTAGGGTTCCAAGCACTCAAGCAGGCAACTTTTGTCTTTAACCGCATTGTTCACAGTGACTCTACAAAGACGCTGTACGACATCTGTATGAAGTGCAAGCCTTTGCTCGACATTTTGCACATTTTTGGATGTCAAGCTTATCTCCACAATCTCAACTACGCCAAGCAGTTTGTTCCTTGGGCCAAGCCGTTGATCCACGTCAGGATTTCGGATGTTGCTCACAGTTGGATTTTGTGGGGTCCAATCTTGAACAAATTAGAAAGAGGCGCGTCTGTTGTTTTTCACAAGGACGAACTTCCGTATAATTCTTCCAAACCTGAGGATCTGACCGCTGTTTTAAGCTCCATTACCATTCAGCATCTGGGTTATTTTTCCCTAATGAAGGAATTTGACATCCAAGACGCCTGTCTTGATGCCCCGGTTTCTGTGTCTTCATTCATCTCCTATGCTCCGGAAAACTACCGACAGGCAATGGAGTCTGACTCCAAAAGCAAGTGGCTCCAGGCATGCGCCAAGGAAATCAACATGATGGCTTCTCTTCATGTCTGGGATGAAGTTGTGCTGTCGCCCGGTCTTGAAGTACTCAATTGCCGGTGGGTTTTTGCCCTGAAACGTAGTCAAGAAGGGGTTGTCACCCGGTTTAAATCTTGTATCATGGCTTATAGGTTTCACCAGATTCAAGGTGTAAATGTAGGCAAGACTTTCGCACCTACCCCCACTTTTACCTCCTCAGAGTGCTGCTGGCCATTTCCTAGCGTTTTTCCTGGCCAGTAGCTTCCTTCAACATCAAATCTGCGTTCCTACACTCGGACATTGATCATGACGTTTACATTTAACCTCCTCCTGGTGTTTTTGTCTCATCAGGCTGTGTCCTCAAACTTCGGAAAGCGTTGTATGGGACTCGCCAGGCTAGTAGATGTTGGTGGCTTCATCTCAAAGACCGACTTTCTTCCATTGGTTTTCTTCCAAACCTCGAGGACCAATCAACCTATGTCTATTGTCAAGGTTCAAACATGGTGTTCTTGTGGGTTCACGTCAATGATGGTATTTTCACTGCGAATTCTCCTACTCTTCTGAGGTCTCTACAAAAGAAGCTGGATAACATTCTTGATTTGAAATGGGATGTCAGTCTTTCTAGCATAGTTGGTCTTTGAGTACGCAAAGTTCCTGGCGGTTTTCGCATTGACCAACCTCTTTTGGTTGAGAAAATCACTAGTTTGATTCCTTCCAACATTAAGACAAGAACACCTATTCTGTCTTCCAATTTAACCTCAAATCCTTTGAAGGAAATGGACCAACAATATCTTTCGGTAATAGGCTGCCTCCTTTATCTATCTCAAGGTTCACGACCTGACATCTCCTTTGCAGTGAATTTTTTGGCTTGTTTTTCCATGGCCCCTGACGACTCTCATTGGTCAGCACTGGATCATCTTGTGTCGTACATTTGGTTCACCACTGCGGCATCTCTTCCAGTGATTTCAGGAGGCAATGAGTTGGATTGCATCAAGACTTTTGTTGATGCAAATTGGGGGGGTGAAGGGTCTAGATCGGTTCACGGCTTTATTTCAACGGTGTACGGAGCGCCGGTATCTTGTTTCTCCAAACATCAAACTTGCTGTGCTTGCTCAACTTGTCAAGCGGAGTACATGGCCTTATCCTTTGCATCCAAAGATGCCTGTTACGTCTCTTCTCTTGTCTCAAATTTTTTCTCCATCACACCTCCTCTACTCCTGTCCGACAACAAGGCGGCCGTATACATTTCAAAGGATTGCGGAACCCGGAAGGAGCACTGTCACATCAAGCGGGAATTCCACACAATCAACGAACTCCTATATCAAGAAAAGGTTTGTCTGGACTGGATTTTGACGGACAATCAACTTGCCGATATTTTCACTAAGGCCCTTGGTTGGAAGAAGGTCAACGAGTTTGCCACTCACACAGGCTTGCGATGCTTGCCTGACACTTTGGCAAGTAAAGGGGGGAAAATATGCGCTAGCTGCTAGTTACATATGCCCCCCGCATCTGTCCATATACCTCCATGCACTCAGGATGTACTTTTAGGTCTTCTTGACAGAAGTTAACCATTCATGTCTTATTATTTTCTAGTCCGGCGTACAAGGCTCAAGTTGGGGCATCCTAAATTCTGAATCATTTTATCTTTTTCTCATTTTATTATTATTTGATTTCTCTGGCCCGGCAAACCCATGATTACATGCGTCTTCAAGATAACTTGAGCACCCCGGATGGTTTTCAAGTCAACTTGAAGACAGCCAAGGGTTTCCAAGTCTACTTGAGAACCATCATAAGGTTTTCAAGTCAACTTGAAAACCCTGGCCGGACTTCAAGTCAAACAGGAAACCAAAATATGGTTTTCAAGTCAACTTGAAGACCGCCGAGGGTTTTCAAGCCGACTTGAAGACCACCCAGCGTTTTCAAGCCAACTTGAAGACCGCCCAGTGTTTTCAAGTCAACTTGAAAACCCTGGACAGGCTGTCAAGCCCACTTGAAAACCCATCGGGGGTTTAAGAGTCATTCAGGGGGGATGTTGGTGCAGTCAATGGCACCTTGTGATTTCTGGACTTAGGCTGAGTCCAATGTGATTATGTAATTTTTTAATCATCAATTTGCCAACAATCATCATAGAATTTTTTTTCTTGATCATTAAATTAGCAATAAATCAGCATAAATAAACATATACTGGAAAATCAGTATATGAAATTCTGATCACAAGTAAAGTGTCAATTGAATGATTCAGAATGCTGCGGCAAGTTGATGAGTTTGAACTTATGCATGAACATATGCAAGAAGCAGAGATGATTTAAGTTGAGCTCGCCGGTCCTTGAGTACAATCCTTAGACTCGAGAAGATTCAACGACTCTAAACGCACTCAGACTCGTCCCTTAATCAACTGTTGACTTCAACCCAGCCTGTTCAAACTCTAGTTCCACTTCAGCAACTCATCATAGACATAGGAAATTCAGGAGGAGCCCAGAAGTAACTCAAGTGGAGGTATACTTTAGTTTCTTCTCTCTCTCTGATTCTTGTGACTATGATTGTTGATCTATTTCTCTCTTTTATCAGGCTTGTTTTTACTCTCTTTATCTCCTAAAAAGAATTCTGTTTTTGTTTATTTTTGAGTCATAGTTAGGACTAGCATAACAAAGGTAATTAATGAACTCACTCATTTATCTCATCAAAAGATTTCTTTACTTATGTTCAGTTTCAATTATTTCTTTCTTTCTTGTTTCCTAGTTATCTACTACTATTAGTTTTTTGTGTTGCTGCAATAAAGTAATTGATCTCAAAATCCTACATAAAGATTGTGTATATTAATTTTTTGGTCACGTAATTGGCCATTCTGTATAAATATTTGTGAAGAAATAATTGGCCATAAACCAGCATACATAAGGAAGTACTCTTACACAAATTTTACAAAGAATATTGGCCATATCATGTCATGAAGAAGATCACATGTGGTACCTTGAGCTTGATGCAGCACTAGGGCCATAATTTTGGTGTTGAGGGTCATTAGATTCCCTTGGAGTTATATGAGGGCTAAAATAGGGTTGCTGAGTTAGATTTGATGTTGACTGATATGGTGACCTTGAAGCTAAATGGGGGAGGGGGGGGGTGATATGTCATTGGAGTTGCATGTGGGCTAAAATTGGGGTAATTTGATCCAGCTCTAGGACTATAATTTAGGTATTGTGGATTATTGGATTCCCTTGGAGCTATATGAGGGCTAAAATAGGGTTGCTGAGATAGATTTGATGTTGACTGATATGGTGACCTTGAAGCTAAATAGGGGAGGGGGGGATGATATGTCTTGGAGTTGCATGTGGGCTAAAATTGGGGTAATGTGATCCAGCACTAGGGCTATAATTTGGGTCATACAATGATCTAGATTCAACCTGGGGGGCTGAATTGAGGGTGGTTGGATCTCCTTGTAGATTCCACATTCTTTCCCTTCTTTTTTCTCTGACTATTATTCCATATTTTCTGACCACAAGAAGCAGCTGTCTGCATGTCATGCTCTGTAATAAAGTCAGCTTGTAATTGGGAAATGCTTCTGTTCAATGCAGGGTGACAATGTGAGAATGCATTCAACAGATAGCTGTTGTAGGCTTTGTGATGCATTTCACGTTGTGAGAACTCCTTTGGGACAGGTGGCAGTTCTGCAAGGGGGAAATACCAGTAATAATATTTCAAATATGTAAGAAGATATTACAACTGCTACGGGTGGTTTGAAAGACCTGCCCCTCTATGATACTCCACAAGAGCTATCACAACAAATTTATTTATTCTTTATTTGTTGTGGCAAACTAATGATAGAGAAAACTTATGTGTAGCAGTCTCTATCAGAACTAGATCAAACTTGAATTCAGTGGAAATGGGTTTGGTGGAATTTTTATGGGCAATAGAGCCGGGGTGATTTACAACAGGCTTGAGTCAGATGAGGGAAATAAGTCTTAAATTAAATATCTTTTATGTGTTTTTTTTTATATATTTGTAATTGAAGTGTAGATAAACTAGTAAAAAGAATTCTTGATGGAACTGATGTTATATGTGAACTATTCAAAGTTTAGTTGCCCTCTTCCTTAACCTTCAGTTAAGAGCAAAATGGGTTAAAGTCAATTTTACTTGTTAAGAGCACAAATGGTGATGTTAGCTACTGGACTACTTATATATCCTCTGAGGTATGAAAGATTTTTGATGGGTCACTTGATTGAGATCACACTGTGGGATTTACTTGGATTTGTGATGGAAACTCTAAATGAGATGTGTGTTCTGCTTTGGATTCCTCCTCTGCATCCTCAAACTGAGGAGAGAAAACCTCCTCCTTTTATAGTAAAACGTGAGGGATTTCTGCTGGAGTGACTGCCATCAAGGTGCTTATATGATGGTGGTGGTAAGGGGTATCCATGTGGTGGTTGTGGTATCCATGTGGTGGTGGTATCCATGTGGTGGTGGTATCCATTAAATATACTACAACTATGCACTTGAATCTAATTCTATACTATGTACTATCAATATATATTCCTAAAGTCTGAAATAACAGTTTAATCCAGATATCTTTTAAACGAGGGGAGCTAGCCTAGTGGTTCCAGTGAGTGACTAGGGGTTAAATGACCGGTAGAACCTAATTATGCAATAATACATCTAGAAATATGTCTCCTTCTCAATAGTAAACTGTGACTCTATGTGATTTGATACTTGGAACACATTTGGCACACCACATCCTCCCCCAACTTAATGCTGTCCGCAGCATCCCTGTGTTACAAGTATCAGAAAGATGAACACAAATAAAACAAACTCCTAAAGGCTGGAAGTACTAAGATCCAACATCCAGTTTCAAGTCCCCAAGCATACTATAGACCATTTATCTCTCCCTTCATTGCAGGAATTAAACCATAAACCCCATTCCTAACCAGTAGCCAAATCCAACAAACTCAAAAAACAAAACTCACAAGTGTGCAGATACAACTAATTCAATAGCTATCTCTATCCAATATCTCTCCTCTAAACTTAAAATAACCCCTCTGAAATTAGCTACCCGTTATTGAATCCTGCATAAATTCTCTTCCTTAATAACTGAAATTGATTCCTGTCCCATAGTATTTCATTGGTCCTCCTTCCTGATGCAACCTGTCCCTTCCTTTTTTTTATTTTTATTTCTTCAGTTATTTTCTATTTATTTATTTATTTATTTATTTTTAGTCTTCCGTATCGTTCAAAAAATCTTCACTGTCTTCATCTTGCCCCATCTTGTCCCCATCTTCATACAGTTCTCCCCTAGGATAGAATTTCTTCACCTGATTTGCGGCATACCTTCTTGCCAGTTTAGTTCCATCCAGTTTCTCAAGTTCATAAGGTCCGTTTAATATCTGCTCCCTAACTCTATATGGCCCGTTCCATCTGTTTTTAAACAGAAGTCCCCACTTATTTTCCAAAGCTTTATTATACACCAGAACCAGATCCCCAGGTTTAAGTGGATCTCTCATACAATGCGCAAGCCTTCTATCCCAATATTTTACAGAATCTGCCCATGCTTTCTCCAATGCCTCTTTGGCTTTCTGAATATTTTCTTCCCTCTGAGCTAGCTGGTCTGCTCTTATTCTCAATAAGTCTGCTGTGGATTTGATCTCTGTCCAATCTACGCTAAGGTAACTCTTAAGTTCCATATCTACTGGCAACACGGCTGGCTGTCCAAACTGTAGCCCAAAAGGAGTGTATCCTGTAGTCCTCTTGGTGGATATTCTATCTGCTAGTGTTACTAAAGGTAGGTAATCTTTCCATTTCTTCCCTTCTTCCCCACACATTTTTATTAGAGCATCCTTAATTTCTTTATGCCCTTGTTCTATCATTCCCTGCGCTTCTGGGTAATAAGGGGTCACAACTCTTAGCTTGATACCTGTTTTCTTCATGGCTAATTGGAGTTCCTTCTTAAATTCTGCACCTCCATCTACTGTTACTTCTTTTGGAATTCCATATCAACAGACCCATTTGGATGTAAACCATTCCGCAATAGTTTTAGACTTGAGATTTGTCAAACCCACTGTTTCCGCCCAACCAGAGAAGTCATCTCTAGGAATTATAATATACTTCAACTTCCCCGCTTTTACGTGTACTGCATCCATGCTTACTTTTTGGAACAAGGTTGATGTTGCTGTTGATTTTCCTTCTTCCTTAGGAAGGTCCTTGCTCCTCTTCTGACAAGCTTCACATGTTTGAACCCATTTTCTGGAAATTTTCTTCATTCCTTCCCACCAAAATCTCTCTCTGACCCTTCTTTAAGTTTCCAGCACTCCCCTATGCCCTAAGTCCATGTGTAATGACTTAAGTACCTGAGCCTGGATATGTGGATTTGAGACTACCACTTGATTTTAGGGTATCCGCCTCCTTTTGAGTTGGCCCTCTTCCACAAAGAACATTTGAGATCTGCGTTTGATTCTTATGAATTCTTTGTCTTCACAATTCTCAGGCCTCCTCCAACTTAATAGATAATCTGCCAAAAGGATGTTTGTGCGTTAAATTCTATCTCTACCCCAAGTTTTGTTAGATTGACTTCCTTGGCTCCAAACCCAGGGTGTGGTGTCACCCAAGGTGTTCCTTCATCAAATTCCTTTAACTCTTCATGGTCTTCCGGTGTTCTTCTTGACAGACTGTCTGGCATTGTAAAGGTTTTTCCTGGCTTATGTACCAAATCAAAAGAAAACAACTGGATAAATGCTACCCATCTTGTCATTGGTGCACTTGGAAGGCTAGGGGTGTTGATCATTTCCATGAGCGCCTGTGCATCCACCTTTAGCTCAAAGTGCTGCCCCCAAAGGATAGTCTGCAGCTTTTTCAAAATCTGTGCAACTCCACATAACTCCAGTTTTGCTTGAGAATACTCTGACTCCCTTCTTGAAAATCCTATTGACTCATAAATAACTGGTCTGTATATATTATCCTTGTCTTCTTGCATGAGTACCGCTCCTGCCGCAATGTAACTAGAGTCTACAGCCAATGTTATTTTTCCTGCTTTTTCACCATATTCCAAATTCTTGAGGACAATCTCTTCCCCAAATATTTTTTTCAGTTCCTCAAAAGAAGTGTCACATTCTACACTCCAGTCAAGCTCCACATCCTCTCTTGTGAGTCTCCTTAAGGATGCAGCTATAGTTGAAACGTTCCTAATGAACATTCTAACATAGACGCAGAGTCCCAAAAAGCTACAAATAACCTTGTTATTCTTAGGTGTTGGCCAGCTTTCTATCTTATTGACTTTCTTTGTTGACATAATTCTTCCTGCCTGGGAGACAAAATGTCCTACTATGTCTAATGCCGGGACACAACAGGCAAACTTTTCTCCCAATATAGTGAGTCCGGCTTCTTCTATCCTGAATAGAATCCTTTCTAAAGTTATGGCATATTCCCAAACAAATCTGTGTATCCCAGGGTTTTCTTGTAGTGTTTCATTATTATAAGTAGAGATAGGACCTTTGATTCCCCCGTCGTCAATAAAAACTCCAACATGATCTGGTATCTCATCTTGAAGAATCCAGGTCATCTGAGCTTGGTAAACAGCAACAGAATTAGTTGCCCCCTGTGGAAGTCTTGTTAATTGTAACCGCCCCAGAACTGTTTCAAATGTTGTAAGTGGTCAAGAGGTGGGGTCAAGCTCCCTCTCATCATAACCACCCATTATATCTTCCAAGCCGTAACAAGCCCTTCCAGAAAAAGATTCAACAAACTCCTCAATCTTGAGAGGCAATCCTGCATCCTTGATTGTTACTTTACTTAGAACTTGGAGGTTGTGTACAATTCTAAGTTTCCCATTTGACTTGGTTACACAAAACACAGGACTAGAGTATCTGGATGTAGATTGTTCATAGAGCCCAGTTTTTATTCTCCGCCGTACTAATTCTACAAAATCTGGGAGGATGGGTTTTGGGATTGGAATTGGCTTCTTTTGCCAGGGCTCGTGTGCTACTACTGGGATTTTATATGGTTGGCCATAGGAATGATGCAATAGCCCTCTTTCCTCCTTGTCAGAAGCAACTGATTTTTGCCTCAGTACTATTACATGTTTCAAAAGATTTAATTCTTGCCCTGAAAGCCATTCAGGTGGCCCAAAGTTGACTGTTTTCAACCTCTCGTGGGTAATTCTTCCACTAGGAATAAACTCTGGCGGATGAGGGGTGAGGGGTGTTTGATAAGGATTTCTTGACAAAAGTGGCCGCTGAAGAGGGGGGTTTATATCTTGAGGCATGGGGTGGTTTATTGGCCTAATTTTCTTATCAACAGTTTTGTACTTGGCTGCTAACACTGACTTATCCATGGCTTGGGTGTGTGAAATTGTGATTTTTCAAGTCTATTTAGGACTTGCCGCAGTTTAAGGTCATACAGGACCCTAGTACCAGGAGCTATGTATGGGCTTTGTCCTATGATAAGTTAGGTTTTCATTCCCTCATACTACCTTTTATTTATTTATTCATTCTTTTTAAATTTAAATTTACTATGTTATGTTTTATTGATGTTTTTTTTATTTATTTTATTTTATTTTCTATTTTCTATTTTTATTTTTATTATTATTATTTTCTTATTATTATTATTATTATTTATCATTGATTTATTTTTTCTGCTGTGCCTCCTACAGACTGGTGTCTTGCACACAAATATGTATTATGTGGTATGCACCCCCCCCCCCACCTACTTATGGTTAATTGAGTACCATGGTGGCCACTCAATTTCAACTCATGTAAGATTTTATTTGGCTTCCTCAACTCCATCAATAATGGCTGATAACCACTACTGATGATATGGTTCTTGTTTACCACCACCATAGCTGGACCCACCATGCATACTGGTCCACTGCCAATTGGACCTCAACAGAAATCCGTTGCTGGTTTCCCCTCTTTTTTTCTGTAAAAAATCTAAGTTTTCCCTGCTCTTTCTTTTTTTTTTCTCATTGACACCATGTCTGACTCTATTCCTCCCTCCCATCACCCTCTAGTGTATTCTATCTCAACGGATTATGCGCCCACCAATTCCTTTGATGAGGATGGTGACTCTTATACCAGCTTCGGATCCCTACAAACCCCTCCCCAGCTCCAAGAAGCAATCCGACACCTTTTTGATGGGGGGTTCCCCACTCTGTTCCCTGATTCTTCCACTTCACATCCATCTGGTCCCGGCTCCCCGCTTGATCCTATGTCTGCCCATGTCCCAGCCTCGGTGATTGGGGAAAATCTTAATGAAATCACCCCCTTATTAGGCGAAACATTTGGTGATTGTCGAACCCACTTGCGGGTAGCTGCGGCGTCACCGGTCTATCCTCCCTAGGATAACACAGCTTGAATGGTATGCTTTTTTACTATTTGAGTGAAGAGGTGTACCCAGTATGCTGTTGACCTCCTGGAGGTTTCTGCAAGAGTTTTTTGTTGACCTCTACTTTTGTGTGGAGCGTGTTTGCCTTGACTTTATCCATTGTAACCAAGCCAAGGTGAAAGTGGAACTCTATCAAAGTTTGACTGAAGCCATTGACAGAGAGGGAGACTTTACTGGGAAGAAGGTTGTACTACCCTCAACATTTATAGGTGGACCTAGGGCCATGGCCCAGTTATATCAGAATACAATGGTGATGGGCAAGAACTGTGGCCCGCCGTCTCTGTTCATCACCATGACTGCTAATCTGGAATGGCCCAAGATTACATCTGTCCTCTCCAGGCATGAGTTGCCAAGGAACTGACCCAATTTGATCAGCACCGCCTTCCAAATGAAACTTGAACACCTCATGGACAACTTAACACAGAATAAATGTCTTGGAACCAACCTTTGTTTGGTATATACTGTTAAATTTCAAAAGAGGGGACTCCCTCATGCTCACATAATCTTAATCCTTGACCACAACTCCATGCCTGATACACCTGAAAATACAGATTGGCTTTTTTCATGCAAGCTGCCAAATCCTCTCACTGAGCTGGTCTTTTTTGGGATAGTCACACAATGTATGCTTCACGGACAATGAAAAAATGGGATGAGGTGTTGGACTGGTTCTGGTTGTCAGTACTGGTTCCCCAAACCTTACTGTGATGAGACAACAATCACACTCAGTGACTTCCCAACGTATTGCAGGAGAGAAAACGGCCAATCTTTTCTTAAAGGGACCTATAATTATACCAACCAGTATTTGGTTGCTTACAATAAATACTTGATTCTTTGGTTTTCCAAATCCAAAGTCCAGCTAAACCTGACAATCCTGAAAAATTTGGTGATGGCTTCTGCCTAGATTTTTTGGCCACCTTTACCTACCATCTCCAAGCGGGTTTGGGCTCATATTGATGGTAGGTGGGAAAAAAACCTGATATTCCTCTAATAAGTGCAGTAGTTGTATTCAAGCATAATCTGTGATCAGCCACTATTAAAATACAAATTTACATTTCCTTTTGTGCTATCCTCACATGGATTCTTCTATTCACTCTGGCCAGGAATAAAAATTGGATTATGTATCCTAAACTACCACTTTGTCTAAACCCGTAACAAAAATTATCCTGCAATGAGAATTGTTACTCAACCCAAATGCCTGATTTGTAATTTTTTTTAAAACCATTGGACTCCTAACCCAAATTTGTGAACATTTGTATTCTGCAAATAGACATAATTCTTCATGCAACTCCACTCAGAAGGACCAAAAATCATATATGGCATGTCAAACCAGGACTCACTGGAATTACTGCAATTGCTGATCCAGTACCCATCAAAATTTTATCCTGTCAGCTTGCTACTAGTTCAGAGACAACCTGACTAGAACAATAAATAAGTAATAATTAATTAATAAAAAATACATATAAAAGAGACATTATTACACAAGTAATAATGTACCACAAATTATAATAAAACATAAGAAAAAGATAAAATATTAGAATATAAACATTATTACATGGTAATAATGTAATAAACAAATATAATAGATAAATAAATAATAAAATAAGTAATAACTCATTAACCTTTGAGATAAGTGAGAATATTATTTAATACTGAAAGAGAAAGTAAACTAACCTAGGGAACCTCAGCCAAAGTATCCTAGAAAACTTACTCCTTTTAATAATAAAATTAACTTAAAGAATACTCCTACTAAGCGCTAAAAATACTTACTAGGTATAAACATATGTAATATGAGAGTATTCTAGTAAGTAGAGGTCCTTAAAATACGGGATAATTACTTAAATAAACTATGTAATTATCCTTTAAACACATAAATAAAATATTAAATAACATTTGACATAAATACCACACTGTTTTATAGTCTTTGTATTATTGTTAACTTCTACAAATACATACTGTATAAGTTAATAAATATAATAATATATAAAAGACACAAAACAGGGGATAAAGAAAACATTAGAATACTGCAAACAAGTCTAAAAGAACTTGTACAATTAAAATAAATGACAAGCTCCTTTAATCACAGGAAAATAACAAATGATGACACTTTTCCCAAGATTGGTGCTTGTCAAATAATTGAATGGAGAGCTGTAAAAGGGCCCACCATGAAAGTAGGACAAGAACTATCATTTTACAGAACATTATATATGAAATAACCAAATTAAACAGAAATAAGATTCTGTACTATAATTTGATTATTTATTTTTTATTCTATTGATTAAGTGATCAATACATGTTGTACATAAAACATAGAGCTCTTGAAGGGCCCTCAGATGATGTCTACAGATGACTGACAGGCTGTAATAATTATTGACAGCCTTTACATGTAATAATTTGATAAATTACATCATTTATTTCTACTAAGGATAACTCCTTCCTTGTAGTGTTCCCATAGCCAAAAGAACACTTTATGTTTCGCCATCAGGGCTCCAGAAAGGCATTTAAGAGGTCCTTTCTTCCCCCTGTATGTTTATGCCCCAGATTTATCATATTTACAACCAGCATTTCACCAGTCCAGCATACTAGTGTCCTGCCCAGTAAATCAGTCTTCAAGAATTCAAAGCCTCTTTTCCTCAACCCCAACTGTGTCCAGTCATCAAGCCCAACTTTCCAACCGCTCCCAACTGTCAATTTTACCTTAAGAAAGCCTCCCCTCCTCCTCTTAAAGCCTACAGTAAGTCTTGTTTCACTAGGAGTTGTGGCCCTTTTTTAGCCACTATTTTTACTGGGCACTTAAACACCCCTGCTTGCAGGCCCCAGTGTAAAAGGTTACAAAGCTTCAAACCTCTAAAATAATTTATTACATATTATTTTTAGCCTTGCACCTTGTGTAGCTAGAAGGTTATCAGTCCTTGGCATCACAGAGAGTGACAATTGGGGGTCTGGCCGGGAATACCTTTTTTATCATTGGATAAAAAATTCCTTACCTTTTTCCTACTAACTATTTTTTTTTTAAAAAAAATAAAATAAAAATCTCTCAAAAAAAAACATCCAAACCACTTCTTTTATTCCTTATTCTTCCCAGTATATATCCTCTGGAAAATTTGTGAAAAATCCATAAAAAATTACATATCTTTTACTACATATTTTTACATATAAAAATTGTTAAAAAATTCATAAAAAATCTCATAAACTTTTTGAAAAAAATCAATAATTTTTTTTTCTTTTACCCTTATAAAAAAATCTAACTCAAAAACATATTTTTACATATCATAAATATTTTTTCCTCAAAAAAATACTCATCTACCTCTACCTTTATTTATTTTATTTTTTAGTGAATTTAAAAGAAAACACGGAACTGATACAGTATTATCTTCAATATTTAAGATTGAAAAAAGAAGAATACATTGCAAACTATATTCCATCATCTTGGGAATTACTAACTCGCAAAGAACAGCTGCAGATAGCTACTCATCACCTACATATACAGCAAGAAAAAGATCT
>RDRW01000781.1:0-7500 GCA_007896445.1 Puccinia hordei | reverse complement strand
AACAGTTTTTTTTTTGTGATTTTAATTAACCATAAATCATAATAAAATCAATACTGTTTTTTTTCTTTCAAAAAAAAAGAAAAAGGTCAGGTCAGTTGGGCCACCACACAACCTGGAAAAAAAAAATCAGGATATAAATGTTGGTTGGGGGGGGTGGGAAACAGACCAAGACAAACCAGGTATAACTGCAGAAAAACCAGGTGGTATGTTTATTAACCCCCCAAAAAAGATATGACCCAGGTCACAAGGCCAGAAAGATGAATATAAGATGGACAATAATTGGATAAAAAAAAAATTAAAAAAAAGGAAAGAAAGTAGACAAAAAATATTACTTGGCTGTGTAAGGTTCTTGAGCTCACTCAGAGAGTGACTTGATTACATGCAGTGCAGTGTGCAATAGTTCAAGTTGGTATGACTTGAATGCACAACCTAGATTGCCTGGAATCTGCAGAACTCACAGAACAAAAAACTACACTTTCAGGACTCTTGAAAGCAGCTTGTGTGTATGAGTCTGATGCCTCTGCGTAGTAGTTTCAAGGGTGTTATCATGGCACACTTAATGTCTATTTGAGAGGTTGCCATCAAGGTATGCGCAAGTTCTTCTCTAGCTTAAAGGGGCAAAGAGGGTCATCCTCGACTGATCTGTTATACCAGGCTCATAAGGTGGTTTGATTGAGGCTCTGAAATCCAACAATGAGTAGAAAACGTTTGGAGATGTGAGAAAAAAATATGAACTGCAAAGATATAAAGGAAAACCAAAGTATAAACAGAACAAGGCACGAGAACGATATCAAGTGCAGACAAACAATCTGCTAAGGGTAGCAGAAGATGAAGTCACACTGTGCAAGGATAGGGCCACTATAATACATTATGTTTTTTTTTCTCGTGCGGGGAGGAAGGTGTACGCAGATTAATGTTGAGACCAGTTGATAGATTCCAAGTCAATCCCATCTTGTACCATCTCCCATAAGGGACTCAATTCACGCAGGCCTAAAAAAACAAGTGGGGGAATCAGTTGAAACGATCAAGATAGGTAATAGAATGATGATATGACTGACGAGTGACAACGTCGACGATTTTATCAGCAACGTAATCGACCTCTTGTTCAGTAGTAAACCGGCCAATCCCAAATCGTAAAGAGCTGTGTGCGTTTACGTCGCTAGCCCCGAGTGCCCTGAGGACATAGCTAGGCTCAAGTGAGGCAGATGTACAAGCACTTCCCGAGCTCAGAGCCACATCTTTCAAGGCCATCAACAAAGATTCGCCTTCGATGTATTTGAAGGATAGATTCAGACAACCAGCGTAGCCTAACGCGGCGTCTCCATTACGCACAATGTGGGTGCACATTTGGGTAATCTTGTCGCTCAACCTCTGCGATAGCCGTGAAACGTGTTCGTGGTCGTTCTAAACCAGGGTACCAGAAGAGTCGCAGTCATAACGGTTTAGCAGGTGATACCAGGAATAATAAGATGGAATGAGAATTGATGTGCCAACCTGGAGTTCTAACTTGGCCAATCTGCAAGCCTCGCCAAAGCCGACGACGAGTGGCGCAGGCACTGTACCAGATCGGAGCCCCCTCTCTTGTCCGCCGCCGCTCATGATAGGCTCAAGTCTGACCCTAGGACGCCGACGAACGTAAGCAGCCCCGATGCCCTTGGGACCATAGATCTTGTGAGAGCTCATACTTAATAAATCTATCTGCATCTCTTCAACATCGATTGGTATCTTGCCAATCGCTTGAGCGGCATCGGTGTGGAAAAAGACGCCCTTGTGCTGGCGGATAATTGCACCAATCTCTTTCATCGGTTGAATGATGCCGATCTCGTTGTTAACTGCCATGATCGAGACGAGGACGGTGTCGGGGCGGATGGAATCGGCGAGTTGCTGAAGGTCAATAAGGCCATTGCCTGTTGTGAATAAAATTAAAATCAATAAAGATGAACTACGTGAGACGATGACATGTGGGGGAGAGGATCAATTGAATCTAAAGCTCTTGACCTACTTTTGACGGGTAAGTAAGTTACATCAAACCCTTCATCTTGAAGAACCCTACAAGAGTCCAAGACGCATTTGTGCTCCGTCTGGGTGGTGATGATGTGCCGTTTACGTTCCTGAAGAGTAGAGATAGGTGAATGAGGATCGGCAAGGGTTGAGGAAGGGAAAATACATGGATAATAGAGAGGAGGGGGAGGAACAAACCTTATAGAACCTGCTGACACCCTTGATAGACATGTTGTTGGTTTCGGTAGCACCCGAAGTAAAGATGATATCTTTAGTGCTGGCTCCAATCAGATTAGCAACATGACTCCGAGCAGTCTCAACAGCCTTTTCGGTCTCCCAGCCATAGGCATGCGTTTTCGAATGTGGGTTTCCGTATTGGTTGGTCATGTAAGGCATCATCGCATCCAGGACACGGGGATCAAGTGGTGTGGTAGCCTGAGGGATAGAGGGGGTTGAGTTAGCTGCATGAGACTCTTGAGTGATATGTTTTTGGAGAAAAGATTAATACCTGCATGTCTAGATAGATAGGTCTTCCGATTTTTTCTTGTTTTGAGCGTTTTGAGTTTCACGAAGTTCGGGTACAGGACTGACGAGGAGTGGGTCTGGACGGGGGATAGGATCGATGATATCGAGGGTAGTTTGATGAGAGTTGATCGATTTGGATGAGGAAGAGAGGGATATGGATTGAGGGTTGAAGAGATCGGAAGGTCTCGACTTGTCGACGACTTCTGCCATTTCTGCCTTGGAGCTTCGAGAGACATATTGAGAGGTAGAAGTGGCAAGGTGAGCGGGAAATTGTCGTTTGGACGCCGGAGGGTGAGCTGCCAATCGGAGGGAGGACCTCATCAAGCCAGGGATTTTAGAAGTGTTCATGATATGCTTAGGTTTTGATAGCTGAAATGAATAGGGTTGTGTGGTGGATGGATGGATGATCTGAGTCAGAGAGAGAGAGAGAGGGAGGGGAATAATGTGTTCGTGTAGGTTGAATGAGAAGTTCTTGATTGGTTGGAGGGAAGATAAGGGTTTATTAAAGCTTATAGATGGTCAACAGCCAGCCAAGTGGTTGTGGTTGCACTGCCTTTTATTTTCTCTGTTTCGATACTTTTTTTTTTTTTACTTTTCCGTTTTGGTTTCGGGCTCAGACCCAGATGGTGGTGACCCGGAAGGAAGAAAAAAAAAGAAGAAAAAAACAGCAATCTGACGTAATCGCAAGATTAATTAATTACATAATGGTGCGGTTTGAATGGAATAATATTACAACAGATCGGATTAATTTTCAAGCGTCATCTCCAATCTTGTATATTGGAACCTCATCCTTGAGAACGCCAGGCTGAAGGAGCCAACAAATAGATGTGAACACATTTAAAGTTGTTCGCAAACGAGACTATGGATTGCTGTGGATTGAATACACACTCAACTGGACATCCAACCCAATTAGATTATCACAATGCTCGGCCAGGGTTTCTATCTCCTCAAGGAACGTATTATCTACACACTCTATCAAAACACTAGACACATTTCCTTTCCTTGGTTGTAAACAGGTTAACTTTCATTTGTTGAGCTTTCGCCTGCTCATTGATGACCTAATTCTCAGATAAGCCTTGTAGCTTGTGGATGTTCAGCAAACTCATGCAAAAAAAATCTATCAAACGAGCTTGTATGTTGGGCTGGCAAAGCAAGCAAGGTATCTGATTTCAAACGCAAAATTGACTGCTATCTATATGTAAGATTCTATAATTGACAGGAGGGTCGAGGCGTCCGCAAAGATAACTGAGGAGGGAAAAGAGCCTCGTTTCCAAAGGCGGGTGGCTTCGATTCCAGAGACTGAGCTTCAAGCAACGGTGATACTGGTGATTTTCACCTCATGATCCGCCACAGGCTGTCAATAATCACCACTTTCTCAGTTCCCATTCCAAGCTAAAGAAAAAAATATTAAGAACTTAGATCAACACGGGGGACGGGCTTACTTTGTCTGTCTTATCGCACCGTACGTTTTCGATTTCATGAACCACATCAAATCCCGACACACATCTTCCAAAGATACTGAACCAATGAGTCAAAAACAATCAAGTCACAAACGGTTAGTTTGATTTATTATCGACAAACATCATCGTTGGTGTCTTATCAATCGACAGAGATCAGGAGCCTTACGTATGTTTGTTATCAAGCCAGGGTGTCGGTACGGTGGTGATGAAGAATTGAGACTGGCAGGGTAGACGATAGGGACCGAAACTCAATCAGAACAAGATCCCAACTAGCTCCACAACTATCGACTATCACTCACCCCATTCGTTCCAGGTCCAGCATTGGCCATACTGAGACAATACGGTCGATCGTGTTTCAGGTTTGGGACGAACTCATCCTCAAAGTTACCTCCCCAAATTGATTCGCCCCCTGTACAAGACAAATCGGAATCAACAATATTCGAGGGCGGGTAGACATCAAAACGGATTTGGATAGGGAAACAAACCAGTCCCATCACCACGCGGATCACCAGTTTGGATCATCTGAGTAAGAAACGAGACAAGAGTTAGAGAGGAAAGTCAACAGGTCAGCAGACGGGCCAGTTTAAGAAGCTTACAAATTTCCGAATAATCCGATGAAAGATCACGCCATCATAGTATCCATTCCTGGCATGACCAACAAAATTTTCGACCGTCTTAGGTACCAGTTCAGGGTGAAGACGACAATGGATGTCTCCACGGGTAGTATGAATGACAGCGGAGCTTCCAAGGAGGACCTTGGAAGCGGGGGCGACGGCAGCTACAGCCTGCTCTTCCCTCGTTGGCTTCTCGTTGAAGATATCTCGATCGGTGTTCTTAGCCCCCGAATCACTGTTGTCATTTAGTCATCAAACCAATCCGCTATCAGTCGGGACCGCCAATCAAGACCGATGGACGCCTCTCAAACTAACTCACGATTCCGGCTCGGTTTGGTTGAAGATGTAAAACCGAGGCCGCTTAAATGCCGTGCAAAATAGACTAGGTTCTGTCCGACCTTCATCAGCTAACAGTGGGTTATCGGAAATCGCCATCGCCTGATTAAGAAAACCAGCACTAACACAAATTAGTTTCGACCAGTTAGCACGAAAAAAGGGGGAGGGTATTAATTTAGACTCACCACAGTCATAATTTTCTTCTTTGCGAAGTAGGCTTGGGAGTAGAGATAACTGCAAGAACCGGTGATTCTCATCTTTTCCCAGAATTCGAACCATCTTGTTCAGTTGGATGTTGACAACTGCTCGCACCATGAGAACAAGTAGAAGAAAAATCAGATGAAAAATTTGTTGATTATCAAATTGTGAGGAGAACTACTTCACTTTTGATTCCAAGCAAGGACGGGTAGAGTAAGAAGGTACTACTGGGGTCAAACACCGCGCTCCCACATGCACCGGGCATCTGTCCACTCTCGACAGTTTTGCCTAGCTCACGTTCGACAGCTAATCGACGACCAAACTCCATATCATCCAGGCTATATGCAGCCGTCCCGGCCTGCTGCATCTCGGTGATCGCAGTGATACTCTCATCATATTTCCGGAGCAACTTTCCAGAGGAAAAGTTGAAGACACATATACTATGCTCTGCTGAGTTGAGAGTGGTGGTTGCGAAATAAGAGCCGTCATCAGACACGGTCAAAGAAGATGGAACAGACTTCGACTGCGGAGAAGATTAGCATGCGATCCTTATGTTCGATCATAGATCAACCTGACTTCTTAATTACCTTTTTAAATGAATATAGATCGGTTTGGCTTTTGAGTGACCATTTTTAAACCCTCAGGAAGACCAAAGCCCTCAGAAGGCTCCCAATACTCCAACATCCCAGAAGTGTCCGCCGAGATGACGCAGTTGAATTTAGGATTGAACTATGAAGAAACAGATTGGCCATTACTCATTGCATTGTTCTTGTCGGGTGTGCGAAAGGGTGAAGTCAACCAACCGCAAATAGATGGACTGGAGCCTGATGGAGAGTAGAGGTTGACATAAAAGGGGTTCCATCACCTCTGCCATCGTAAAAGTGAATGGCGGATGATTGTGCATCGGAACTGGTAAACAATCAGGATCCGGTGTGGAACGAGTCAGTCAACTGGCTTGTGGGAGGAAGGTGGGAAATCTTACACGGCCAAGATAGTCGCAGCCTGACCGAAATCGTGAAGCCAGCAGCAAGCCTTAGGGACAAACGTGATCTTGAACATATGATCATGTCTGTGCTACACACAAATCATAAATACCCGACCAATCCGTAAAAATCAACTGATGAGAATATTAAAGGGGTTTACCAAAATTCTTAACGTCAAAAATCTTGATGCGTTCCGCCGCTTTCTCCCCTCCGCCACACACTCGCATACATCATTCCATCCACCGAAGCAGAGACTGAGACGATCGGTTAGGTGGGCACGGTAATGCTTTACAAACCTGTTGTGGTTTATTCCGGAAGTAGAAGAAATGTCAACACGGTGGTAACACCAGCAGAAAGGATGCATCAGAATGCGATCATTTCGGACTAGCTGAACAATCATTAAAGGAGGAGCTATCGAATGTGTAATATTTCACTTGTCTCTAGACTATCGTTGTGAATCTAAGATCAAAAACATACATACTCTATCCCAGGCCCTTCTTTAGGGTCTTTTTTTGTCCAAAACTTGATATGGCCGTCTACCGAAGCGGTAATAATGAACAACGTTCTAAAGAAAGGTACCGAGAATGTCTTAGTTAAGTTTTGAAGGATGAAATGGATCGGCGAAGGTGAGTGACCACAAGGAATACCAACCGAGTCACTGTGATCCAAGAGACCACATCCCTGTGCATGAAAGATCGATGGTAACGCTCAGCAGAGGGCAAGTTTTTCAAATAAAGCCGTTCATGTTGATGGGCCGCTCGAGCTATCGAAAATGAGGATGACGACAAGTAGCTGGAGTCAATACGTGGGACGCGTTAATAAAACAAACTTGGCGGAAGGGGGGTGGGCAAGGAAAACCGATGGGATCGACACGTCTCCGAACACACACCTTTCTTCCTAGATTTCTCTGACTTTTTGAGTGCCTTCTCATCATTCCCCGCCGGCAGCGGTCCTACCTCCTCCTCACTATCTTCATTGGCTGTATTGGGTTGCTTGGGCTCAGGCGGATCAGGTGACTTGGATTCGGTCCGGGAGCGCTTATTTCCATCTTCTTGGGTCATCAGTGGAAGATGAGAGTGGCGTAAAGTTCAGAATCTTGGAATCAAATAACTTTCTGGTTGGACTCTTCAAGTGGTGTTCTCGAGAGCCTCCGCAGCACAGGATTCGATCAAGGGTATCGGGGGCCTGATTCGGGCTACCCGTCCGGAGAATACACCATGGAGTGCTCAAATCCAAGCGCCAAAAAGTCAGTCTGACCAAATCCATCGTCATGTACGCCAAGCTATTATCGACATTTCTTCTTTTCGGCCTGCCTAACAAGAACCATGCTTTCATGCAACATCCTCATTCTTGGCTTGGTCAAACGTACCAGGGTTTAAGTTA